>CM040971.1:21459235-21474269 GCA_022985045.1 Macadamia tetraphylla
CCCTAGCTACCCAATCTACATGAAATTACCTAATTAACCTTCTTTGCGTAGTAAGTTCACTTCACAGTTCTTAGAGTTGATCTAGGAGTAACTTAAGGTGAGTGAGTTCCCTCCTCACTTCTCTTTCTTCCTCTTCTTCCTTCTCTTTCCTTCATCTTCTTCTCCTTTCTTTCTTTTTCTCCTTACTGTAACAGCAACCACGATTTTGATGAATTCTCAGCCCTTTATAACCCTTATATAGGGTAGCCCAAACAAAGTTGGGCCCTACAAGTACATTTATGTGTACACTAAATCCAGAATTTAGTGAAGCAAATAAATTATTTCTCCCATTAGTTATTGACACTAAAATATACATTACATACCTTATCTGGGCTTATTCACATAGGGGCAAAATGGGGATTTGTATAGTAGGGGTGTGGGCCCCACAGCATAAAATCCAATTTTTTTTTACATGTAATACCTAATTTAATTAATATGTAATTAAATTTATAAATTTAAATTTCCTTTTTTATTTATTGGTATAAAATATGTATTTTAACCCTCAATCAGGTTTCTTTCTATAGGGGAAAAATGGAAATTTACACAACAAAGGTGGGCCCCACAGTGCAAAAATCCAAAAATTACAGTTAGCCAGGCAAAATCGACTGGTCGATTTTAGACCTACCAGTTGGGGTGCAATCATACCCAGCACTAATGCACTGGATCCCATCAGAACTTCGTAGTTAAGCGTGTTTCGGTGAGAGTAGTACTATGATGGGTGACCCCCTGGGAAGTTCTCATGTCGTACCTTTTTTTTTTTTTTGCTGTACTTGGTCTTATAATTAAATTTACCTCTTTATCCACACCTCCTGATGAGTTCCCCAATGATATTGGCAGGCTGAACAAGAGAAGGTGTGTGATACCCTACTTTTTAAAACCGGTCTAATTACACAGTTGACCCGGTTTAACCATGCAGGACCGACTGGAGAGGGTTAAGGCGGGTTCCTTATGGACCATGATGGCAAGGGTAACTTTGAACACGGTTGGCGGACAAGTCGAGTCAATGCCGGAGGAGGCAGGTGTACCCAAGCGTGTACATGCACATATCATAAGGCCATGTACGGATAAAGCGGATATGTAGCCGTATTCTAAAGCACATACATACAATATACCTTATGCTGAGAGTGAGATTCATGCCGAGAGTCGAATCTCATCAAAATCCCACTTATTGGCCAATTTTGGCCTCGGTGGCGGTCACAGTGGGTGCATCGCCCTGGTGACCCACCATGTGGTTCCTTAGTTGTTTTAGAAGTATAAATAGCATTTATGAGTTTTCCATTTTTTATTTATGCCATTGGTGGTTGGTGAAAAGAGTAAGAGGAGAGAGAAAGGGGGAGAAAGAGAACGGAGAAGAAGAAAGGGAGGAAGAGGAAGAAGGAATGGATTTAAGCGGCGCCAAGGCTTGATCTTCCCATTTCGATGCCGGAAGAGTGATCCCCAACACGAGATCTGCGTTTAGAGGTGAGCGAAGGCTATATTCCCTAAACTTTCACTATACCCAAGTAAAACCCTTGATTTGGGTAGTGTTTCTTGAGGTCTCGTAAATCCCCCTTGAGATGATGAATCTAAGGTTTAATAGATGATTTATGTGTTGATTTTGAAGGATTTGAAGAAGTGTTTCCACAGTTGGAGGAGCATTGGTGATTTGAGGTGATTTTGGGGTTTTTAAAAGAGTTCTTGAGCAAAGAAGGTAAGATGGCTTCCATTCCTTAAATCTAACCTAGATCTAGGTTAGAACCATCTTATGAGACCTTGAATGTGTGGAGAATGGATTTGGAAAAGCCACATTTGATTCCCCAAAGGGTGGGGAAGGTTTTGGGAAAAATGGCATTTTCTCGCCAAGACCGGTGGGCCAAATGCCTGAGGGCACCCGCCTGAGAGGGCAGGCCCTTGGGGCCAACCGACGGGCCGACCTGTGGGCCCTATCGGCGGGCCGATCGGTGGGCCAACCTGCCCACCGATCTTAGCAGGCCCTCGGGGCCAACCGACGGGCCCTACCAACGGGTCGACCGGTGGGCTGACCTCCCCACCGGTCATGACTAGTGGGTCATGACAGGTGGGCTGTCCGACCCACCCGAGAGACTCCCAACGTGATTTCTACGTCCGAACGGACCCAAAATGGACGTACGACCTTCTTTTAGGATTCTAAACATGATTTTATCATCAAATCTTGTTAGTTTTGACCCCAAAGTGGCGAAATGCTAATCCCGTTCACTTATGATAGGTTCACCAAAACTTACGCTTCTTGCACCGAATCTCACCTGTACCGGGCGTGAGTCTTTGTACACTACAGGTAAGTGGAGAGAGGACGTTTGGCCTTATTTTAAGGCTTGTTTGGCATTCATTTAATTGTATCTAGACTAGCCATGTCATCATGCAAATTACATGTAGCTTAGCCATTCTCATATTATTATGACATGTGTGCTGTGTTATTTTCTCAATATCAAATGATGATGTGATTATGTGATGAATGATGACATCATTATGCATAATGCATTAATAGACTAGATGCCGTAGTCGGCTTGGAAACGAGTGCATTGGTGGCCTTCAGAATGGGATGCGGAAGCACTATGCAATCGTACTATGTTATATAGGAGCATGCGGTGTAGGATTATCATCTTCCC
The DNA here is from genome assembly GCA_022985045.1 of Macadamia tetraphylla. Lineage (NCBI taxonomy): Eukaryota > Viridiplantae > Streptophyta > Magnoliopsida > Proteales > Proteaceae > Macadamia > Macadamia tetraphylla. The sequence continues at coordinate 21,461,899 of CM040971.1, forward strand.
ATGCTACGACCCTTCCCAACAGGGGTTGAGGTGTTGGGTTACCATTTGGGGGGAAGCAGTGGTCGCGGTTGTCGGGTCCTTTGTGGCGGTTAGATATCCTGCTGGTCATTAGGACAATCGGCAACCCCGTGGTATATTCAAGAGGGCCAATCGTGCTTTTAAATTCTTTGAGTCGCACCTTTATTTTCTCAATTACTTTTATGTTGAGAGCGTGGTCGGCATGCTTTACTTTTCTGAGTACTCACGGTGGGCCTTCTCTGACAGCCCTATGGACGTATCGCGGGATGGAGTTCGCGGCTCGTACCTGGAGTATACGCGCACTGTGGTTGTAGTAGCACTAAACCAAAGACTAAGTAATGTTGTTTAGGTGGATGTGATGAAAAATGGATTGCATAGCATGTAGTGCATATGATTGTGATTGTTGTGTGGACTGTTGTGTGGTCCTTCTTTTCACTTACTGAGCTAGTGAGCTCATCCCACGTGTGCACCTCTTTTAGACGATTTTGCAGGTCACCAGCCTTAAGATCAAGGGTCGGCCCCCACAGTGAAATTCCCCAAGGAGGATTGGTGGGTCCCCGAGGACTATGAGCATGGCACGGATTACACGTGTGAGGGTTGTGCTGTGGGACCACAGCAGTGACTCCATACAGGGTTACTTTTTTATTCTTTTGATGATCCCTTTTGTGTGCTTAATATGTAAATTGTATTCTTTTTGTGTAAATATCATGCCTGCGGGCCCACATGTATTTAATTATGTATTACAATTTGGGTATCAAGTATATTGGGGATATTTACAGGTAAATTAAGTCTTTCGCTGAATTGTTGAACATTTTCTTAGTTGTGTGTATGATGTGGTTGGATACTGTGTCAGATAATCCTAGCAGGTTTGGGTTAACCGGAGTTAACCCTGTCATCGGTCCGGTTCTGTGTGAACGGGGTGTGACAACAGTGGTATCAGAGCATGATGCTCTATTCACTCACAGCATACCATTTAGACCCCCTAGAATCTATAATAGGAAATGGGATTGGGTTAATGTAAAAAACGTTAAAGAGTTAAAAGCCAAAGAAAGAAAGGAATAATAATGGTTGTAGTTAGTTATTGCATTCATGGCATGCATGAGAGAAAATGAAGGATTAATTAATTGATGTCATAACCCATTGAGTACGAGTTTAATGAAATTTCAGCAGCATAACGGCGTAAAACGAGATTTCCAAAAATTTTCACACAAACACCTGATAAACAACATATATATATGACACCACAACTAAACTACACAAGTTATCAAACATACAAATTCACCAAAAACCACCATCAAAACACATCACCCCATAAATAAGTCTAGTTACAGAGAAAGTACAAAGAACGAGAAAAGAAAGAAAAATACAATAAGGTCAACAACATGAAACAGGTGAGAAGCTGGTGTGGACGGGCGAGCTAAGTCCTCAAAGATCATCGTCATCATCCAATACTACTACTCCGTTCACCTGAGGTCTAGAGTTAACGTTGAGTCGACGATCGTAGTAGTCAAACCTCGAGTTCACCAGCTATACATCCCTCCGAAGTCGGGCAAAATCTGCTGAAATGGCATTGGCTGTGGTATCCAAGTCCTGGCCCAATTTGAGGAAGGAACTCTCTAAGGTAGCCTGTCTCTCTAGGATGTTTTCCTCCCTAGAAGCACTCTCATCCAGTCTCCTTAGCAGCTGATCTTGCCCTTCCTTCAAGGCCCTCATGGTAGTCATCATGCCCTCAAAGTCAAAGGTACCACTCTCAGGTGGTGGGACTCTATGCTCCGAGCCCGCAGCCCTAGTGAAGCCAGGATCAGCACCTCTCGACTCATGAGGCACCTCCTCATGGATGTCATTGTCCACAAAATCATCCTCCTCACCCTGAGGAACATAGTCCTCATCCTCCTCACTAGACTCCTCCTCCATGGGAACATCCTCCCTAGGGGCAGCCCTCCTATCCCTACCTCTCTGAGCTCCTGCTCTCTGAGGTACATCCATGAGAGTGTGGAGACCCATCCTCAATAGATTCCCCCTATCAAACTTATCTGCTGGCATCTTCCCCTCCTCATCACTCAGGTCCACCCCAAAGAACTCAAAGATCCTGCTGAGGATCCTACCATATGAAAACCCTCCATCCTCGGGGTGAGAAGTATGGTGCTCCATTGTCTTGAGGATGACGTAAGGCAAGCATAAGTGCTCGTCACCCCCCTCTAATGCCTTATAAATGCAGAAGGCTAAAAAGGCCGCTATGAAGCCCATCTGGTTCCAGTGACCTCCTTTGGGGAGCAAGTTGAACTGGACCAAACGGGCAAACACACGAACCTCTGGGAAAAAGGATGTCTCAGAATCTGAACACTCCCTGCTGCCACAGATGGTCTCATAGATGTGGTCCGGTGTCTTCGAACTCAAGAACGGGCCCATGGGCTTACTCCTAGGAGGACTGTAGAAACGGTGCCCATCTGAAGAAATACCCAAAATACTAGCCAGGGTGTCCATAGTCAGCTGAATGTCCACCCCCTTCACCATACTAGTTATCGCATATTCTCCGTACTGGTAGGAAACCTCCAGTTTGATGAGAATCTCGAACCATTGCTCGTACGGAGCCGGTCTATGTGGAGGATAGACTGCCAACCCAGTGCGGTGAACCTCTCCTGAAGTTGAACCTTGTGGAAGTCGTCAACTACCACAGTCTTCTCCATCATCACAGACCTCTTCAGGAAAGCCTGCCAGTTGGTTGCTACCTCTGAACAACGGAAGAGTTCCTCGTCATAGTCGAAAGGATCAATAGGGGCAGGTCCGAGCTACCCTGTGTGAGGGGCTGGAGAACTAGTCCCCGCACTCTTCCATTTTGAAGCGGTAGTCTTACGCCGAGTGGAAGAGGATGCGGGTTCTTTGCCCTTGTGAGAAAACATCCTGGAAAGAAACGAGGAGAAAGAAGGGTGAGTAAGGGAAAAGGAATAACAAAGAGAATAAATAGAGAGGTGAGCAATAGGAGGAAGCCCCAAAACCCAATTCTCACAAAACAGAAAATGTGACAAGTGAGGAATGATAAAAAGTCTATGAATGAAATGCCTGGCCAGTGACAAGACAGAGATTATGGCAAAACAGCAATGTGACAGAAAGGGCATATAAAGCATGGCAAGTAAAGAATGATAGAAAAACCCCAATTCTCATTGTGCAAGTTCAATCTAAGGAAAAATGAAAAGACTCACAATAGAGTGAAACATGAAGCTTACATGTTCATGGATGAAATGCCATCATTCTACAATTTAGAATATGCAAAAACATCTACTATTATGATATTGAGGTGAAAGAGAATCAAAGAAACCCAACACAAAGGGATGGATTTTCATGGGAAGGAAGGGATTTCAAGCCTACGACCTTCCATGATCTCCACAATATGTCAAGTACAAATCAAACATAAGGCATTGCATTGGAGTTGTTAGTTGGGAAGAAAAGAGCAGAGATTGAAGAAATCCCCAAATTTGAGAAAACTAGGGCACGATTGGGGTTTCTCTCAAAAAAGTTGGGAAGTAAATCCTAAAACTGGAAATAAATCACGAAGAAAACATCACATTTACATGAAATCACTGTTCTATGGAAAGAAACACGGAAAAGAATCGAGATTGAAGACTACACATGAGTTCTACCCCCAAAGTACATGTTCTGAGAAGAAAATGAGGAAGAAACTTACTTGTAGGTAAAGGAGTTGAATCTTCCCAAAACTGTCGGATTGTTGAGTGAGATCGCGAGTGGAAGCGTCAAGGAGCTCTCAAAAATCGCCTAAGAGAGAGAGTGAGAGAGAGTGAGGAAGAAATGGGAAAACAAATGAGGAACAGGGGCTTAAAAGCCCTGTTCGTAATTTCCGCTCGGGTAGGATCGATGGGCCGACCGGCGGGCCAACCTGCCTACCGGTGTCAGCCCACCGGTTGAAGATTTGGACTGGTGGGCCGACCGGTGGCCCAACCTACCCACCGGTTGAGAGAAAACTTAGAAAAAAAAAATCATACACTAACATCCCATGCGTTGGCATATGATTATGTGCTGATATAAATTCTAACGTGTTTAACCAATGTGGTGTATGATATGTTTCAGGTACAGGGATACGATGGTACATACTAGATCCAGTAGCAATGCATGAGGTACCTCGCGTGGTCCTCGTCCGGTCGGTCAACCATCGAATCCCAGAAGGTCCCGCTCTGTGGGGTAAACCTCACTTCCACAACCTCCAGAGACCTTTGGTCAGGGTGGGACACAAGGGGACCCACCTATGACTACACTTCCGGACCCTCCACCGGTTATCACTCTGGGTGATGTTGCTACCATAATTAAGCTCAACAGGCTTTCAGACAAATGCTTAAAGCAAGACAAGCATTTATGACTACTATACAGCAACAATTGGACCTTTCTCAAACAGGTCAACCTCCCCAGATACTTACTCCACAGGACCCGCCTGTAGGGTCTAGTACGGGCCACAAGTGGGAGGTACACCTCCAATTCCACCCTTTAGCGTTCCTCCGTATGTGGTGCCCCCTCCATACCCTTCTTGAATGCCCTACTTCTTAAACCCGGTGATTACACGGGTTTACCCGGGTTTTAAACCCTGAGACCCCAATCGGAGAGAGTTAAGCCGGGTTCCTTATGGACCATGATGGCAAGGGTGACCTTAAACATCAGCTGGCCAGACAAGTCCGAGCGATGCGGAGGAGGCAGGGTACCAAGCCGTGTACATGCACATATCATAAGGCCATGTACGGATAACGTAGGTATGTAGTCGTATCTTAAGGCGCATACGTATATTACATCTTATGCCAAGAGTAAGATTCGTGCCAAGCGTCGAATTCTATCAAAATCCCACTTGTTGGCCAAGTTTTGGCCCTCAGGTGGGCGGTCTCAGGTGGGCGCATCCACCCACCTGAGTGATCCACCCATGTGATTACTTAGTTATTTTAGAAAGTATAAATAGCATTTATGAGTTTTCATTTTCTCATTTATGTCATTCGGGTGGTTGGTGAAAAGAGTAAAGAGGAGAGAGAAAAGGAAGTAGGGGAAGGATTTAAGCGGTGCCGAGGCTTGATCTTCCCATTCCGACGTCGGAAGAGTGATCCCCAACGTGAGATCTGCGTTTAGAGGTGAGCGAAGGCTATATTCCCTAAACTTTCACCATACTCAAGTAAAACCCTTGATTTGGGTAGTGTTTCTTGAGGTCTCGTAAATCCCCCTTGAGATGATGAATCTAAGGTTTAATAGATGATTTATGTGTTGATTTTGAAGGATTTGAAGAAGTGTTTCCACAGTTGGAGGAGCATTGGTGATTTGAGGTGATTTTGGGGTTTTTAAAAGAGTTCTTGAGCAAAGAAGGTAAGATGGGTTTCCATTCCTTAAATCTAACCTAGATCTAGGTTAGAACCATCTTATGAGACCTTGAATGTGTGAAGAATGGATTTGGAAAAGCCCCATTTGATTCCCCAAAGGTTGGGGGAAGTTTGGGAAAAAATGAAATTTTCCCACCAAGACTGGTGGGCCAAACCTCCTCTGAACATTCAGCAGCCATTCAAGCTCTGAAACAGCTTTCTACAAGACTCCCCAGTTTACAGATTCCTTCTGATAGACGACGTATCCTTCAAACTGATGCTAGTGATACTCACTGGGGTGCGGTTCTCCTTGAAGAAGCCCCTGATTCTAAAAGAACCATCTGTGGTTATAAGAGTGGCTCAGGGCACCCGCCTGAGAGGGCAGGCCCTCGGCTAGGACCGGTGGGCCAGACCGATGGGCCAACCCGCCCACCTAAGAAGACAGGTGGGCCGTGACAGGTGGGCTGTCCGACCCACCCGAGAGGCTCCTAACGTGATTTTTACGTCTGAATGGACCCAAAATGGATGTGCAACCTTCTTTTATGATTCTAAACATGATTTTGTCATCAAATCTTGTTATTTTTGACCCCAAAGTGGTGAAATGCTAACCTTGGTCACTTATGATAGGTTCACCAAAACTTACGCTTCTCGCACCGGATCTCACCCGTACTGGGCGTGAGTCTTTGTACACTATAGGTAAGTGGGGAGAGGACGTTTGGCCTTATTTTAAGGCTTGTTGTGCATCATTCCATTATATCTAGATTAGTCATGTCATCATGCAAATTATATGTAGCTTAGCCATCCTCATATTATCTTATGCCATGTGTGTTGTGATTATTTTCTCAATGTTAAATGATGATGTGCTTATGAGATGAATGTTGACATCATTGTGCATAATGCATTAATAGACTAGATGCCGTAGTCAGCTTGGAAACGAGTGCATTGGTGGTCTTCGGAATGGGACACGGAGGTACTATGCAATCGTACTATGTTATATAGGAGCATGCGGTGTAGGATTATCATCTTCCCGTGCTACGACCCTTCCCAACAGGGGTTGAGGTGTTGGGTTACCATTTGGGGGGAAGCAGTGGTCGCGGTTGTCGGGTCACTGTGACGGTTAGACATATGCCCGGCTGGTCATTAGGACAGTCGGCAACCCCGGTGGTATATTCAAGAGGGCCAATCATACTATTTTTAAATTACTGGAGTCAGCACCTTTAATTTCTGTCATTTACTTTATGTTGAGAGCCAGTGGTCGGCATGTTTTACTTTTCCGAGTACTCATGGTGGGCCTTCTCCGACAGCCCTATGGGCATATCGCGGGATGGAATTCGTGGCTCGTACCCAGAGTATACGCGCACTGTGGTTGTAGTAGCACTAAACCAAAGACTTAGTAATGTTGATTAGGTGGAAGTGATTAAAATGAATTGCATAGCATATAGTGCATATGGTTGTGATTTGTTGTGTGGACTGCTGTGTGGCCCTTCTTTTCACTTACTGAGCTAGTGAGCTCATACCACGTGTGCACCTCTTTTAGATGATTTTGCAAGTCATCAACTTGAAGAGCACGGGTCGGGCCCCACAGTTGAGTTCCCTGAAGAGGATTGGTGGGTCCCTGAGGAATTAGAGCACGGCATGGATTGCTCGTGCGAGGGCTATGCTGCGGGACCGCAGTTCTGATACCGAGCTGAGCTCTACCTTTGATACCGAGCTGAGCTCTACCTTCTGATACCGAGCTGATCTCTACTTTTGATACCGAGCTGAGCTGTACTCTCTGATTTTTGATGATTCCTTTTGGGTACTTGATATGTAAATTGTATTCTTTTTGTGTAAATATCATGCCTACGGGCCCACATGTACTTAACTATGTATTACAATTTGGGTATCAAGTATAATGAGAATATTTACAGGTAAATTAAGTCTTCCTGAACCGATGAACACTTTCTTAGTTGTGTATGCTTTTGGTGGGGTTTAGTCGGATGATCTGGCGGTTTGGGTTAACGGTGTTAACTCGGTCCTGGCGTTACTGTGAACGGGTGTGACAACGGTGGTATTAGGCGTGATGCTCTACTCCACTCACAGCATACCGTTTAGACCCCGTAGAATCTATAATAGGAAATGGGATTGGGTTTGTAATACCCTACTTCTTAAACCCAGTCTGATTACACGGCTGACCCGGTTCAACCATGCAGGGACCGAACCAGAGGGAGTTAGAGTGGGTTCCTTATGGGCTATGATGGCAAGGGTGACCTTAAACACCGGCTGACCTGACAAGTCCGAGCCAGTGCCAGAAGAGACGGGAGTGCCCAAGCCGTGTACATGCACCTACCATAAGGCCATGTACGGATAAAAGCAAGTATTGTAGCCATATATTAAAGTATATACGTATACTACATCGTATGCTAGGGTGGGGTTCGCGCCAGGCCCGAACTCTGTCAAAATCCCAAGTTTTGGCCCTCAGGTGGGCGGACAGGTGGGCGCACCCACCCACCTAAGTGACCCATCCATGTGCACTATTTAGTTATTTAGGAAGTATATATATAGCATTTATGATTTTCTTTTCTTTTCATTTATGACACCCGGCGTTGGTGAGGATAGTAAAGAGGAGAGAGAAAAGAAAGGGAAGAAGAAGGGAAGAGAAGGAAGAGGAAGACGAGAAGGATTTTAGCGGTGCCGAAGCTTGATCTTCCCGTTCCGACGCCGGGAGAGTGATCTTCAACTCTAGATCTACATTTAGAGGTAAGCAAAGTTGGGTTCCTTGAACATTCACCATACCCAAGCTTAAACCCTTGATTTGAGTAGGGTTTCTTGAGATCTTGTAAATCCCCTTTGAAATGATGAATCTAAGGTTAATGGATGATTTATGTGTTGATCTTGAAGGATTTGAAGAGGTATTAACAAGGTGGAAGAAGCATTGTGGGTTTGAAGTGATTTGGAGGGTTTGAAGTTGTTCTTGAGCAAAGAAGGTAAGATGGTTTCCCATCACTTGAATCTAACCTAGATCTAGGTTAGAACCATCCTATAAGACCTTGAAGGTGTGAAGAATGGGTTGGGAAAAGCCCCATTTGAATCCCCAAAGAATGGAGGAAGTTGGGAAGAAACAGTAGGTTTCCCGCCAAGACCGGTGGGTGGAACCGGTGGGCCATCTGGCCCACCTGTGGGCACCCACCTGAGAGGGCAGGGCCTCGGGCACAACCGGCGGGCCCAACCGACGGGCTAATCAGCGGGCCACCCTGCCCGCCGGTCTTAGTAGGGCCCCCTAGCCCAACCGGTGGGCCAACCGATGGGCCCCTACCCACCGGTCCAAACCGATGGGTAGAACCGGTGGGCCAGACAGCCCACCTGTCTGACCCACTTGTGTGGCCCCGAAGGTGATTCTTACATCCGATTGGACCCAAATCGGACGTGTGACCTTTTAACGTTCTAAACATGATTTTTTCATCGGATCTCGTTAATTTTGATCCTAAAATGGTGAAGTACTAACCCCGCTCAATCATGTTAGGTTCACCAAATCCCATGCTTCTCGCACCGGATCTCACCTGTACCGAACGGGAATCCTTGTACACTACAGGTAAGTGGGGAGAGGACGTTTGGCCTTGTTTCAAGGAATTGTTTGGCATTCATTTAAATGTATCTAGTCTAGTCATGCCATCATGAATATGCTATGTAGATTAGTCATTCCTCACTTTGTTATGCATGTGTGCTATGTTACTTTCTAAATGCCAAGTGATGAGATGATTATGTGATGAATGCTTACATCATTGTGCATAATGCATTGATAGACTAGATGCTGTAGTCGGCTTGGAAACGTGTGCATCGGTGGCCCGTGGTATGGGACGCAATGGCACTATACAATCGTACTATTGTCATATAGGAGCATGCGGTTTAGGATTTTCACCGTCCCGTGCTACGACCCTTCCCAACAGGGGTTAAGGTGTTGGGTTATCATTTGGGGAGAAGCAGTGGTCGCGGTTGTCGGGTCACTGTGGCGGTTAGACATAACGCCCGGTGGGTCATTAGGACAGTCGGCAACCCTGGTGGTACATTCAAGAGGGCCAATCATACTGCTTTTAAATTGCTGGAGTCAGCACCTTTAATTTCAATCATTTACTTTTCTGTTGAGAGTCGGTGGACGGCGTTGTTTTTACTTTTCCGAGTACTCACGGTGGGCCTTCTCCGACAGTCCTATGGGCGTATCGCGGGATGGAGTTCACGGCTCGTGCAGGAGTATCGCACCTTTGTGGCTAGTAGCACTAAAATCGAAGACTTAGTAATGTTGCTTAGGTGGATGTGATTTAAAATGTATAGCATGGCATGTAGTGCATATGATTGTGTTTTGATGTGTGGACTGCTGTGTGGTCCATCTTACCACTTACTGAGCTAGTGAGCTCATCCCACGGGTACCCCCTTTTTAGATGATTTTACAGGTCATACATCTGAGGAGCACGGAGTGGGTCCCACAGTCGAGTTCCCTGAAGAGGATGGTGGGCCCCTGAGGAGTTAGAGCACAGCCTTGTCGTGCGAGAGTTGTCTTCTGGGGCCGAGTTCGATGCCGAGTGAGCTCTAGTCTAGATATCATTGGAATGTGTATCTGATTATTTTGATGGTTTCCTTTACATACTTGATATATGAATTGTACTTTTATTGTGTAAATATCATGCCTTGGCCCACATGTATATAACTATTGTATCACAATTTGGGTATCAAGTATTATGGGATTATTCAGGTAAAACTTAGTCTTCCATGATCCCATGAGCTTATATTAGTTGTGTATCTTGTGGTGGAATCGAGTCGATGATCTGGCAGTTTGGGTTAACAGATGTTAACCCGTCCATTGCGTTCTCGAGCAGGGGTGACAACGTGGTATCGAGGCGTGATGCTCTCCTCCCTACATACCATTAGAATCCCGTAGACTCTATAATAGGGAAATGGGGTTGGGTTAATGTAAAAGTTTTAAAGAGTAAAAGCCAAAGAATGAAGTATTAAAAAGGGTTGCATTAGATGTTGCATTCATGGCATGCGTGAGAGTAGATAAAAAGGTAAATAAGTTGGTGTTATAACCTATAGAGTACTAGTTTGACGAAATTTCGGCAGCATAACAGCGTAAAATGGGATTTCCAAAAAATTTACACACAAATACCTGATAAACAACAGATAATAGGATATAACAATGATCATAAGAAGCAAAGTACACCACAACTAAACTACACAAGTATTCCACATATGAATTCACCACAAAAATCACTATCAAAATATATTATTCCATAAATGATTCCAGTTACAGTACAAATACAAGGAATAAGAAGAAATGAAAAATACAATAAGGTCCACAAGAAGGAAAATAGATAAAGGCTGGTGTGAGCGAGCTAAGCCCTCACTGGTCATCGTCGTCGTCATCAATGATCACCACGTTCGCCGGAGGCCTAGAGTTGACGTCAAGGCGGTGGTCGTAGTAGTCGAACCTCGCGTTCACTAGCCGTATCGCCCTTCATAGTCGGCCAAAATCTATGGACATAGCATTAGCCGTGGTGCTCAAGTCCTGGCCCAGCTGGAGAAAGGAGTTCTCCAAAGTGGCTTGCCTCTCCAGGATGCATTCCTCCCTGGAGGCACTCTCGTCCAACCTTCTCAGTAACTGAACTTGGCCATCCTGCAAGGCCCGCATGGTGGACATCATGCTCTCAGTATGCACCACTCCCGTGTGGTGGGGCTCTATCGGTGGGCTGCAGCCTGGAGGAACTAGGACCGGGGCCTCTCGACTCCTGAGGCACCTCCTCAGGGATGCCATCACCCACCAGATCATCCCCCTCATCCTGAGGAACGTAGTCCTCATCCTCCTCGCTGGACTCCTCCTCCATGGGGACATCCTCCATAGGGGCAGCCCTCCTACCCCTACCTCTCTGAGCTCCTGCTCTCGGAGGTGTATCCATGAGGGTATGGAGACCCATCCTCAGGAGGTTACTCTTGTCAAACCTATCAGCCGGAGTCTTCCCCTCCTCGCCGCTCAGGTCCACCCCGAAGAACTCGAAGATCCTAGTGAGGATCCTACCATAGGGGAATCCTCCATCCTCAGGGTGGGAAGTGTGGTGCTCCATCATCCTGAGAATGATGTACGGGAGGCATAAGTGCTCGACACCTCCCTCTGCGGCCGTGTAGATGCAGAACGCGATGAAAGCCGCCATGAAACCCACCTGGTTTCGATGACCTCCTCTGGGGAGCAGGTTGAACTAGACCAAATGGGTAAATAAGCGAACCTCGGGGTAAAAGGATGTCTCGGACTCCGGACGGGTGCTGCTACCGCAGATGGTCTCGTAGATGAAGTCCGACGTCTCCAAGCTCATGAATGGTCCCAGAGGCTTGCTCCTGGGAGGACTGTAGTATCGGTGCCCGGCTGCCGATATGCCCAAGATGCTGGCCAAGGTATCCACAATCAGCTGGATGTCCATCCCCTTCACCAAGCTGACTATGGTGAACTCCCCGTACGGATAAGACACCTCCAAGTTGCAGTAGAACCGGCAGACTAGCTGCTCGTAGCAGGCGTCTCGTGGAGGATAGACTCCGCCAGTCTTGAGAACCTCTCCAGCCGAGCCTTGTGGAAGTCATCGACTACCACGGTCTTCTCCATCATCACCGACCTCTTCAGGAAAATCGGCTAGTTGGCTGCTGCCTCTGCACTAAGGAAGAGCTCCTCATCATAGTCTGTAGGGTCAGACCGGGCAGGTCCGGGTCTCCCTGTGCGGGGGGCTGAAGAGCTGGTTTTGGACTCTTCCGCTTAAAAGCGGTGGTCTTACGTTGAACGCCAGAGGAAGAGGGTCCCTTGCCGGTGCGAGATGACATCCTGGCAAGAAGAAAAGAAAGTGGGGTGAGTAAAGAAAGGAAAATGACAGCAATAAAAGGGAAACCCCAAACCCAAATTCCCGCAAAATGGAAAACGACGACAAGCTAGAAATGATAGGGAGCCAATAGATATGATGCACGGTAGGTGACAAAGCGGGGATACATGATAAAACCCAA
>CM040971.1:21474369-21981730 GCA_022985045.1 Macadamia tetraphylla
CTGGAGTCTTCCTCCTCACCACTCAAGTCCACTTCAAGAACTCAAAGATCCTAGTGAGGATCCCGCCATATGGAAATCCTCCATCCTCGGGTGTGAAGTATGGTGCTCCATCGCCTTGAGGATGACGTAAGGTAAGCACAAGTGCTCTGCCTCCCTCTAAGGCCAGATAGATGCAGAAGCTAAGAAGGCCCCCATGAAGCCCACTGTTCCGATGACCTCCTCGGGGAGCAAGTTGAACGACCAATCGGGCAAACACACGAACCTCCGAAAAATGATGTCTTGGAGTCCGACGCATCGCTACCACAGATGGTCTCATAGATGTGGTCCGTGTCTCCAAACTCATGAACGGCCCATGGGCTTACCCCGGAGGATCAGAGAAACGGTGCCCACTAAGAGATACCCAAAATACTAGCCAGGGTGTCCACGGTTAGCTGAATGTCCACCCCCTTCACCATACTAATTATTGCATACTCCCCGTACTGGTAGGAAACCTCCAGGTTGTAGTAGAATCTACGAACCAACTGCTCGTGGCACGGACGGTCTATGTGGAGGATAGACTGCCAGCCCAATGCTGTGAGCCTCTCCTGAAGCTGAGCCTTATGAAAGTCATCAACTACCACGCCTTTCTCCATCATTGCACTTCTTCAGAAGGCCTCGCCAGCTTGGTTGCTGCCTCTAAATAGCGGAAGAGCTCCTCGTCATAGTCGAAAGAATCGATAGGGGTAGGTCTGGGTCGCCCTGTGCGAGGGGCTGGAGAACTAGTCCCCGCACTCTTCCATTTGGAAGCGGTGGTCTTACGCCGATTGCCGAGGATGGGGCTCTTGCTTTGTAGAAGACATCCCGCAAGAAAAGAGGAAAGAGGGTGAGTAAGGAAAAGGAATAATAAAGGAAATAATAGATGGGTGAGCAGAAGAGGAAGCCCTAAAACCCAATTCTCGCAAAATGAAAAGTGACAAGCGAGGAATGATAGAGAGTCTATGGATGAAATGTATGGTAAGTGATAAAACAAATCATGGAAAAATAGAATGTGACAAAATGTGACAAGTGAGGAGTGATAAAAAGCCTATGAATGAAATGCCTGGCCAGTGACAAGACAGAGATTATGGCAAAACAGCAATGTGACAGAAAAGGGCATATATAGTATGGCAAGTAAAGAATGATAGAAAAAAAAATCCCAATTCTCATTGTGCAAGTTCAATTTAAAGAAAAAAAAATGATGAAAATACTCACAATAGAGTGAAGCATGAAGCTTACATGTTCATGGATGAAATGCCATCATTCTACAATTTAGAATATGCAAAAACATCTACTATTATGATATTGAGGTGAAAGAGAATCAAAGAAACCCAACACAGAGACGGATGTTCATGGGAAGAAATGGGATTTCAAACATAAGGACTTTCCATAATCTCTACAGCATGTTAAGTACAAATCAAACATAATGCATTGCATTTGAGTTATTAGTTGGGAAGAAAAGGGCAGAAATTGAAGAAATCCCCAAATTTGAGAAAACTAGGGCACGGTTGTGGTTTCTCTCAAAATTTGAGAAGTAAATCCTAAAACTAGAAATAGATCACAAGAGAAACATCACATTTTCATGGAAACACTGTTCTATGGAAAGAAATGCGGGAAAAGAACCTAGATTAAAGAGTACACATGAGTTCTACCCCCAAGTACAAGTTATGAGAAGAAAATGAGGAAGAAACTTACTTGTAAGTAGAGGAGTTGAATCTTCCCAAAAGCGCCCGATCGTTGAGTGAGATCGCGAGTGGAAGCGTCAAGAAGCTCTCAAAAATCGCCTGAGGGAGAGAGAGAGAGTGAGGAAGAAATGTGCAAACAAGGAAGAACAGGGGCTTAAATGCCCTGTTTAAAATTTCCGCCGGTAGGACCAAGGGCCAACCCGCCTGGTTGTCACCGTGGCTGAAGATTTGGACCGACGGGCCGATCGGTGAGCCAACCTGCCCACCGGTGTTAGCTGCCGGTTGAGAGAAAACCTAAAAAAATGGGATTATTATTATTATTATTGTTATTATTAATATAGTTATTATTATTATTATTCTTATTATAATATGTTATGGTCAATTGGGACCATTGTCCTACTTGTTGAAGCACTAACCCTGTATTTTTGGAATTAAGTTGCTGTTAGTTACAAACTATCATACACTATAATAACCTGCGTGTTGGCATATAATCATGGGCCGATATCAATTCTATGGTGTTTAACCAATGTGGTGTATGATATGTTCCAGGTATAGGGATACGATGGTACGTACTAGATCCGGTAGCAATGCGCGAGGTACCCCGCGTGGTCCTCGTCCGGTCGGTCGACCACCGAATCCCAGAAGGTCCCGCTCTGTGGGACTTCCACAACCTCCAGAGACCTTGGTCGTAGGGCACAAGAGGACCCACCTATGACTGCACTTCCAACCCTTCACCGTTATTACTCCGGGATGTTGCTACCATAATTCAGCAGTCACAACAGCTTTCCAAAGAAAAATGCTTCGTAAATGAAGCATTTATGCCTCGCTATTCAAAGAACAATTGACCTTTTCAATCAGTCAACCTCCCCGGATACTTACTCCACAGACCGCCTATAGGGTCTGCACGGGCCACAAGTGGGAGGTACGCCCATTTTCGCCAATCAAGATTCCTCCATATGGGGTGCCCTCCATACTCTTACTATCCAATTTATGCTCCTAATTACCCCTAATAATACGCCAAAGGTAGTGGAGTCATTCAAGAGGAACTTGCCACCAGATTCTCTAAAGTGGGGAGTGATCCTCTAAACCGACCAAGGGATCCAGAGCGAGAAAATATTTGAGGTGAATGAGTGCACGATGCACGTAAACTCATTTGTGCGGGGTTACAACTCAAGAAGGAGGCCAACTCTGGTGGCAAGCCTCAAGCCCATATTGTTGGCCACCCATCCGAACCCACCGGGAACAGCTCAAGGAGTTGTTCTGGACAATCATTACCCACGCAGCTTCGGGGACCGCAAGGAGACGGAATTTATGGCCTTAACTCAAGGAGGTAAGACTATCCTTGAGTAAACAGCAGCTTTGAGAGCTTGTTCCATTTTGCCCTTAGACATATAAGGACAGCTGAAGAGAAGGCTGCAAGATTTCTGAAGGGCCTAAAGGCATCTATTGGGTCTGTACTTGAGGTCTTAGATTTGACCGACTATGGCCAGAATTTCGAAGGCCAAGACCATGGAGGATAGGAAGGAGAACAATCCCTCACACTGGATGTGGAAGAGAACAAATCCATTTCGGATATAGGCAACTCCTCCAAGGTATACATGGGTCGTAGCCTGGGCCTACGATAGGCAGCCCTATAGGCTATCTGGCTACCCTCCTAGACCAGCTGGTGGTTCGGGCTCCACAGCTTTTTGCCCAAACACTAGTGCGGTACCTATAGTTCCAAGGCCGCCCCGACCTCCATCTTCAATGGGTCAAGTGCAGAGGGACCCCACCCTAGTTTCGACATCACAGATCCGTTACTTTAACTGTCATTCCTATGGGCACTATGTCAAAAGACTGTCGGGTCAGACCAGCCTTGCCCTCCAACCCCTTCGCATCGACCTCCCTTAACGGGAATCAACCGCAGGGAAGGATGTATGCCCTATCAGCTGAGGAAGCTGAGGCCAGCATGGAAGTGGTAGTAGGTACATTTTAAGTTTAAGAATTTCCTTATGTTGAATATTGATAACCTGCTGTACTTATATGCATTGTTACACTAGGCGTTCTACCTATATCGGGCATACCAGCCTATGTCTTATTCGATTCAGGAGCTACACATTCATTCATATCTAAGAGATTTGCTGGGAAACTTGGTATGTCACCCAGGACCCTAGATCATGGGATGATTGTTAGTATGCCTACTGGTAAAGTTACACAGTTGAAGGAGGTGTATGGGCCATGCCCAGTGGGAATAAATTGGATGCACAACTCATTAAGTTCAATATGTAGAATTTCGGTGTTATACTGGGCATGGATTGGTTGTCGGCTCATCGAGCTAATGTGATGTGTGCTGAAAAGCTGATTAGGGTGATAGATGATGAAGGAAGAGAATGGTATACCGAAACGATAAAATGAAAGGGGAGAAAGGTCCTCATCTCCGCCTTCAAGCGGTAAAGTTGTTGGAGAGTGGATGTGTGGCTACTTAGCATCGGTACTTGATGTTGATGTAAGGATTACACCTCTAGAAGAGGTAAAGGTGGTTAAAGAGTTTCCTGACATCTTTTCAGATGATCTGATGCATTTACCCTCGATAGAGAGTTGAGTTTGTCATAAACTTGGTCCCGGAGTAGCTCCAGTGTCTAAAGCTCCATACAGGATGGCACCAGCCGAATTGAAGGAGTTGCAGAAGCAGTTGCAAGAATTATTGGAGAAGGGGTTTATTCACCCAAGTGTTTCACCGTGGGGTGCCCCAGTATTGTTTGTCAAGAAGAAAGATGGCAGCTTGTGGATGTGCATTGATTACTGGGAATTGAATAAGCTAACCATTAAAAATCGGTATCCATTGCCATGCATTGATGATTTATTTATCCAACTGTAGGGTGCCAAGGTATTTTCAAAGATAGACCTTCGATCAGGCTATTATCAGCTCAAGATAAAGAGCACACATACCCAAGATAGCATTCAGACTCGTATGGTCACTATGAGTTCCTAGTGTTATCTTTTGGGTTAACCAATGCACGGCAAAGATTCATGGATTTAATGAATCAGTATTTCACAATGTCCTTGATAAATGGGTAATTATTTTTATTGATGACATCTTGATCTACTCCAAGACAGAAGAGGAGCACACTCAACATTTGAGAATGGTGTTACAGAGGTTGAGAGAACAACGATTGTTTGCCAAATATAGCAAATGTGAGTTTTGGCTTGAGCATGTTGGATTCTTGGGGCACGTAGTGTCTAAGGCCAGAATCGAGGTGGATCCTGATAAGGTGAAAGTAGTTGTAGAGTGGGAAAGCCCTAAAAATGTCACTGAAATTAGACACTTTTGGGTTTGGTTGATACTACGCTGCTTCATTGAGAATTTTGCTCGAATCTCAGACCAATGACTAAGTTGACAAAAAAGGGTGTGAAGTTTGACTGGGTAGAGGAATCCTAGACGAGTTTTCAGGAGTTGAAGAAGAGGTTGGTGTCGGCCCCTGTGTTGACCATCCCTAAAGGCACAGGTGGAATGACAGTCTACACTGATGCTTCCAAAGTTGGGTTGGGTTGGGTTCTCATACAACGCGAAAAGGTGATAGCGTATGCTTCCCGACAACTAAAGGTGTCACACCCCTTCACACGAACCAGCCAAGGACCGTTAAATGCCGTTAACCCAAACTCGCCAGATCATCCGACATCAGATTCCACCACAAAGATACACACAACTAATAAAAACTTATCAAATCAGCGGAAGACTAGGTTTACTTGTGAATATTCCCATAATACTTGATACCCGAATTGTGATATAATAGTTATATACATGTGGGCCCGAAGGTATGATATTTACACAATAAAAGTACAATTCACATATCAAGTACATAAAGGAAACCATCAAAAATCAGAGTATACAGCTCAACTCGGTATCAAGGCTAGAGCTCAGCTCGGCATCAAGGTTTGTGCCCAGCTCGGCATCACATGGTAGAGCTCAGCTCGGCCTCAAAAGTGGAGCTCAGCTCGGCATCAAAACTGCAGTCCCACAGCACAACTCTCGCACGGGCAATCAGTGCCGTGCTTTAACTCCTCAGGGGCCCACCAGTCCTCTTCGGGGAACTCAACCGTGGGACCCACCCCGTGCTCCTCAGATGTATGACCTGCAAAATCATCTAAAAAGGGGGTGCACACGTGGGATGAGCTCACTAGCTCAAGAAGTGGTAAGATGGACCACACAAAGTCCACACAAAGAAAACACAATCATATGCACCGATGCTATGCAATACATTTTAAATCACATCCACCTAAGAAACATTACTAAGTCTTTGGTTTAGTGCTACTACAGCCACAAGGCGCGATACTCGTACGAGCCGCGAACTCCATCCGCGATACGCCCATAGGGTCAGTCGAGAAGGCCCACCGTGAGTACTTGAAAAGTAAAAACATGCCGACCAACGGCCTCAATAGAAAAGTAAATGACTGAAATTTAAAGGTCGACTCAAAGAATTTAAAAGCGACGATTGGCCTCTTGAATATACCACCGGGTTGTCGATCTCCCTAATGACTCGCGGCGTTATGTCTAACCGCCACAGTGACCCGACAACCGCGACCACTGCTTCCCCCCAAATGGTAACCCAACACCTTAACCTCTATTGGGAAGGGTCGTAGCACGGGACGGTGAAAATCCTAAACCGCATGCTCCTATATGACAATAGTACGATTGTATAGTGCCACCAATGCACTCGTGTCCAAGCCGACTATGGCATCTAGTCTATTAATGCATTATGCACAATGATGTCAACATTCATCATATAAGCATCTCATTACTTGGCATTTAGAAAGTAACATAACACACATGCATAACAACGTGAGGATGACTAATCTATATAGCATATTCATGATGGCATGACTAGACTAGATACATTTAAATGAATGCCAAACAATGCCTTGAAACAAGGCCAAACGTCCTCCCCACTTACCTATAGTGTACAAGGATTCTCGATCGGTACGGGTGAGATCCGGTGCGAGACGCGTAGGATTTGGTGAACCTAACATGATTGAGCGGGGTTAGTACTTCACCATTTTGGAATCAAAATTAACACGATCCAATGATATGATCATGTTTAGAATCCTAAAAGGAGGTCACAGGTCCGATTTGGGTCCAATCGGACGTAAAAATCACCTTCGGGGCCTCACAGTGGGTCGACATCCACTGCTCTGCCCACCGCCTGACCGCGCGTGTTGACCCACCGATTGGGCCAGGGGGCCTGTTAAGACCGACGGGCAGGTGGCCCACCGGTTAGCCCACCGGTCTGGCCCTCCGGTTGTGCCCGAGGGCCCTGCCCTCTCAGGCGGGTGCTCACAGGCGGGCCAGATGGCCCACAGGTCTTGCCCACCGGTCTTGGCGGGAAAACTGTTGTTTCTTCCCAACTTCCTCCATTCTTTGGGGATTCAAATGGGGTTTTTCCCAACCCATTCTTCACACTTTCAATGTCTTATAGGATGGTTCTAACCTAGATCTAGGTTAGATTCAAGTGATGGAAAACCATCTTACCTTCTTTGCTCAAGAACACCTTCAAACCCTCAAAATCACTTTAAACCCACAATGCTTCTCCAACCTTGTCAATACCTCTTCAAATCCTTCAAGATCAACACATAAATCATCTATTAAACCTTAGATTCATCATTTCAAAGGGGATTTACAAGATCTCAAGAAACCCTACTCGAATCAAGGGTTTTACTTGGGTATGGTGAATGTTTAAGGAACCCCACTTTGCTTACCTCTAAATGTAGATCTAGTGTTGAAGATCACTCTTCCGGCGGAATGGGAAGATCAAGCTTCGCGCCTTGAAATCCTTCTCTTCCTCTTCCTTCTCTTCCTTCTTCTTCCCTTTCTTTTCTCTCCTCTTTACTATCCTCACCAACGCACGAGTGTCATAAATGAAAAGAAAAGAAAATCATAAATGCTATATATATACTTCTTAAATAACTAAATATTTCACATGGATGGGTCACTCAGGTGGGTGGGTGCGCCCACCTGTCCACCCACCTGTCCACCCACCTGAGGGCCAAAACTTGGGATTTTGACAGAGTTCGGGCCTTGGCGCGAACCCCACCCTTGGCATACGATGTAATATACATATACACCTTAATATATGGCTACAATACCTGCTTTATCCATACATGTCCTTATGATAGGTGTATATATACGGCTTGGGTACTCCCGTCTCTTCTGGCACTGGCTCAGACTTGTCGGGCCAACCGGTGTTTAAGGTCACCCTTGCCATCATAGTCCATAAGGAGCCTGCTCTAACTCTCTCCGATTCAGGTCCTGCATAGTTAAACCGGGTCAATCGAGTAATCAGACCGGGTTTAAGAAGTAGGGTATTACAAAAGGAGTATAAGAAGAACTACCCCACTCATGACTTGGAACTAGCCGCAGTCATCTTTGCCCTTAAGAATTGGCGACATTACTTGTATGGGGAGAAGTACGAGATATACAGTGATCATAAAAGCCTTAAGTACTTTTTCACCCAGAAGGATTTGAACATGAGGCAGAGGAGATGGCTGGAGCCCATGAAGGATTATGACTGCGACATTCAGTATCATCCCGACAAGGCTAATGTAGTGCGTATCGTTGAGTCGAAGGCACGACGTGTCACTCTCATACTTAGCAGTCAGCCCACCACTCGTGCAAGAAGCGACGCTAATGGATAAAGCCCTCTTATATGAAGGAGCAACCTTAGAGTTTTAACGTCAACCAGAAAACCTTAAATGGTTGACTGTATTCTTGACGGCTCTACAGGTGCATCCGACCATCAGGCAAGAAGTAATAACGAAACAACCTTTGGATCCTGAATTGCAGCGGATCAAAGTTAAGGTTCAAGATCAAACAATGAATGACCCAGATTTTGTTTTAGCCAGTGATGGGGCATTGATGTTTCGAGGCAGATTGTGTGTACCGATGATTTGGATATACAAGACAAGATAGTGCGAGAAGCATATAGCTCGAGTACTCACTCCACCCAGGAAGTACCAAGATGTATAAAGACCTCAAACAAAATTACTGGTGGCCAAGCATGAAAGTCACAATAGCTCTATATGTAGCGACTTGTCTTACATGCCAGAAAGTAAAAGCTGAAAGGCATCGACCTTATGGTACTCTTCAGCCACTCCTAGTACCAGACTGAAAGTGGGATAGGATTACAATGGAATTTGTCATCGGACTACCATGTACACCTAAGGGGATGGACGCGATATGGGTGATCGTTGATCGGCTTACTAAGACTACTCATTTCATTCCCATCAAGACCAAGTTCCCTATGGCCAAATTAGGCACAACTTTATATGGATAACATAGTGCGCTTGCATGGAGTGCCAGTGAGCATTGTATCAGATAGGGACCCAAGATTCACTTTCAGATTTTGGAAAAGCTTCCAGCGTGCCTTAAGATCACAATTGAATTTGAGTATTGCTTTCCACCCACAGACGGATGGTCAGTCGGAGCAAAACATACAAATATTGGAAGACATGCTCAGGGCATGTGCAATGGAAATGTGTAGTAGTTGGGCAGATTATATACCCCTTATGGAGTTTGCCTATAACAACAGTTACCAAGCTACAATTGTGATGGCTCCGTATAAGGCATTATATGGTAGGAGGTGCAGAACTCCTCTGTATTGGGATGAGGTAGGAGAACGCCGAATGTTAGGACCTGAAATGATACAGATGACTTATGACAAGGTCGATGTTATTCGAGAACGGATTAAAGCAGCTCGCCTCAAAAGACCTATGCAGACAACCGCAGGAAAGACATTGAATTTCAGCCAGGAGAAAAGGTGTTTCTCAAGATCTCTCCTACTAAAGGGTTGCAAAGATTTCACACAAAGGGGAAGTTGAGCCCAAGATACATTGGCCCATTTGAGATCTTAGCCTGGGTTGGCTCAGTAGCCTACATGCTTGCTTTGCCACCTTTACCCGGGGATGTTCATAACGTATTTCATGTATCCATGCTGAAGCGATACGTTCATGATCCATCTCATGTATTAACCGTGGAACTAGAATATTTAGAAGCTGATATGACATATACAGAGCAGCCAGCTGAAATCTTGGACCGAAAGGTGAAAACCCTTCGCAACCGCTCCATTTCCTTCTTAAAGGTGCGATGGGCTAATCATTCACTTGAAGAAGCATCTTAGGAGAAAGAGGATGAAATCCAAGCCAAGCACCCTCATCTTTTCAAACAACCAGGTACGCCAATTTTGAGGACGAAATTTTCAGAAAGGGGGGGTAAATGTGATACCCTACTTTTTAAACCCGGTCTAATTACACGGTTGACCCAGTTTAACCATGCAGGACCCGAACCGGAGAGGGTTAAGGCGGGTTCCTTATGGACCATGATGGCAAGGGTAACTTTGAACACCGGTTGGCCGGACAAGTCCGAGTCAGTGCCAGAGGAGACGGGTGTACCCAAGCCGTGTACATGCACATATCATAAATCCATGTACAGATAAAGCAAGTATGTAGCCGTATTCTAAAGCGCATACGTACAATATACCATATACCGAGAGTGAGATTCATGCCGAGAGTCAAATCCCATCAAAATCCCACTTGTTGGCCATTTTTCGGCCCTCAGGTCGGCGGTCACAGGTGGGCGCATCCGCCCACCTGAGTGACCCACCCATGTGTTACTAATGGTTTTTAGAAAGTATAAATAGCTATTATTAAGTTTTTATTTTCTCATTTATGACATTCGGGTTGTTGGTGAAAAGAGTAAAGAGGAGAGAGAAAAGGAAGGAGAAAAGAGAACGGAGAAGAAGAAAGGGGGGAAGAGGAAGAAGGAATGGATTTAAGCGGCGCCAAAGCTTGATCTTCCCATTCCGATGCCGGAAGAGTGATCCCCAGCACGAGATCTGCGTTTAGAGGTGAGCGAAGGCCATATTCCCTAAACTTTCACCATACCCAAGTAAAACCCTTGATTTGGGTAGTGTTTCTTGAGGTTTTGTAGATTCCCCTTGAGATGATGAATCTAAGGTTTAATAGATGATTTATGTGTTGATTTTGAAGGATTTGAAGAAGTGTTTCCACGGTTGGAGGAGCATTGGTGATTTGAAGTGATTTTGGGGTTTTTGAAAGAGTTCTTGAGCAAAGAAGGTAAGATGGCTTCCATTCCTTGAATCTAACCTAGATCTAGGTTAGAACCATCTTATGAGACCTTGAATGTGTGGAGAATGGTTTGGAAAAACCCCATTTGATTCCCCAAAGGGTGGGGAAGGTTTTGGGGAAAAATGGCATTTTCCCGTCAAGACGGTGGGCCAAGACCGGTAGGCCAACCTGCCCGCCGGTCTTAGCAGGCCCTCGGGGCCAATCGATGGGCCCTACCGGTAGGCCAACCGACGGGCTGACCTGTCCGTCGGTTATGACTGGTGGGTCATGACAGGTGGGCTGTCCGATCCACCCAAGAGACTCCCAGTGTGATTTCTACGTCCAAACGGACCCAAAACGGACGTACGACCTTCTTTTAGGATTCTAAACATGATTTTGTCATCAAATCTTGTTATTTTTGACCCCAAAGTGGTGAAATGCTAACCCTGTTCACTTATGATAGGTTTACCAAAACTTACGCTTCTCACACCGGATCTCACCCGTACCGGGCGTGAGTCTTTGTACACTACAGGTAAGTGGAGAGAGGACGTTTGGCCTTATTTTAAGGCTTGTTTGGAATTCATTTAATTGTATCTAGACTAGCCATGTCATCATGCAAATTACATGTAGCTTAGCCAGTCTCATATTATTATGACATGTATGTTGTGTTCTTTTCTCAATATCAAATGATGATGTGATTATGTGATGAATGATAACATCATTGTGTATAATGCATTAATAGACTAGATGTCGTAGTCGGCTTGAAAACGAGTGCATTAGTGGCCCGCAAATGGGACGCGGAGGCACTATGCAATCATACTATGTCATATAGGAGCATGCGGTGTAGGATTATCATCTTCCCGTGCTACGACCCTTCCCAACAGGGGTTGAGGTGTTGGGTTACCATTTGGGGGGAAGCAGCGATCGCGGTTGTCGGGTCACTATGGCGGTTAGACATACGCCGGGCTGATCATTAGGATAGTCGGCAACCCCGGTGGTATATTCAAGAGGGCCAATCATACTGCTTTTAAATTGCTGAAGTCAGCACCTTTATTTTCTATCATTTACTTTTATGTTGAGAGTCGGTGGTCGGCATGCTTTACTTTTCTGAGTACTCACGGTGGGCCTTCTCCGATACACCTATGGGCATATCGTGGGATGGAGTTCGAGGCTTGTACCCGGAGTATACACGCACTGTGGTTGTAGTAGCACTAAACCAAAGACTTAGTAATGTTGTTTAGGTGGATGTGATGAAAAATGAATTGCATAGCATGTAGTGCATATGATTGTGATTGTTGTGTGGACTGTTGTGTGGTCCTCCTTTTCACTTACTGAGCTAGTGAGCTCATCCCACGTGTGCACCTCTTTTAGACGATTTTGCAGGTCACCAGCCTGAGGATCAAGGGTCGGGCCCCACAGTGGAATTCCCCGAGGAGGATTGGTAGGTCCTCAAGGACTATGAGCACGGCACGGATTGCACGTGCGAGGGTTGTGCTGTGGGACCACAGCAGTGACTCCATACAGGGTTACTTTTTTATTCTTTTGATGATCCCTTTTGTGTACTTGATATGTAAATTGTATTCTTTTTGTGTAAATATCATGCCTGCGGGCCCACTTGTATTTAACTATGTATTACAATTTGGGTATCAAGTATATTGGGGATATTTACATGTAAATTAAGTCTTCCGTTGAACTGTTGAACATTTTCTTAGGGCCCGTTTGATAACTTTTCTGTCGTTTCTGTTTCAAGAAACGGCAGAAACATAAATTTTCGTTTCTAGAAACAGAAATGGAATTGAAGGTATTTGATAAGTCATGTTTTTAGAAGTCGATGGTAACCAGTGAAAGAATTACCACAAGTCGTTTCCAGAAACGGCGAAACAAGTTGAACTTGTTTCACCTGGGTCGTTTCTTGAATCATAAATAAGTAAAAATTTCTATTTCTATTTCTAAAAATAAGTGAAACGGAATAGTTTTATTAAACGCTTTTTGCTCCGTTTCTGCTGTTTCTAGAAACAGAAACGGCAGAAACGCGTTTCTTGAAACGTTATCAAACGGGCCCTTAGTTGTGTGTATCGTGGTTGGATATCGTGGGCGATGATCTCGGCAGTTTGGGTTAATCGGAGTTAACCTCCACCGGTCCGGTTCGGTGAACGGTGTGACAAGGTGGGGTTACTTCTGCCATCTTGGCACTCCACAGCTGCCAACCATGCCAGCGATGGCTTCATTTGCTCTTTCTTCTTTCCTGTCCACAAGTAGGGGTACAAATTTCAGATTAGAGTGTTACAGTCTTGACGTGTATCTATTGCAGATTATAGGGGAGCATCAAAAGTGGTAACTAGAAATGTAGGAGGTTGGGTGTCTTTGGTAGTGCAGATTGCCATGAAATGCAAATTTCTCGAACTCAAATATAATCAACATAGAGAGTAGGGAGTGAGGCACTTCGCAATCTTCTCTAACAACTCCCCTGGAAGTTCTGACCACTTTTGGGCTGCTGCCATTCTGTTATCTCGATGTGTAGGAGTATCAAAGAGAGAGGGAAAGAAGAACTTCTATGAAACTGGTGCCGTGTCTAGTAGAAGTTAAGTATTGCCAAGTTCAAGAGTATAGGACCAGGGACTGCATTGGTTGTTGTGGGATATAAATTCTGATGGGCTAAAATTGCCTGAACCCTAGAAAAATAACTAGCATCATCAGCCTATTCGGATAACCAGGAGACTGATCTCCATTCCAATTCCTTCAACATTAGGATGATTCAATGAAACTCCTCTCCCATGCAACACATGTAAAAAAGCCTAATAATCTAATGCTTTAAGAGACCGAAGAGCGACAAGCTAAGATATGAGCAGAGAATGGCGCTTGACCTAGGAAATGCAAACCCTGCTCCTTTGTCCATAAAAGGCGTAGGAGTCGGAGCCTCCTGAGCTGAAACCATAGCAGCTGCAGAGAAGAACGGTCTCCTCTCCTATATTACTGGAAACACCCCCACCTTGTAGGTCATCGCGAGTCTTCGGATGGCCGATTGCAGATCACCGGAGCGTTGTTCGTTGGAGATTCAGCAGGGTACTCTTTGTATGGCCTTCTGGAGGAGAAAGAAGGTTTGGAATGAAGGACTTGGAACCCTAATTGATCCATTTGGGGGTTTATGCAATGAAGGGTTAACTTACGTTTTACCCTTCGTCAAGGGTAGTTTGGCCATTATCAAAATTTTACTAGCTGACATCATCGCATAGCAGGATTCAACAAATAGAATGGACTAATCTCTTATAAATTTAGTAAAGTAGGAGTACATGTGATTTCTTAAAACATTGTCACTCACTTATCATTTGGGAATTTTTTTAGGGGCGGTACATGTAAATTTCCCAATTTTTTTTTTTGGTAAGGTGCATTTAAAACGGCTCTAAATTTGAATGGGTTGATATAAATAAATTCATAAACATTTTTGAAAATAATAAAAAAAAAAAGATGGTACAAGTTTAAAACACTTAAACCCTAAAGGGGTAGCTCAATTGGTAAAGTCTGTCTCCTCACAATAAAGAGGTAAAGAGTTCAACTCTCCTTGGGACATGCCTCTAAAAAAAAAAGGCTTTAAACACTTATATTTGAAAAATATTGGACAAGAAAACCAGCAATATATACACACATAAATTGTGGAACCAACTCGTGACTTATTAATTGCATATTAATCTCTTATATGTAGGTCATAAGCTTTTTGCATATTAATCTCTTATATGTAGGTCATAAGCTTTATAATATTAACTTATTTTTAGAAATATACATTAAGTTTTTAATAGTTCCATTTTTTCACTCAAAAACGACAAGTGCATTTTAAACTTTTGTTGTTTTGGGGCATTTTTTGGCGAACATTTAGGATCAACTTTTGAAAAATAGAAAAAAAATGACAAAAATTGAATAGTTGTTGGACCTAATAGTTGGCTTGAGGCTAGTGCAGTAGCCTAGCTCCCTAGAGGCTTGAAGTTCGAGACCTCTTTTTCCTTATCTAATCTAGGACCCCCTCCCTTAATAAAAAAAAAACATCTCACCCAAAAAAAAAAAAAAAAATTTAAAGTTCTTTAACTATGATATAGGAAAGCAGTTTTCCTTCAGCATGGTCAAAGAATTCTCAAGAAATTCGGATGGTAGAACAACATTTATGGCTCTAAATGGATAAGGTATAAGAAAACTCAGAGAGAATTCATAGGCAAAAATATAACTTTGAGAGAATGAAATGCTTCAAAGTTTCAAATGCCGTAGAGGAGATGGTCACTCATCATCCACAGTGCTACCTTTGGGCAAGGTTTGATTGGATGCCCACATTGGATACGCATTCATAAGTGTGGTCGTTGATTTCGGGAATTGTCAAGGCCAGCCATGGCCCACTCGTGGGCCCACACCTAATGAATCATTGCTTCAAAATAGTTCTTCTCCATCTCAATTCTGAATCTCTGATGTTGGACACGAAACCAAAACTTAGTAAAATGCTAAAACTTGCACCAAAAAAAAAAAATAGTAAAATGCTAAAACATTATTATTAGTCAAATACACTAGAAATTGCCATAGGTGGGTCCCACAATCACTTGCGATTACTTAGAAGCTTTAGAATTTGGCATCGGTTCTATGCACGCCAAGGTTTGATAAGACGGAATCGGGGTAAGGATCGATCAAGTTTAATGTCGATTTGATTTCGATTTGGAATAACCTGGATTCAATGAAAAAAAAAATTTATTTAATTGTTTTACCTTTTTATCTTTATTGATCCACTAATAATCAAGATCGATAAAGGCTGATACCAATTCAATCTAGATGAGCTGATCGATTCTATCCGATTCCTCAAACAATGGTGCACACTCTAGTCCATCAATTCCATCTAATGCACGGTAAGAATAGGAGGTAAGCCAGCAAAGTCTCACCTGAGACCTCGTGGTGAGCATGAACTTTTTGCATACCACAGATCATCAATTGCACTAGACAGTTGTTGTTAACACACACACATTGGACTTTTGTGCAACCATATCATGGAAATTGTGCTCATTCAGTCAGAGAGCTTTCAATCATGTTATGATCATAAATTAGTCAAAGTCAAATGTCCCAACTGATACTTGGATCATATCACAGTTGGAAGCAATTCACGGTGGTGGTTCTCTTCCTTCCGCATGAGCAGAATTTTTTTTTCACCCACATAATTTTGGAACGTTCATTTTAAATGGTTGGTTCAATATTTTTTTTTCTTATAGTTGATGGAAAGTATATATCTAATACAGGACTATAGAACTATAGAGTTCCACGAAAGATTATAGAAACAAGATGACAGATTATAAAAGAGCTAGGAGAGATCTTGTGAATTAGAGGGGGGAGTTGGGGTGGAACAATCAGGAAAGAAGAGATCTCCAGCCAGAAGAAAGAGTTACCGACTCCATAAATCATTTATTGGGTTGGCAATTTCCATCACTTCATTGGTGCAAGGGCAAGACCTGTACCACTTTAATTACATGTTAAATTTGGGGTCACATCCCAAAGCCTGGTGGTAAATATTGAACTTTTGCCCATATGTATTTTCAATGGTCAAACTATATAACTAAAATTTAGATTTCAACTACTTTATGAAGCCTTGACTAGATACTCACCACCTACAAGGATTCGAATATGTTTAAGGGTATCAAGGTTGCCAGAAGAGTTCTAGAAGTTTGGTAGCTTTTTCTTTTACTGATGATACTTTCTTGTTTTGTCCAGCTACGCATGAAAATATTTCCACCATTAAATGTATATTGGACTTATTTGCTGACCTTTCTGGCCTTATCATTAATTATGAAAAAAATGGGGTAGCTTTCAGCTCTAATAATACCAAAGTTGGCCTTTGCCGCACCTTGGGTATTGGAGAAATGAAAAATAATTCCTTATACCTTGGCACTAACCATTTCCACTACAGAATTAGAACCAAAGGTGAAATAAACAAAATTCTTTGGTTTAAAGTCCCCAACTATGTGTTTACAAATAAAATGTGGAATATAAAACACAATCACATAAGTATACAGAGATTTATAGTGGTTCAACTTAACCGAGTCTAATCCACTCACCTCAAGATTCCCTTGAGATATATTTTACTAGTTCTTCCCTTTCAGTACAGTAAGTGGGGGGAATCTCTTTTCATGATGAGATATATTTTACTAGTTCTTCCCTTTCAGTACAGTAAGATTCCCCTGAGAAATATTTTAAAGATAAGAAGATCCGTACAATCTCTTTTCATGATGAGAGGGTCCTTACAATCTCTTTCAAGGATGAGAATGTCCTTACAACCTCTTAAGGATAATGAGTCCTACATAGTTGTCTAAGTACAACCTAAAACAAGGTGTTCAATTCTAGAGCTAACCCAACTCTTGGACAAAAACAAATTCAAAGTGGAATAGAAAGGTTTAAAATACATCTTGTGCAGTGCGTGAATGTAATGCAATGATATGAAAGAATGCACCTTTAAAGTCTTCTTAATGCTTGCAATGCAAATTCCAAAATGTAGTTGAAGACTTGTAGAGAACCTTAAGTTCCTTTTGAATGGAAAATGAAAAACTTAAACTCAAGAGATGATATAGACCAATCTCACTTCTAATGCTCAAATAATACTCTTGAATGCTTGTAATTGGGTGTGTAAGAATGTACACAAATGGGATATATTTATAGAGCAAAGGGGAGTTCAATTGGGTTAAATGGCCTTCTAACGGTTCGGTCAATCACCAAAAGTCCAGGTTGACCAGCTAATATAGTTGTTTTAAAAATATAGCCGTTATAGCTTCAAGCAATCTAGCTAGTTGCAGTTCGGTCAATCAGCTGTATTAACTAGCTGGCTTTTGATCAATTGAATATCGCCGGCTCAAACCAGTAAGGTTCTGCCAGTGTGCTACTTGTCAGTCCATTGGAGTCTGGTCGACCGGTTGGGAAGCTTACTAGTCATTAGTGTTTTGCTAACTTTTTTGTCCGACTTTGGATTGACCTGATTCAAAGTGTGTTGGTCTCATAACCTGAAACTTTACAACTTTACAGAATAAATTATCTTTTGATACTAATTATTTAAATACCTAATATTCCCTTAAATGTGAATATTTTTATTTTCACAGCAAATGTCATGGCAAACTATAACTAACCTGTTTCCAAATTTATTTGGGTCTTATTGCTCGGTTATTGGGCATATCCTAAGGTAATGCTAAGTTGTGATAAACTTAAGAATGCAATATATAATCTGTACATATGAGTCGTAGTATAGTGCTTGTGTATAGTGAGTGCATAATTACATAGAGCTAAGATCTTCAAGGCTTCAATCAAACATCTAACAAATACTTCAAGTCTTAATTCTTCGACAATCTTCTTGCATTTCCTGATGTTTAGAATAACTTCAAGTCTTAATTCTTTAGATACTAATACTCTCAGATCTTCTAACCTTGAAATTTTATACCTTGAGGTCTTGATACCTTGACACACCTTCTCAAGCTTTTGCGATTTTGTACTCCCGCTCTTTTCTTGTCTTTTGACCTTATATTTTGTCACTTCTATTCTTCATAACTTCTTTACTTCTTGACTTCATTCTTTGTCATTTGATGACTTTATACTTCATTTCTTCATTTCATTCATCAAATTTAATCATTGATATGAAGTCTCTACAAAACAATACTTGAAGGCAAATTGTGAAATACCTTCATATGTTTATTATCATCAAAATCAACTATAGAAGTGTGGGCATATCCCCAACAAAAGGATTCTCACTTGTTGTTCGAAGGGTACAAAAAAAAAAAAAAGCTAATCTCTTATCTATGCAGGAAGAATTGTCCTTATCCAATCGACCCTATCTTCAATCCCCCCCCATATCTCATATCTTGTTTTACTTTCCTGAAGTCCATTTGTAGGAATCATGATTCAATTTATCTTCAATTCTAGAATGGTGATAAATATCAATCAAAGAAAACTCACCTTAGTAGATGGCAAAAGGTTTATGTTCCTGAGTCTCAGGGAGGATTGGGCATCAGGGATTCTAAAAACCCAAAATAAAGCCCTACTATTGATGTTGGGATAGTGCCTCATCACATAGAAGATTCCTTATGGGCTCATATAATTGCTTCTAAATACTTCCCTGGACAACATTGCAAGTATTCTTCCCATTCTTGAAAAAACTGGCCTGTATTAAAATTGGGAATGGTAGGAATACTAATTTCTAGACTGATCCATCGATATCCACCATTTCGAATATTACTCTTGAAAGCCCTAATATTAATAGATCAGGTTCTCCATCCCTTACTCAAGTAACTGATTTCATGTGTGTGAATGTCTAGAATTCTACTTTTTATCAACTATGCTTCCTCTCCCCATTGTTAATCATATTTAAAAAAAAAAAAAAATCGATTTTCTTAAACAATGATTCATGGTGTCATTTTTTTTTTTTATAGGTAGGGAGGGAAGTAGGTAACAACTAGGAGACTCGAACTCGAGACCTTTCCTAGTGAGCATAGGTTTTTGCACACCACCGCTCACCAACTGCGCTAGACAATTGTTGTTGATTCATAGTGTTGTAAGTTCTCCAAAACAGGGATCCTTAACACCAAATTGGCCATGAAATTCGTAACTTCTGGCTCGCCCACTAACCAAGTTGGAATTATCTATCAAGCGTGTTTGCTTACATTTATGCTCACATTGGTGGCATTTTCTTTGAAAAATCAAACTCCATTCAAAATTTAAGATATTTTTCTAGCTGTTAGCTCATGGAGGATTTTCTACCAAGGACATCCTGGGAAAATGGATGAATATCAATATAATCTATGGATTGTGTCTAAAACAACAAGAATCAATAGGGCATGTCTTTCTTTCTTGCAAATTCTCTAAAAGGATTTGGCCAGCTGGTCCTTTGGGTTTATGGACTGAAAATCATTTTTATTATAATTTTCAGCATGTTATAATGTACTTCTTTCATTCTGCTCCTAAGAATAACTTAAATATCTTCTTCATTATTTTCATCATCACATGCTACTGCATATGGATACATAGGAACAAAGTAACTTATAATTAGGATAAACCAAATCCCTATTTGATTCTTCACCCTATGAAGCATTGGATTGCTCAAGCATGCCAACCTATCCCCACCCAGGTGAGTCCACTCCACACGACTCTTCCTCCTTTTCATAATTTTCCTAATGTGAACCTGCCAATTCTCATTTGTGTGGGAGTCACTGATGCAAATACTAATACTTCTGTGGGTGCAACTTGTATCATTGTTAAAGATAACGATGTCTCATTAAGTGTGGATTATATGATAATAGAAAGAACCATTAACGCAAGTACTCGGGAGCTTCTTGTGGGCATGAAGCAACCTAGGGACGTTGGGTGGAGAATTCGGGAGATTTGGAGTGATTCAATGGAACTTCTAGTACCACCTCATGGCATTTTAGCAAAGTAACCTTTTTTGAAATTATATAATTTTTTGTCTAACCCTATTTTTTTTTGTCTCAGACCTAGTAACGATGTGGTACTAGTAATGCGACTGATAACCTTTCGGGTGATAGAAAACAATCTCATTTTGCTAATTTTAAATCTTACAATGATGTAATATCCCTACTTTCTTCATAATGAAATCTTGTTGTTTCTTCTATCAGGGTAAATAAAACTAATTTATGAACCTTAACATCTCTAATAAAGAGGAAATTGGACGGGATTGAAATTTAAGCTTGAACGCTAATAAAGTTGTATGTCATAATACCAAGGTCATTTCTTTCGACAAACAACCATCTAGCCTAAATCATTAGTCTTGTTTGTTTGCCAGAAAAGTGAAAAAGGTAAAAAGGGGTAGGAAACTTGTACTTGCTTCCCATAATGTGAGTGCTTGGATAAATGGAATGAGAAACATATCAGACAAGTTCATTAAATGTTTATTGTTGTCTGCTGATGTGGCACTCAACTTTTTCCCACCCACTCACTTCTAAATCAAACTAATTTAGTAGAACTTTAGCATTATTCAAAGAAAAATTGATTTTGTGTCTATCTCTCTCCTCCTCCTATTTCCTCTCTTCCCTATAGATTCATAGTCTCAGCTCATCTCCATTTCCACTCTCCCACCAAATTTCACCCCACTAAAATTTATATATTTCATTATTTTCTTCCTTTCTTTTCCTGATGAACCCAACCACAACATGTGGGACCCACTCTCACAAGTTTCCAATCCCTTTTTATTTGTCAAACAAACGAGGCCTAAGAGATTCTTTGTAGTTACTTGTATGGTCGACTCTTCAATATTAAAATGCTTTTCTAAACTTAAAAGCAAAGAATATAAACTCTCTTGTGTTTCCACAAACTAGGGGGAAGATAAGATGAACATGCCTTATGTTACCCTATTACATAGCAAGTTGTTGTTTGAATGAAATTTCCTAAGCGGCTAACTCTTGGGTTGCTAGCACAACTAGTGTACATCAAAATAGCTTCCAACAATAAGCTTTAATTTTCTTTCTAATTAGAGTAAATTATAAATGGGGTACTTTTTTTATCCACTAAAAGATAGATAAAACTAAAAGGAAGCAAAGTTCAGTACATCACTGTGGATTATCGCAGGAAGTTTATTTCTATTAGCAACATTATAAGCCACATTAACATAAAATTCATTATAGGGTTAGTGCTAGATTCTGTGAGACAAAAGGCAAAGGATAGCATAGTGTATTTAACATTTAGAGAACATCATGGTACTTCTTGTTGGAAATATTATGCTTGCTTCTTCTTGAAAAAGCAAAGAGCTATCGGATCGGTCGTCCTTCCAACAAAGAACATCTAATTTGATTGTTTGATGCAAGGGCTGACTGGCTAACCTTCTTCCAACCTTTGCCGATTGACTATAGATTATAGCCTGTCAAACACTCTGTCAGATCACAAAAGATTGTAAACATACATCTCTTAAGAGATTGGTTTACTATCTATGTACACATGTATAAAGGCTTCTAGGTAGTTTGAGCTTTTACATAGAATTACATTGTGATATACAAATAAAGATCCTCATCTTATGAAAGTTGTGTTTGGTATGCATTCTTGGAATGCATTCTGGACCAAGAACACATTCTGGACTGTTAAAAACATTGTTCGGTAAGCTTTCCATTCTCAAAATTCTAGAACACAATCAAGAATGCAGCCCATTCTGGAATGGGATATTTTCCCATTCTACATTTTGCATTCTCCATTCTTCAACACTTGGCACAGCTCGATGAAAATAGCTCCTCCACTAATCTTATAAAATGCACTTTCTCTCCCAAGGAATAGCTTCTCATTCTTATAAATCTCCAAAAACTAATTTCTTTCTCTCTCTAAGAACTGCTTCTTGATGAGCATATATATGTGTGAAATCTAAATAGTAAAGCATACATTTTTTTATATTTATAATGGAGATATCTTGGGTTTTACTCTCTTTTTGCAGGTCTTGTATTTAAAGGCTTTAAGTATTATCGGGCATCATATCTCTCCAACAATGACTACCTAGTGTAGTTGGTGAGCTATGATGTGCAAAATTCTCTTACTCACCAGAAGGTCTCAAGTTCAAATCTCATGGTTGTCTTTTTTTTCTGGAGAATTTTGTTGAAGATTTCCTACTTTTCACTCACTTAAAGTACTAAGGACATGGAGGAGACTTCCACATCAAATTAGAAGATTGTCCAAATCTTCAAAGCAATGAAAATCGTGGAAGGTATTTCTTGCACAAGAAGAGAAAAAAAAAAAAGGAAAGAAAAAAAAGTGAGAAATAAATTTTGTCCAAATCTTCTCTCTCCTCCACATCATCACCAGAAGATTGTCTAAATCACACAAAGCAAGAAGGAAAATCGTTCAAGGGAAAGAAAAAAAAATCGGCCAACAAGGGTTGTGTGCAACATTTGAAGAGAGGGAGAAAAAGAAGAGAAAAATAAATAAAAAAGGGAAAGAAAATAAGCAAAAAAATTATAGGAAATTTCTCCAAGTTTATTTCTCTCTTCTCTCTCCTCTACTTTAGCACTTTTGGTCTCAAAAGATATCACCTACCAATTGTGGATTTTTCCCTTTTAGAAAAAAGAAATTTATTACCCTACCTCCCCATTCCCTATAAATACAACTCATGTAAGAGGAAGGGGGACACTTCATTCTTCTTCTAGTTTTTTTTTTTTTTAGTTGCTCTCTTTCTCTCTCCCTCTCTTACTCTCTTTAGTTTTAGTTCTTTGTTTTTGCTTTAATCAGTTTTATAATAGCTTTTTATTTCAACTAATGTAAGCACTCTTTTATTTTTATTCAGCCTTTTATGTTTATGATTTATGCAATTGAGTTGTAATTTTTAAGTTATAGTTCTAGGTGACAAGATCACGAGCTGTGGAGCATCTCTTTTTCAAGTTTAGTTTTTTTTTTTTTTTCAAGATTTGTTTTCTCCAGGCCTAGAAATTTCAGATTTGGTTCATTCTAGATCTGGTTTTTAGGATTGGCAGTATCTCAAATCACCCAAGTTTTTAAGTTCAAGCATTGATTCAGGTAGGTAGGCTTTTTCACCAGTTTTCTCTCCCCCCTCTCATTCCCTCTTCTGACTACCCTTCTTTCTTAATTTAGAATTTTAATTTCAATCGTTACATTATTGTTTTCCCTTTCCCCTAAGGTTCATGGCTAGTGTATGTGTTGGATTTGCCCCTCCTAGCCATAGAACCATCATTTTATTGTTTTTATTTTAATTGACTCCCTTTCCCTAAAGCCAAGTAGAGTAATCCTTATAAAAGTGACTCTCTGATTAAGTAGAGAAACTCATATTATGATACATCCTCGGGCTAAGTAGAGAAACCTAGTTGTGAGCCTCTCTCTAGCTTTATCCCCTTTCTTTTCTTTATTTTTATTTTGAACATTTTTTTTCCTTCATTTCTTTTTAATTGGGTGGGTTGTTTATTTTCAGTTATTTATTTATTTAATTTTAATTGCATGGCTTGCATATTTAAATTCTAAGATGACGAATGGTTAGGACATTATTTTAGATACATATGTTTAAGACAATAGTTAGAATTAGATCACAACCATTAATCGGTTCGCTTTTGCATTATTAAAAGAAGCCAAAACAAAAAGTGCCTGCTTTCCCTGTGTTCGACCTGTAGCTACGCTAATCCGTACGCTTGCAGTTACATTTTAAATCGTAACACTTTTCTCATCCCAAATCTCTCTTTTTCTCCTTCTTAAGATCTCCACTCAAATCCAAAATCCTAGAATCTCCTGTTTTCCTTGCAATCTTTATGGGTTTGATGTAAACAGTACTATCTATGTAACCATTCAAAATTTTCTATTTTTATTTGTGAGTTATTGATGTAATATTGTTTGGAATTTTCACTAAAGAGATTCTGCCCATGAGGTGTTTGATAAAATGTCTAAGCATTCACACATCAAAAATGCATTTTAAACAAACATTTTATCACAACGTTCTCATTCTCAGTTAAGAACACATTATGTATTTTCAAAATTGGAATGCACATTCTCATTCTGAGAATACATACCAAACATAGCCGAACTCTTTTCCATTTGATGTGTGAGCTCATTTTAAGTCATTGGCATTCTTTAATTTCTGAACTACAGTTGCTCAATGAAGCATGAGAGCTATGATCAACTTCTCTGTTTCTCTTCAATATATGCATGCTTGATAGTTCTAGTTCAACACAAGGTTGATGCTTGTAGCTTCAATTTAAGTCCATCTTAAGCTTCTTGGGAATATATAGGTCTTTTCACACTTAGCATATATGTTGATAGTCTTAAAGGCTATCCTATCACTCTTTCAAGTCATCACCAATGTATTCGATTATAGTATTGAGACCTAGATTACCATGATTAATATAATCATATCCCACATGGGGTATTTGGATAGATTACAATCTTTCAACTAAAGCAATATGCCATTAATTACTGTTACCAGAGTTTTAAAACTCAGTATTGGTTTCGGTATCAGTCACAGCTGAAACTGATATGATACGAATTGGTTAAAGATCGGAAATCGTAGATTTTTCCTGGATCGGTCATGGTATCGGCTAGGATCGATAAATATTTTTTTTAATCTAAAAAAACACCAGAACCCCTTGGTGTCCCAGAAACACTAGCGATCTGCTTCTGGTGTGCTTTGCTCTGGGACTGATCATTGCCATATGGTATTTTATGCGCAGGTTTTTTTGTTTTCTTTTTCACCTTGTCTCCATCAGCAACAAGTCTTTTTTTTTTTTTCGAGCAACCACTGGTGCTACATTCGCTGCTTTACAATTCCTCATTCCTCTTCCATTTGCTTCACTTTCAGCCTCGTTTGCTGCATCATATGATGTGTGAAGCCCCACAAAGAAGTAATATATAAGCAACACCACCGACCAAATGCCAAATCTTACAAAAGATGGCACATTAATTGAACCCAACAAGTACACATTAACAGCAATGGAGATTGATGGCAACCATGGAAACTGATACGGCCAAATCGATCGCTCAGTAGGGTAAGGACACGCGTCTCCCATCGGGACACGTGTCGCCCACTAGATAGGGATTGCAAGGACTCTACCATGTAACCTGCGTGAAGAGAATGTTCCCCGCCAACCGAAGATAGGACGTCTTTGAGTGGAACTCTAAGAGGGAAGAAGGTGGACCCGAGAAGGACTCTTGGAAGGAAAGGAAAAACCCTAAACCCTAAGAGCTATATAAGAGGGCTCGAGAGGAAGGAAGGAGGTAAGCATCAATACCCACACCATTACTCCTATACAAAAACTGGCGCCCAATCCCTAACTTGAGCGTCGGAGGACTAACCCCGGATAAAGCTCCAGGCCTCTGCCATCTGTGCTTGTGCAGGTCAGCTCATACGGATTTTTGGCAGCAACAGATTGACACCGTCCGTGGGAACGACTATAATGGTGGGGAGAACTTACAATCGTAAGAAGACGAGAGTAGCATCAAACATGAACATGGGGGAGGAGGAACCTTCAGGAGGGCTCCCTCCCTCAATGGAAAATGGACGAGAAAGGCTGAACGATGGTCGGGAAGGTTCAATGAGGTACCAACATTCGGCCGGATATTCGGTGCGTGGAGATAGTGATCCTCCGCCCCCTCCTGGAGCGCAGGAATATGTGACAAGGGAGCAGTTCGAAGCCCTCCAGGAAAAAATATGACCGAATGGCCGAGGCAATGAAGGAGGTCTCCAAAGCTGTCTCTCAGAAGACCGGCGGAGCGCCACAAGGCCCCCACATCCAACCCGTGAGGGGACAAGATGAGGACCAGAGCAGTACGGGGTCAATAAGGTCCGTCGTAATCCTCAAAATTGAGCAACGAGGGAAAGTCCCGCACCCAGGGGAAGGACGCGGCGTGCCGCCAAGGACTGACATGGGGAACCACGCCAAGGAGACGATGAGACATGAGGACTCGAGGTTAAAGCAGATGATCTTGGACTTGAAAGATGAGATTAAGAAGGTGGCAGAAAATCAAACGGGAGCCCGTGAGCCAGACCTCACTAATGACACGGCTTTAGCCAATGAAGTCATGAGGGACCCGCTCCCAATCGGCTTTCGCCTACCAAAGTATGACACATACGATGGGTCTGGGGACCCCGTCGATCATCTGGAAGGCTTTAAGGTCGTCAGCAGTTCCATCAAGTCTCAGAAAATATTATGTGTCATGCCCTGCCATTGACGTTCAGAGGAGCAGCAAGGCTATGGTACAACCTCCTGTCGACGAAGTCGATCCACAGCTTCAGCGATCTAAGCTACTACTTCGTGAAGGGATTCTCTAGTAGCCAACCCCTTTAGAAGACTACGTTGAATTTGACCAACGTCAAGCAACAGGAAGGAGAGTCACTGCAGAACTACATGAAACGCTTCCAACAAGAGAAAATCACAATCAGAGGCCTGGACCCGAAAGAAGAGTTCACGGCCTTGCTAGGAAGCGTCAAGGATAAGGAGTTGAAAGGTCCCTGGCGAAGCATACACCTAGGAATTTGACCGAGCTGAGAGCTCGGTGCTAACTCAGCTCGGTGCGATAAGTACATCCAGATGGAAGAAACCCTCCAGGCCAATGAAGAAGCCAAAAGGAAGGTGGTAAGGAAGAGGCTCTCAAGGGCCGACAACAAACCCTCCGAAGGAGGCAAAAGATGAAAGTCTAAGCACGGTCAGGCACCCAGTTCACCAAGGAAGTTCAAGAAATACGCACCCCTGAACCAGAGACGAATGGAGGTCCTGATGCAGATAAAGGACTCCCGATTCCAGGGCCATGAAGTGGCTAGGAAAGATGGGGCGACACCCCGAGAGACGCAACATGGACAGATATTGCCACTTCTATAAAGACCATGGCCATGACATCGAAGACTATTGGCACCTCAAGGGGGAGATAAAAGGGATGATCTGAAGGGGATATCTAGGCCGATTTATAGACCGCGAAAAGGAGGATGCGCAAGACGGTAATGATCATAGGGATAACCGTCGAAGAGATGGCAGAGGTCGCTATGAGAGGAGGGGGCCTACCCGTAGAGGCAATCAGGAACGGCGAAGGGACCAGACACCTGAGGAAGCTGAACGTCGCCTCCAAGACGAGAATAAGAGCCCAACTAGAGTTATAGCGACCATCTATGGAGGCCTAGCCACTGGAGAAAGTTCAGTCTCTGCCAGGAAAGCAAAAGCCTACGCAAGAAACGTGCATATGGCGGAATGGCCGAACAAGAAAGCAAGGACGGGGGACGGTTATTTCCTTCTCAGATGATGATCTAGAAGGGGTACACACTCCGCACGACGATGCCCTGGTTGTCACCATGACCATAGCGGATTGCAAAGTGAAGAGGATCTTAGTGGATAACGGCAGTTCAGCTGATATCCTGTTCCTTGAAGCTTTCCAGAAGATGGACTTAGACGAGGGAAAGTTAAAGAAAGTCGAACACCCATTGCAGGGATTCTCTGGCATCCCAGTGAAGGTGGAAGGATCGATTGAGTTGCCAGTAAGAGCCGGCACCGGAGATCACCAAGCGACGGTCATGATCAACTTCCTGGTAGTAGGCATTACCTCGGCATACAATGCCATACTAGGGAAGGTCGGTTTGAACCTACTAAAGGCTGTCGTCTCCACACCCCATCTCAATATGAAATTCCCAACCAAGAACGGTGTCAAGGAATGTCGAGGTGATCAGGAGGCATCCAGGAGGTGCTACGCCACCACCTTGTGGGGAAAGGAAAAGGTAGGCGAGGCGCTCCCGATAGAGGATCTGCACGATGATTCCAGTTACCAACGGGGGGAACCCGCTAAGGATCTGGTACAAGTTGAGGCCGAGGAGGGGGATAATGCTCGGCAATTCCAGATCGGAGCTATAATGCCAAGGCAACAACAAGAAAAACTCATCTCATTCCTCCGAAACAACTCTGATGTCTTCGCCTGGTCGGCTTCAGACATGCCTAGAATAGACCGAGGGGTAATAGAGCATCATCTGAATGTTAACCCGACGAAGAAGCTGGTGCAACAGAAGAAGAGGACTTTCGCCCCCGAAAGACAGCAGAAAATAGATGAAGAAGTAGAGAAGTTGCTAAAGGCCCGGTTCATCCGCGAGATCCAATACCTGGAGTGGATATCCAACGTAGTGATGGTCCCGAAGGTAAATGGAAAGTGGAGGATCTGCATCGACTTCACCGATCTGAATAAGGCCTGCCCGAAGGATGCATACCCCTTGTCGAAGATAAACCTCCTTATTGATGCCGCGATAGGATACAAGGCGCTGAGCTTCATGGATGCATACTCGGGATATAATCAGATTAAGATGTCAGAGGCTGACGTCCCAAAAACTTTCTTTGTGACCGAGGGAGGACTGTACTGCTATGAAGTCATGCCCTTCGGGCTAAAAAATGCAAGGGCCACCTATCAAAGGTTAGTGAATAAAATCTTCAAGGGGATGATCGAAAACTATGGAGGTGTATGTGGACGATATGCTCGTAAAAAGCCTGAAGGCGGAACGACACATCCAAGACTTAGAAGAGGCGCCCAGGCCGAGGTGGTACGCATGAAGTGAACCCAAAGAAAGTGCACATTCGAGTAGCCTCGAAAGTTCCTCGGCTTCATTGTCTCGGAGAGGGAATTGAAGCCAACCCAAAGGAAAATACAAGCCATTCGGGATATGAGGTCACCCTGCATGTGAAGCAAGTCCAGAGCTACTAATAGGTCGTCCGCTCTGGCGATTCATATCTCGGCGACAGACAGTGCCTCCTTCTTCAAAGCAATCAAGGAACCAAAAGTTCGAATGGACGAGGAGTGCGAAAAGTCCTTTGAACAATAGAAGGAGTATCGCCGCACTTCCGCCGACAAAGCCGAACACGGGATACCTTATAGCTATACCTTGTCAGACAACATGTGGTAAGCGCAGATCGATTAAGGAAGAAGGAAGGCAACAATGGCCAATATACTATGTCAGCCGAACCCTTCTAGATGCTAAAACAAGATACAGAAAGGCAGAGAAAGTGGCGTATGCCCTAGTGATAGCGGCAAGAAAGCTGAGGCCATATTTTCAATCACATGTATGCGCATCACGCACTCAGCCCTCAAGAAGATACATATCCGCCGCTCGTAACCGGGCCATAGAGTTGGGAGAATTCGACATCCAGTACAAATCGAGAACCACAATTAAAGCACAGGCCCTCGCAGACTTCATCGCCGAGATGACG
Organism: Macadamia tetraphylla; assembly: GCA_022985045.1. Classification (NCBI taxonomy): domain Eukaryota; kingdom Viridiplantae; phylum Streptophyta; class Magnoliopsida; order Proteales; family Proteaceae; genus Macadamia; species Macadamia tetraphylla. The sequence goes on from CM040971.1 coordinate 21,503,819, forward strand.
TTCCCTGAGGACCCCCAAGAGTTTACCGAGAACCGTGGAGAGAAGGCTTGGACATTGTATGTGGACGGCGCTTCCAACAGTGCAGGAAGTGGAGCAGGAATCATGCTAGTCAGCCCCGAGGGTTTCAAGATAGAATATGCCCTACGGTTTGACTTCGACGCCTCCAACAATGAAGCGGATACGAAGCGTTAATAACCAGAATTAATCTACCTCGGGCTTTGATGGTGAAAGAGCTAGTGGTGCATAGTGACTCAGCTCGTGGTACGACAGGTGAATGGAGACTACGAAGCCAAAGAACAAAGGATGGCTGAGTACTTGAAGACGGTGCGAGAGAGAATATCGGCCTTCAAGGAATTCAAGGTAAAGCAGGTGTCACGAGAAGAGAATGCTAGTGCAGACGCACTGTCACAGCTGGCCACCTCCGACTTCGCAGATCTTGGATGATTGGTGTATTCCGAAGTACTATCAAAGCCAAGCACCGAAAAACCCCGAGAGGTACTACCTGTAGGTGAGAACGGCCCAAGCTGGATGGATGCCATAACCGAGTACCTCAAGGAAGGAAAGCTCCCAGAGAATAGGGACAAGGCAAGGAAAATAAGAATGAGTTCGGCACGCTTCCTTCTGAAGGACGAGACACTGTACAAAATAGGGTTCACCATGCCGTACTTCAAGTGTCTAGATTCACCATGGCGAGTACGCACTTCGGGAGGTGCATGAAGGGATATGTGGCCAACACCTAGGAGCCCGGGCCTTGGCACATAAGGTGCTAAGGCAGGCTCTGTACTGGCTGACAATGAGGAAGGATGCGGAATCATTAGTCAAGAAGTGCGTCAAGTGCCAGATGTTCACCCCCGTTCCTAGGCTACACTCTACCGAGCTCTCATCTCTATTGAGCCCAGTACCATTCGCTATGTGGGGAATCGACATCCTAGGCCCATTCCCCCTGGCCACGAGACAAAGGATGTTTGTTGTGGTGGCGGTGGACTACTTCAAAGGTGGGCGTGTCAAGCCCCGCAACGATAATCGAAAAGAACGTAAGGGACTTCTTCCAAAGGGCGGTAGTCTATAGATTTGGAATCCCTCGGGTTGTGGTGACGGACAATGGAACTCAGTTAGCCAATCCGACTTTCAGCTTGTTCTGTGATGCCCTCGGCATTAACCATAGGAAAACCTCTGTCGGTTATCCACCAACCAACGGGCAGACAGAGGTAACCAACCATACACTGCTTCAAGGAATAAAGAAGAGACTGGATGACGCCAAAGGACTATGGGCAGACGAGTTACACCATATCCTCCGGGCCTACAGGACAACAAAGAGATCGGCCACCGGAGAAACACCCTTTATTTTAACCTACGGCACTGAAGCTGTACTTCCAGTGGAGATAGGGGCCGTAACTCATCGGATTCAGTACTACAATGAAGAGGAAAATGATGGAGGGCTCCGAGCAAATTTAGACCTCTTGGCCGAAGTCAGGGACACCTCGCAAGAAAGGATGGCCGCTTACCAATAGAGGGTTGCGAGGCACTACAACACCAAAGTTTAAAAGAACGAGTTCAGAATGGGTGACCTCGTCCTCAGAAGGGCTGAAGTATCAGACCCGAAACATCAAGGGAAGCTAGCTCCAAATTGGGAAGGTCCTTACAGAGTCTCAAGGGTAATACGACCAGGGTCCTATCACCTGGAGACTACGGGGGGGGAAAGGGTACCCCGATCGTGGAACTCTGAGAACTTAAGAAAATTCTATCAGTAGAAGTAGCAAGCACACTTGTTTTTGTAGTTTTTACAATTTTGCTCTCATGCATTTTAGTTGTAATTCCTCATTCTAAACTCTGGAGGATATTATTCATTGAAAATACGAAAGCTGGTTTACGGCAATTGAGAGGAATTCTCCTGTTTGGTGACCTTAACTCTACTGAACAGATACAGTTGAAGGTCTTCACCTCGATCGGGGGCTTATGCAAAGTTTGAGCCGATCTGACCGAAGGTCCTCACCTCGGTCGGGGGCTTAGGCGAAGGTCGAGCCCATCTGACCGAAGGTCCTCACCTCAGTCGGTGCTCATGCAAAGTCCAAGCCGATCTGACCGAAGGTCCTCACCTCGGTCGGGGGCTCAGGCGAAGGCCGAGCCGATCTGACCAAAAGTCCTCACCTCGATCGGGGGCTCATGCAAAGTCTGAGCCGAGTTGACCGAAGGTCCTCACCTCGGTCGAGGGCTCAGGCCAATGGCCGAGGGGACCTGACCGAAGGTCCCCAATTCTGTAGGGAGTGATGGCGGTCGAAGGACCTGCCCTCGGTCATTAATTCTTTGAATCAATACTAGTGTTTAAGGGATCCTTCAGCCGAAGTTGAGGGGGGACACTTGGTGAAAACCAGTTATTCAAGATCCCTCAAGTCTATAGCCCTCGGAGTCGGGAAACCTATTGGGTAAACCGAGGGAGCGAGGTTGAGCCGTGCTAAAGTGGACGTACAGATCCTTAGGCTGCCAACAATGGGTTTTGGCTTCTCGTGCCTACCTACGGGCTAAAGATCAACTTAGCGGAAAGAACATGAAAAAGTGGAAGCAAACGAAAAGTGCATTCATTGATAAGGCCCGAAGGCCGAGATTACATTGATAAGGCCCGAAGGCTGAGATTACATTGATAAGGCCCGAAGGCCAGGATTACATAAGAAGGGCCGAAGGCCGAGACTACATAAGAAGGCCCGTAGGCCGTGGCTACACAAGAAGGCCCGAAGGCCAAGATTACAAGAAGCCCGAAGGCTCATCAAAAACAAAAAGCTATCTGAGCCGAGACCCGGTGACTTCAAGGGGCGTCCGTCGGGTTCATGGCCTCTTCTTCGGTAAGGTGGCTCTCCTGATCCGAACCGCCATGGCCGGGAGTCGGAGGGACCTCTCGTTGCATCTGAACCTCACCCTCCTCGCTGCAGCCTCTGCCATCAGAATCGATAACCTCGGTGGCTGATGGGGCCGCCTCAATATCCTCCTCTTTGAAGATGAGCCCGCTGTCCTCAAAGGAGACCCCTGGGTAACGCTCGAGGACCCAGTCTCGAACCTCGGTCGCGCCCATCGTGAACCCAGGGGTGATGGCACGTTTGATCTCCTCCCGAAAGTCCTCGAGGACCTATACTTTCGACCCTCGGCCTCGGCCTCCGGATCCTTGCTTCGCTCAGGACTTCAGCTCGCGAGCCTGCTCGCATTCCTCGCGCGAGGAGAAGATCTGCTCGTGTGCTCCACCTTCTAGAGGAGGACCGAGCGTTCATTCTCTAGGGCCACCTACTCTCGTTCGACGACCTCGAGGTCTAGGTATATAGCTTCAGCCCGAGCCGCCAGTTGACCCATTTGATTGTGTGCCTACATGAGACACCGAAGGTCAGAATGCTTGGTTGAAAAATAAAACAAGGATTAGGGGACCGAAGCTTACCCCGCCTTGAAGATGCAAGTGTTTGTGACCATGGCTGTCGTCCCTTGCTGTTAAGCCTCGACAGGGTCTCGTGGAAGATTGCCCTTCATAACCAGTTCATGAGCAACGCACCCGACTGCCAATGTGTTATCTTCCTTGACCGACCATTGAGGGGAAAACCCCACTTCAGCCTTTACGTTTGCCACCCTCGGGCCTCTAAAGTCCACGGCGGGGGAGGGGTCTTGGGTAAACATGTCATGGCCCAGTGCAGCGAGGGCCTGGACCGCCTCGATGCTCGCCCTCGACTCTAAGCCTCTTCTTCGGGGTCTCTGAGGATGGCCCCTTCTTTTCTTTCCGCTTCAGCCTCGGTTGCTGTTGGGTGTCCCGCGCCCTAGCCACCCTGATTTGAGCTTGCCTTGCTGCTGCGACAGCCCTTGCCTCGGCCCTGGAGACTTGCACTGCCAAAAAGAAACGAAAGGAGTCAATACGAAGCACCGACACCCAAGGGAAACAAGCTGAGGCTAGCCCAACTCACCCGTCTAAGCTCGACCGAACAAGATGGCGCCGACTTAAGGCCACTCAATCGAGGACGTTTTTGTCGCCGCTATCGCTAATGACTCGCCTACCCGAATAGGGTAGGGGCCGAGTTCACCTCCCTAAGGTCGGGGATGTCCCAGACGGTGCCGAAGGGCACCCCTCGCATTTACTTCGAAGAAGAACTTCTCCTTCCACCCGTGGATTGACGCCGGTAACCACTGAGTCAAGGTCCTTCCGGGGGCAGAAGTAGTACCAACCCGAAAGCCTCTTGCAGGCCTGAAGGAAGAAGCAGTTGATGAAGAGGGGTAGGGAAAGAGGCCTCTGGTGCCTTGAGAAAAGAAAGATAAGCCGAACAATTGCCACCACCCGCTCAAGGCCACTGGTCGGGCATATCCCATAGTGCCAAAACACTCGGGTGAAGAAGGGATGGAGGGGAAGCCGAAGGCCGACCTTGAACGCCTCCTTATACAAGCACAGCTCCTCAAAATTTCGATAGCTGGCTCGGTCAGATGGTCTGGGCAACAGAGCTCGAAGCGCGGAGACACCAAGGAGGCCCTCAGCCTCCAGCCTCGCTCATCCATCATGGATACAATGTGGGGAGTCTCCACCCCTAAGGGTTCTCGTGTCACACCCCGCTCACACGTAATCGCCAAGGACTGTTAACACCGCTAATCCAAACTCGCCAGATCATTCGATACAATATTCCACCACAAAGATACACACAATTAAGAAAGTGCTCATCGCTCATGAAGACTTGGTTTACTGTGAATATTCCCATAATACTTGATACCCAAATTGTAATACAATAGTTAAGTAAATGTGGCAAGGCATGATATTTATACAAAAGAATACAATTTACATATCAAGTACTCAAAAGGAATCATCAAAATCGATAGTACAATTTCTAGATCAATGTAGAGCTCAGCCCGGTATCCAAGGTAGAGCTCAGCTCAATATCAAAGGGTAGAGCTCAGCTCGGCATCGAGGTTAGAGCTCACTCAGATCGAACGTGGTCCCAGAGCAGCCCTCGACGAGCAACTGTGCGTGCTCTAACTCCTCAGGGACCCACCAATCCTATTCAGGGAACTCACTGTAGGACCCGACCCGTGCTCTTCAAATGAATGACCTGAAAAATCATCTAAAAGAGGTGCACACGTGGGATGAGCTCACTAGCAGTCCACACAACAAATCACAACCATATGCACTATATGCTATGCAATACATTTTTAATCACATCCACCTAAGCAACATTACTAAGTCTTTGGTTTAGTGCTACTACAACCACAGTGCATGTATACTCTGGGCTGTCGGAGAAGGCCCACCGTGAGTACTCAGAAAAGTAAAACATGCCGACCAATGGCTCTCAACATAAAATAAATGATGTAAATTAAAGGTATCGACTCAAAGAATTTAAAAGCAATACGATTGGCCCTCTTGAATATACCATCGGGGTTGCCGACTGTCCTAATGACCAGCCGGGTGTAATGTCTAACCGCCACAGTGACCCGACAACCGCGACCACTGCTTCCCCCCAAATGGTAACCCAACACCTTAATCCCTGTTGGGAAGGGTCGTAGCACGGGAAGATGATAATCCTAAATCGCATGCTCCTATATGACAATAGTATGATTGTATAGTGCTACCGCGTCCCATACCACATGCCACCAATGCACTCGTTTTCAAGCCGACTACGGCATCTAGTCTATTAATGCATCATGCACAATGATGTCAACATTCACCACATAAGCATATCATCACTTGGCAATTAGAAAATAAACACAACACCCATGGCATAACAATGTGAGGATGCCTAATCTACATAGCATTTTCATGATGACATGGCTAGTCTAGATGCAATTAAATGAATGCCAAACAATGCCTTGAAACAAGGCCAAACGTCCTCTCCCCACTTACCTGTAGTGTACAAGGCCTCACGCCTTTCACGGTGAGATCCGGCAGAAGCGTAAGATTTGGTGAACCTATCATGAGTGAGCGGGGTTAGCATTTCATCACTTTGGGATCAAAATTAACAAGATCTAATGACAAAATCATGTTTGGAATCCTAAACGAAGGTCGCACGTCTGTTTTGTGTCCAATCGAACGTAAAAATCACGTTGGGAGACTCTCGGGTGGGTCGGACAGCCCACCTGTCTAACCTACCAGTTAGACCCACCGGTCCTGACAAGCGGGTAGGTCAGCCCACTGGTCGGCCCCATCGGTCTGGCCCATCGGTTGGGCCCAAGGGTCCTGCTAAGATCGGTGGGTAGGTCGGCCCGCCGATCAGCCCGTCGATTGGCCCCGAGTGTTCGCTTCTTCAAAGGGAAGTCACAAAGGGCCATTTGGCCCACCTGTTTGGCCCACCGGTCTTGGCGGGAAAATGTTATTTCTTCCCAAACTTTCCCCAGCCTTAGGGGATTCAAATGGGGCTTTTCCAAACCCATTCTTCACACATTCAAGGTCTCATAAGATGGTTCTAACCTAGATCTAGGTTAGATTTAAGGAATGGAAAGCCATCTTACCTTCTTTGCTCAAGAACTCCTTCAAAACCCCAAAATCACTTCCAATCACCAATGCTCTTGCAACCGTGGAAACCCTTCTTCAAATCGTTCAAAATCAACACATAAACCATCTATTAAACCTTAGATTCATTATCCCAAGGGGGATTTACAAGGCCTCAAGAAACCCTACTCAAATCAAGGGTTTTACTTGGGTATGGTGAAAGTTTAAGGAACCCAGCCTTTGCTCACCTCTAAACGTAGATCTTGTGTTGGAGATCACTCTTCTGGCGTCGGAATGGGAAGATCAAGCCTCGGCGCCGCTGAAATCCATCTCTTCTTCCTCTTCCTTCTCTTCTCCTCTTTCCTTCTTTCTTCTTCTTTACTCTTCTCACTAACGTCCGAGGGTCATAAATGAGAAAAGAAAAAGGAAAACATAAATGCTATTTATACTTCCTAAAATAACTAAGTAATCACATGGGTGGGTCACTCAGGTGGGTGGATGCGCCCACCTGTGACCGCCCACCTGAGGGCCAAAACTTGACCCACAAATGGGATTTTGACAGAATTCGTCCCTCGGCACGAATCTCACTCTTGGCATAAGATGTAATATACGTATGCGCCTCAAGATACGGCTACATACCTGCTTTATCCGTACATGGCCTTATGATATGTGCATGTACACGGCTTGGGTACACCTGCCTCCTCCGCACGCTCGGACTTGTCCGCCAGCCGTGTTTAAGGTCACCTTGCCATCATGGTCCATAAGGAACCCGCTTAACTCTCTCCTGCTCGGGTCTCAGATGGTTAAACGGGTCAACCGTGTAATCAGACCAGGTTTAAGAAGTAGGGTATTACATCCTGGGTCTGCGCTCGGGAATCGAGCACCCTCTCCCTAAATCCTGCGCCGTTTGAGCCACCCTCGAACCCAGACGGCGAGGCCACAGATGATGAGTCGGGGGAAGAGGGCGAGTCGATGGAATCCGAGGACATCCCTCGGACCTCCCCGGGACTCCGACGCCTACGGTTAGACTTTACCCTCTCGGAGGACGATGGACTGTAGCCCGACGAACAAGACATGAACTTACTCTTGGGTGTCGCTAAACTAAGGGGAATCGAGACGAGGGTGAGCTCTTCGAAGGGAACACCGAGACCGAAGGTAAGCTCTCCGAAGGAAAAAAGAAAAGTGCCCCACAAATGGACACCTGCACTTTATAGATGGGGAGAAAAACGATACGACTAACCGAGCATTAATGGCGTCGCCACGTCAGAGTACGAACCCTCGAGGTTTGCGCCCGAATAGACCTGACTGAAGGTCCCCCTCTCGGTTGGGAGTTCGGCCAAAGCCGAACGGACCTGACCGAAGGTCCCCCTCTAGGTTGGGAGTTCGGCCGAAGCCGAACAGACCTGACCGAAGGTCCCACTCTCGGTTGGGAGTTCGGCCGAAGCCGAACAGACTGACCAAGGTCCCTCTCGTGGGAGTTCACCAAAGCCGAACAGACTGACCGAGGGTCCCTCTCGGGTTTGGGGGTTTGGCCAAAGTCGAACAGACCTGACCGAAGGTCCCCCTCTCAATTGGGAGTTCGGCCAAAGCCGAATGGACCTGACCGAAGGTCCCCCTCTCGGTTGGGAGTTCGACCAACGCCGAACAGACCTGACCAAAGGTCCCCCTCTCGGTTGGGAGTTTTGCCAAAGTCGAATGGACCTGATCGAAGGTCCCCCTCTCGGTTGGGAGTTCGGCCAAAGCTGAACAGACCTGACCGAAGGTCCCCCTCCCCTTTGGGAGTTTGGCCAAAGCCGAACGGACCTGACCGAAGGTCCCCTTCTTAGTTAGGAGTTCGGCCAAAGCCGAACAGACCTGACCAAAGGTCCCCCTCTCAGTTGGGAGTTTGGCCAAAGCCGAACGGACCTGATCGAAGGTCCCCCTCTCGGTTGGGAGTTCGGCCAAAGCCGAACAGACCTGACCGAGGGTTCCCCTCTCGGTTGGGAGTTCGGCCAAAGCCAAACAGACCTGACCGAGGGTCCCCCTCTCGGTTGGGAGTTCAGCCAAAGCCGAACAGACCTGACCGAGGGCTTACCTCTCGGTTGGGAGTTCGGCCAAAGCCAAACAGACCTGACCGAGGGTTCCCCTCTCGGTTGGGAGTTCGACCGAAGCCGAACAGACCTGACCGAAGGTCCCCCTCTCGGTTGGGAGTTTGACCAAAGTCGAACAGACCTGACTGAGGTCCCCCTCTCGGTTGGGAGTTTGGCCAAAGTCGAACAGACCTGACCGAAGGTCCCCCTCTCAATTGGGAGTTTGGCCAAAGCCGAACGGACCTGACCGAAGGTCCCCCTCTCGGTTGGGAGTTCGGCCAACGCCGAACAGACCTGACCGAAGGTCCCCCTCTCGGTTGGGAGTTTGGCCAAAGCCGAATAGACCTGACCAAAGGTCCCCCTCCCGATTGGGAGTTTGGCCAAAGCCGAACGGACCTGACTGAAGGTCCCCTTCTCGGTTGGGAGTTCGGCCAGAGCCGAACAGACCTGACCGAAGGTCCCCCTCTCAGTTGGGAGTTCGGCCAAAGCCAAACGGACCTGACCGAAGGTCCCCCTCTCGGTTGGGAGTTCGGCCAAAGCCAAACAGACCTGACCGAGGGTTCCCCTCTCGGTTGGGAGTTTGGCCAAAGCCGAACAGACCTGACCGAGGGTCCCCCTCTCGGTTGGGAGTTCAGCCAAAGCCGAACAGACCTGACCGAGGGTTTGCCTCTCGGTTGGGAGTTCGGCCAAAGCGAACAGACCTGACCGAGGGTCCCCCTCTCAGCTGGGAGTTTGACCAAAGCGAACAGACCTGACTGAGGGTCCCCCTCTCGATTGGGAGTTCGGCTAAAGCCGAACGGACCTAACCGAAGATCTCCACCTCACTGGGGGCTCAGAGCAAGGTTGAGCCGAACTCGCGAGGCCGAAGGTCCACCTCGGCTGGGGGCTTAGGGCAAGGTCGAGCGAACCAGACCAAAGGTCCCCACCTTGGTCAGACGCCTATATAAGGCCAGGCCGAGCTGGCCGAAGGTCTTTGCCTCGGCCGACCGCAGGCCTCGGTCGTAAGTAGAGGCCGAAGCCGAAGGAATAAGGCTGAGGTAAAAAAAAATGAAATGAAAATTTGGTTACTCCCACAGGAAGAGCCTCCTAGTGGGAGTAAGAGGGCTCCTGATACGGCCAAATCGATCGCTCAGCAGGGTAAGGACACGATTGCCCATCGGGACACGTGTCACCCACCAGATAGGGATTATAAGGACTCTACCATGTAACCTGCGTGAAGAGATTGTTCCCCGCCAACCGAAGATAGGATGTCTTCGAGTGGAACTCTAAGAGGGAAGAAGGTGGATCCGAGAAGGACTCTGGAAGGAAAGGGAAAACCCTAAACCCTAAGAGCTATATAAGAGGGCCCGAGAGGAAGGAAGGAGGGAAGCATCAATACCCACACCATTACACCTATACAAAAACTGTGCGCCTAATCCCTAACTTGAGTGTCGGAGGACTAACCCTGGACAAAGCTCTGGGCCTCTGCCGTCTGTGCTTGTGCAGGTTAGCTCATATGGATTTTTGGCAGCAACAGAAACCATGGCACGCTCCATAGCTTTGGTCTCTTTGCCTCCTTAACCTTCAATTTCAAACCCAATGTAGCCAAGAACCAAACAGGCAAAGTCACCACATACCCAATCCACCCTTTGTCACTAACCGCCCAATACACCGCCGTTGCAACTGAAGACCCAGTGATCAATCCCAAGAACCCAATAAGCATATTCGTCGTTCGGGTTTCTTCCACATAGTATCGCCACAAGAAGCGCTACGGCGACAAGTCCGAAGATGAATAGTGTTGAGATTGAGAGAAGGTTGGCTAATACTTCAAGATCAGTAAAGAAGGCAACGATGCAAATTGGCAATGGTCATGACGATCGGGGCATTCATCGGAGTCCCTGTCTTTTCATTAATGGCGGTGAGTCCCTGTCTTTTCTTTAACGATTGGGTCGGATCGGTATCCAATACTTAGGACGATATCGATATCGGTCTCCAGATCAGTTAGGTATCGGGATCGGATCTCAACCAATATCAATCTGATTCGGCCGATCCGATATCGATACTTGATTCCATGACTGCTACTCATTCTATTTTGTTATACAATTAATAAGGATGGATTTGCAATTTAGTATCAAAATATAATCTTTTATGTATTATGTAAAACGGAAAGCAATTAGAGGGTTATGGATTACCTTAATGGAACTATCCTCGTAGCGGAATGGATCGAGTTACACTATGCATTGATCCACACGAATAGTCATGATCTGAAGCTTGCGATGATCTCACTAGGTAAAATCCCACCCTCCGAATCCAAGGATAGGAACAGAGATCCTAAGAAACACACGCTCTCAACTGGGAGAGAGAGAGAGAGAGAGAGAGAGAGAGAGAGAGATTAGGTCAATAGTTTGCTTTGTTGTGGCCAAACCTCTTATTTATAGAGATCTGGCCAGCTAGGGTTCATAATCCTAGTAGGTCTATAATAAACCTAAGTGGACAATCCACGAACGATCGAGGGTTATGAGCCAATTCAATTAACATATTACGTTTAGTAAAATTATATTTTAATTGCTAAAAAAAATTTCCTTAACTAAACAATAAGTTAACTTTTGACTCATTGGAATTGAAAATTGCATGAGAAAAAAATATAAGTTGGCATTACAAACACTAATACAAATCCAACTTTACTATTAATTAAAAAAAAAGTATACTTTAATGTAGAAATAATGCACGCAATTTCCTAGGCAATATTTTTACCAGGGAGTTTATGGACTGCCTAGTTATGACACATTCCATTGTTAGATATAGCTCAATTGTTTATATAGATCATTCCCAAGATCTCTTTGTCTCACATATTGTTGCGGTTGAAAATCGTCTTAGGCCTCCTTCGAATCCTGTAAAGAGGAACATGCATAAGAGAGTGAGCTTTGGGTTGATTCAACAGAGGACTCTTCGATGCCTAAGTCAAACTTTCGTGCAAACAGATAACTCTAGTAAGAATGGAAAAGAATCGGTTCTTTGGAAAGAGTTTTACCTGAGTTTTTATAATTGGAGATGCCGGTTGCTCGTGAAGAGTCTAGGTTTGGAATTTATCGATTGTAGGTAGGAGTCTAAATATGGTAACAGTTATAGTGGGAGAGTGAACGTAGAGATCGTTTCCATTATGGAAGCTCTCCCATATCAGCCATATCTCGGAGGATACTGTGGAATTCCCTTCTTTTTTTCTCTTTTTTTTATAAGTGGTGTACATATATTAAGGAAAAAAGAATATGAAGTAAGGTAGCCTTATTCTCCTCCTTTGGACTAACCAAAAGAAAGGAAAAAAACTTGAAACACAGTAGGACAGGCCCTGCATTATAATTTGAAATAAAAAATCAAAGATTACAATCTGTAGTAGACTTTAAATTCAGAATCACCTCTCACTAAACTTGTAGAACCCTACTCATTGAACCCAGTTTATTGACCGATTGGTTTAGTTTGGTCTTGCAGGGTTTGAACAGGAACGGGTTGATGCTGATGCCTTATGGTTCATGACGGCAAAGGTGAAGTCAAATGTGGGGTGGCCGGATAAGATTGAGCCGGTGCCCGAGTTGATCTGCACGCCTAAGCCATGCCTTTGCACATATCATAAGGTTATATATGGATAGGAAATATACGTTATCCTATTTGAATGATAGGAACTTAGTCCACAACACGTGGCAAGAGTGAAATATATGTTAAAACACCGTTTTCCTCCAAAATACAGCAAGGTTGGCTTGTTTGGCCAACTGGTGGGTGTCACTGGTAGGTGCGATACCAACCAGTGCGACCCACCTGTTGGGGTATTGTGGACTCCAGCATGCCTAGCTTGGATTAACACATGTATTTTGACCTCCTCGTCGCAATGAGGTCTTATATGCCAGATGATGTCGGCTACATCCCCCGAAAACACAAATTAATGTGTTTTGGTCCATGAATGAGCAAAACCAAACAGGCCCTATAAGATATCTATAAACCAAAGTATAAATAGCACTTCAACCCCCTTTTCTCTCTCCCATTTATGATTTTAGCAAAGTTGGTGAAGGGAGTAAAGAAGAGGGAGAAGAGAGGAAGAAGGAGAGAAGGAAGAGGGAGGAGGTTTCCCCCTTGGATCCCGTGGCCACAGTTCACCTTTCCACCGCCGGTGTTTTGAGATCTATCTTTTGAGGTAAGAAACCCCATAAACCCTTGAGATATGATGAAACCCTCTTTGTATATGTTGAATCTAGAAGGTAATGGAGCCCTTGCATGATTTCTTTGAAGGATTTGAGAAGGGAAACAATGATTTGGGAGTATTTGTAGAGGCATTTGAGTTCAGGGAAGAGGAACCCAAGATTTGGGGTTTTCAAGCCAAGGTACGATTTCTTTACCCAAATCTTGTTGATGGCTTAGATCTATGGAACAATCAGGTAAAAGAGGCTTAGAATGTGTGGGGAATAAAGTGGGAAGCACCTTATGGGGTTTCCATGAGTTGGAATGGAAGAAAGATGAAAACAACAAAATTCGAGGAATACCGGCGAGTGTCAACCTACCAGTGCGACCCGCCTGTACTCTCTATGTCTACAGGCGGGTGCCACACCTACTAGTGTGACCCGCCTGTCTTCTTTGTGTCTATCGATGGGTAGGACCGGCGGGTGCCACACCTACCAGTGTGACCCGCCTATCTTCTCTGTATCTATCGGTGGGTAGGACCGACGAGTGACACACCTACCAGGTGACCCTTGTCAGACAGAATTCACAAGTGGGTCCTCCTAGGTACCTATATGACCCACCTGTAGCCCAAATGAGCTCCGGTTGAACTCAAACTCACCGACAACCTTCTTCACACTATTATATGCGTAGTGACCATATCCTACGTCGTTTATGGTCCCGATTTGTTCGTATTTCTAAATCCTTTTTCTGTGCTAGGTTCTGAGAAACTCATCTTCTCACTCTGGATCTTATCTGTACCGCTAGTGCTAATTCTTTTACGAAAATAGGTAAGTGGGGAGAGGACTTTGATCTTAATTTTGGAGTGTTTTTGGCATCCTATGCATTCATGGACTATATTGACATTCCGATTGCCATTTTCATGCATATGATTGATGAATGAATAATGTATTTAGAATTGAACATTATGTATCATAAATTTTATATGCATGATTACTTACTTGAAATCTTGAGAATGGATTTATCATATGATGGTTATGATGTCGGCTTACCAAACATGTGTGGGATTTCTAGATTAGATGTCATAGTCAGCTTGGATACAAATGCATTGGTACACCATGGAATGGGACACAGAAGTACTATGTAGTTATCCTGTCTCATGTAGGAGCATGTGGTTAGGATATCATAATCCTCATGCTACGACTCTTCCCAATAGGGGTTTATGTGTTGGGTTATCATTGGGGAAAGTGTTGGTCGCGGACCGCAGTGGTGCTTAGAAGTACGCCTAGCTGATCATTAGGACAGTTGAAAACCTTGGTGATATATTCAGAGGGCCAATTGTACTGCTTTTAATTTCTGTTATGGTTCAGCTACGGTTTACTTTTCTGCTGTGGTTTGGCCACGATTAACATTTCTGTTGTGGTTTGGCCACGATTTACTTTTTCGAGTGCTCACGGTGGGCCTTCTCCGACAACCCTATGGGTGTATCGTGGGATGAAAAACGCATCTCAAACCGGGGCATATACACACTGTGGTTGTGAGTAGCATGTTACCTATAACCTAGTAATTTGTTTAGGTGGAATAGGATTAAAATGAATCCCATGCATATAGTATCATTTTCTTTGCATTTTCTTGTGTGTGTCTTTCTTTTATTTATCGAGCTAGTGAGCTCACCCTCGTCACATACCTTTTAGATGATTTGTAGGATATTCTATAGAAGAACCGTGTCGAGTCCCATCGATTTAAACCCCAATGGGGGATTGGTGGGTTCTGAAGAATTCAAGACGATAACGATCTGTGTGAGGGTTTTGTTGCAGCAACAAAGGATGATTCTATTTACTGTACTCTTTTGATTCTTTTGGTAAATTTCATTTTGTGCTCTCGATATTTAAATTTCTATTTCTTGTGTAAATATCATGCCTACGAGCCCACATGTAAATACCTTATGTATAACAATTTGAGTATCAAGAATATATAAAAAATTACAGGTAATCATTTATGACAAGACTTCTATTGTATTATATTATTATATTCCATTGATCACTTGTGGCTGGTCAGTGTTGTGGCTATGTATCAAATGATCCCGTAGTTTTGGGTTACACGAAGGGAACCTGATCACCGGTCTAGTTCTGTGTGAACGGGACGTGACAACGATGGTATCAAAGCGCGATGCTTTAATCACACACAACTTGTAAGAATTAAATTCTTAGAAATCTAAATTTAGACAAGGGATTGGGAAAAACATAAAAGACTTCATATAAAATCTGGAAGTACATAAAACTTGAAAATTTTGCCATGATGCATCCATAAGTTGAGGGTACCAAAATGAGCGCACAAAAAATAAGAATTACATAATCACATAAAATTTGTCCATACACAAGAAGAGTATTCACAATATAATCATATCCATGAGTCTCTCTACATACTAGAGAGCTATTCCAATAATGTTAGACAAGAAGAGAATAGAAGAGAAAAGAGGAAAAGAAAACAAAATTCCCAAAATTACAACCCATACGATGGAAAAGAGAAGAAAGAAAAACAACAGTCTCATTAGTCCTCATCATCAATGTCATCCAAGTCTATGATCTCCTCCACCTGTTCTCTTGAGTTAATATCCAAGCGACGATCATAGTAGTCGAATCGACTGTCCCTAGAGGCTAAGTCCGTGGTATGGTCTATATCGTCGATGTCTATGATCATGCTCACTTAGGTTTCTTTCATAGTTGTCGGCCCCAGTTTGGAGCTTCTCCGACCCTCCTGTAGTGACTTTAGTCCAACCATCAAGCCCTAGAAGTTAAAGGCCCCACCGGAGATGGCGGAACTGCCTCGAGGGGACCTCATCCTCCATCTCTACACCCATCTCTATATCCTCCTCCTCGGGATATAGTCCTCATCATCCTCTTCATCTTCGCCCTCCTCTTGGGCTAGCTCCATCAGATGAAACAAACTCATCTTATACAAGATGCCCGCCAAATGTCTCAGGAGCACTACCCACCTCACCCTCTAGTGCTACCCGAAGTGCTCAAATACCTTAGTGAGAGACCTGCATAGGGGTGGTTGCCTTCACTGGATGGGATGCATGGAACCCATAGTCTTCATGATCACATAGGGAAGGCAGATGTGGAGGATGATCCAAAGCAATGTTAGAGACAGAGGCCACATATGCAGCCATGAAGTTCACCCGATTCCGGTGCTCAACCTAGGGAAGCAGTTAAACTATACCACCATGAAAACTCGACCTCTAGGAGAAAA
Organism: Macadamia tetraphylla; assembly: GCA_022985045.1. Classification (NCBI taxonomy): domain Eukaryota; kingdom Viridiplantae; phylum Streptophyta; class Magnoliopsida; order Proteales; family Proteaceae; genus Macadamia; species Macadamia tetraphylla. The sequence continues at coordinate 21,519,716 of CM040971.1, forward strand.
GTAGTCTCGCACTCAGAGCAACAGGCTACCAAAAATGGTTCGTAGATGTGCTTCGGAGAGACTCGCCATATGGGGACCCAAGGCCTTACCCTAGGAGGGCAGAGTACGTACCCTCCATGGAGATGCGCTAATAAGTCGAGTGGCAACCTAATATCTCACCACTATTAGTTAAAACGGGAACAACAAAAAATAGAAACGCACGATACGGGTTTTAAATAGATAAAAACGATGAACGCACGGTAAAAAAGGTTAAAAAAGGAACGACAAATGCATTTAAAACGAATGGTACGAGTATTAAACGTGTAGTTTTAAAAAATGAAACTAGAAAAGGGTACTATACTCATGCAATTTGAGAGATTATTACCGTATACATGCACCTAATGTTTCAAAAGCTTTGGGAGTCCCAAGATAAAATAGCCCAATTGGCTACAAAAAGATGAAATGTTGCTAGCTTTAGCTTCTCCTTACTCAATGGGCTATAAGAAGATGAGATTTTTTTCCTATAGATAGTATGGAAGTTAAAACCAAAACCCAAGTGCTATATTGTCTTCACTCTTCACTTTTACTAATAGGTTTTTTTTTTAAATTAATTATTTTTTGATAAAATTCCTATTTTACCCTTAAAAATGGATACACGCTTAAAACGCTTTAAAACGGATTCTTTTGTCATTTCCATTTTTTTCAGATTGTACAACAAGATACGGGCAATCGATTTTAAACGCATTTAAAATGCATTTTAACTAACAGTGATCTCGACCTTTCACCCTGCTGGTGAGAGTGTACATCTTGTTATCATAAGCCACTTGCAAGTTACAGTAGAATAACAGAACGAGATTGGGGTAGCACTGACGATCGACAGGTAGCATTGCCTCCTAACCCAAGGCCGTGAATCTCTCGAGCAACCAAACTCGAGTGAAATCCTCTGCCACCACAAATTTCTCCATCAACACGGGTCTCTTAGTGAAGGTATCCCAAGAGAGTGCAGCCTCGAGACTACAAAAGACCTCTTCGTTATAATCCTCTATATCCTCGGATCAGTCTCTAGAAGATCTAGCCCGAGATGCTGAAGAACTGGAAGCAACACCTTTCTTCTTCCTACTGGAAGCTTGCCCGCTTCGGGTGAAGAAGCAGCTCCCTTTGCTTTGCGAGCGACATCCTGAAAATTTGAAAGGAAAATATGAGAAGAGAACTGATAAAGTGCAAAATGTGAATTGTGAAACAAAGGATGAAAGTAAGGTACAAGCCCAAAGTTGTAAAGGATGATTAGTGGATATAACAACTCTAACAAAACACATTGAGTGGAAAATGGTGTTTTGATAAATAAAAGAGGAGAGAGTATATAGTGAAGAGCCACTTGAGGACTCATCTACACCTAAAATTCTGGACCCTTCTCCTGTTATTACTCCCAATGATGTTGTGGCTCTTATCCAACAGTTGCAACAGGCTTTCCAGTAACAGCTACTCCAACAACAGCAGAGGTAAAGGCAAGGAAATTTCTGAAAGGGCTAAAAGTATTTATTGGCACAATTTTGGGGGCTATGGACTTGACGGATTTTGCTTAAATTGTCCAGAAGGCCAAGTCTATAGAAGACAAGCAGAAGGGAGAGTCTTCCACTATCCCTGGACTTTGGAAAGATCCAATCCCTATGCAGACTCAGGTAACCCAAACAAAAGTTTCCATGGGCCATATAATTATAGTCCATCATATCAGCAGCCCTATAGGTCATCAGGTTATATGCCCCGACCAGCTAGTAGATCAGGTACTACTTCTTTTCACCAGAATACTAGTATGGTGCCTACGGCCCCACGGCCACCTCGTCCTCCTACTGCCCAAGGTTAGATACAGAGGGAACCAGTACCAGTGCTAGCCTCTTAGAACAGGTGCTATGTTTGCCATTCACTTGGGCATTTTGTAAAAGATTGCCCATACAAACCCAGTTGTGGTGCAGAGTCAGCCTCTTGTTCCTAGACCTGCCTTAACTCAAGGTGGCCCACCTCAAGGGAGAATGTATGCATTATTAGCTGAAGAGATTGAGGTAAACCCCGATGTTGTAGCAGGTACCCTACCTATCTCAGGTATACCAACTTATATATTATTTGATTTTGGTGCATCACATTCTTTTATATCTAAAAGATTTTCTAGTAAATTTGATGTGACACCCAGGACTTTAGAAAGTAAATTGATTGTTAGCACACCTTCGGGCAAGGTAACAGAGTTGAATGACCCCACGGCCACCTCATCCTCCTATTGCACAAGGTCAGATACAGAGGGCACCAGTACTGTGCTAGCCTCTTAGAACAAGTGCTATGTTTGCCATTCACTTGGGCATTTTGCAAAGGATTGCCCATACAAGCCAGTTGTAGTACAGAGTCAGCCTCCTGTTCCTAGACCTGCCTTGACTCAAGGTGGCCCATCTCAAGGGAGAATGTATACATTATCAGCTAAAGAGGTTGAGGCAAACCCCGATGTTGTAGCAGATACCCTACCTATCTCAGGTATACGAACTTATGTATTATTTGATTTTGGTGCATCACATTCTTGTATATCTAAAAGATTTTCTAGTAAAATTGATGTGACACCCAGGACTTTAGAAAGTAAATTGATTATTAGCACACCTTCAGGCAAGGTAACAGAGTTAAATGAAACGTACGGGCCATGTTCCGTTGAAATAGGTAGGAAGAAGCTGGATGCCCAACTTATCAAATTTAATATGTAGAATTTTGATGTTATATTGGGCATAGATTGGTTATCTACCTTAGAGCTTGATCAACGACCGAGGACATTAAATAGTTAACCCTATCTCTAGCAGCCCTACAGTTCAACCATCCATCGGTATAAAATAATCATAAAACAACTCATAGATTCTGACTTGCAGAAAATCAGAGTTAAAATCCAAGAGCAAAGGATGGATGATCCTGATTTCATAATATCCAATAACGGAGCATTATTGTTTCGGGGCAGATTGTGTGTACCCAATGACATGGGGGTCCAAGACAAGATAATTAAGGAAGCACATAGTTCTGGATACACGCTTCACCCCGGAAGCACCAAGATGTACAAAGATCTTAATTAAAGTTATTGATGGCCAGGGATGAAGATTACAGTAGCCCTATATATTGCACAGTGCCTTATGTGTCAGAAGGTCAAGGCAGAACGGCACCAACCATATGGCACTCTTCAGCCACTCCCAGTACCGGAGTGAAAATAGGATATGATTACTATGGACTTTGTCACCGGGTTGCCCCGTTCACCCAAGGGAATGGTTACAATTTGGGTGATAGTTGACAGACTCACTAAGACTGCCCATTTCATTCTAATTAAGACCACCTATTCTATGGATAAACTAGCACAACTTTACATGGAAAATGTAGTCCACTTGCATGGAGTGCCCTTAAGCATTGTGTTGGACAGAGACCCAAGGTTCACATCTCAATTCTAGAAGAGCCTCCAGTATGCTATGGGAACACAGGGGAACCTAAGCACGCCCTTTTATCCACGATCGATGGGCAATTTGAAGACTATACAAATATTAGAGGATATGCTCAGAGTATGTGCAATGGAAATGATGGGCAGTTGGGAAGAAAATATACCTCTTATGGAGTTTGGTTACAACAATAGTTATCAAGCCACTATCGGAATGGCTCCTTATGAGATGGTGGAAGGTGCAGAACCCCCTTATATTGGGATGATATAGGAGAATGGCGAATGCTTGGGCCAGAGATGATACAGATGACTTGCGATAAATTTGAGGTCATTAGCGAGAAAATCAAAGAGGCACAATCCCGACAAAAGAGCTATGCGGACAACTGCAGAAAATATATTGAATTCCAGGAAGGGAAGAAAGTGTTTCTGAAAATCTCTCCTACCAAGGGCTTACACAGGTTCCACAGGAAGGGCAAGTTGAGTCTAAGATATGTTGGCCCGTTTGAGATCTTGAAACGGGTTGGCTCAGTAGCATATATGCTGGCCCTTCCGCCATCTTTTAGTAACGTGCATAATGTATTCCATGTTTCAATGTTGAAGCGGTATGTACATAATCCATCACATGTGCTAACTGTGGAACCAGAGTACTTAGAGGCTGATATGACTAATGAGGAGCAGCCTGCTAAAATCTTGAACCGAAAGATAAAGACTCTTCGCAATTGATCCATTGCTTTTGTAAAAGTGTGACAGGCCAATCGTTCACTTGAGGAAGCATCCTGAGAGAAAGAAGATATCCAGGCTAAATATCCTCATCTTTTCAGACTACCAGGTAACTTCAATTTCGAGGATGAAATTTTTTAAGAGGGGATAGATGTAGAGCCTTGCTCTTTAACCAGGTTTATCGACCGGTTGGTTCGGTTTGGTCTTGTAGGGTTTGAACCTAAACGGGTTGATGCCGGTGCCTTATGGTTCATGACGGCAAGAGTGACGTCAAATACGGGGTGGCCAGATAAGATTGAGCCGGTGCCTGAGATGATCCACATGCCTAAGCCATGCCCTTGCACATATCACAAGGCCATGTATGGATAGGAAAGGTACGTTATCTTATTTGAAAGATAGGAACTTGGTCCACAACATGTGGCGAGAGTGAAATATATGTTAAGACACCGTTTTCCTCCAAAATACAACAAGGTTGGCTTGTTTGGCCAACTGGTGGGTGTCACTGGTAAGGTACAAGACCCACCAGCGTGACCCACCTGTTGGGGTATTGTGGACCCCAGCATGCCTAGCTTGGATGAACACATGTATTTTGACCTCCTCGTCACAATGAGATCTTATATACTCAATGATGTCGGCTACATCGCCCAGAAACATAAATTAATATGTTTTGGTCCATGAATGGGCAAAACCAAATAGACCATACAAGATATTTATGAATCAAAGTATAAATAGCACTTCACCCCTTTTCTCTCTCCCATTTGTGATTTTAGCATAGTTGGTGAAGGGAGTAAAGAAGAGGGAGAAAAGAAGAAGGAGAGAAGGAAGAGGAAGGAGGTTTCCCCTTGGATCCCGTGGCCACGGTTCACCTTTCCACTGCCGGTGTCTTGAGATCTATCTTTTGAGGTAAGAAACCCCATAAACCCTTGAGATATGATGAAACCCTCTTTGTGTATGTTGAATCTATAAGGTAATGAAACCCTTGCATGATTTCCTTGAAGGATTTGAGAAGGGAAACAAGGATTTGGGAGTATTTGTAGAGGCATTTGAGTTTATGGAAGAGGATCTTAAGATTTAGGGTTTTCAAGCCAAGGTACGATTTCTTTACCCAAATCTTATTGATGGCTTATATCTATAGAACAGTCAGGTAAAAGAGGCTTAGAATGTGTGGGGAATAAATTGGCAAGCACCTTATGGGGTTTTCATGAGTTGGAATGGAAGAAAGATGAAAAACAGTAAAACCCAAGGAATACTGGCAGGTAGGACCGACGGGTGTCACACCTACCAGTGCGACCCGCCTGTCCTCTCTGTGTCTACCAGTGGGTAGGACTGACGGGTGACACACCTATGCCTATCCAGACATAATTCACAGGTGGGTCCTCCTACCCCACCTATATGACCCACCTATAGCCCAAATGAGCTCCAATTGAACTCAAACTCATCGACAATCTTCTTCACAGATTAAACGTGTAGTGACCATATCCTACATCGTTTATGATCCCGATTTGTACGTATTTCTAAATCCTTTATCTGTGCTAGGTTTCGAGAAACTCATCTTCTCACTCCGGATCTTACCTGTACCATGAGTGCTGATTCTTCTACGAAAATAGGTAAGTGGGGAGAGGACTTTGATCTTAATTTTAGAGTGATTTTGGCATCCTATGCATTCATGGACTATATTGACATTCCGATTGCCATTCCCATGCACATGATTGATGAATGAATAATGCATTTAGAACTGAACATGATGTAACATAAATTCTATATGCATGATTACTTGCTTGAAATCTTGAGAATGGATTTATCATGTGATGGTTATGATGCCGGCTTACCGAACATGTATGGAATTTCTAGATTAGATGCTGTAGTCGGCTTGAATACAAATGCATTGGTACACCGTGGAATGGGAAACGAAAGTATTATGCAGTTGTCCTATCTCATGTAGGAGTGTGTGGTTAGGATATCATAATCCCTCGTGCTACGACCCTTCCCAACAGGGGTTTACGTGTTGGGTTATCACTGGGGGGAAGCGTCGGTTGCGGACCGCCGTGGTGGTTAGAAGTACTCCTGGTTGATCGTTAGGACAGTTGGAAACCTTGGTGATATATTCAGAGGACCAATCGTACTACTTTTAATTTCTGCTATGGTTTGACCACAATTTACTTTTCTGCTGTGATTCAGCCACGATTTACATTTCTGCTGTGATTTGGCCATGATTTACTTTTTCGAGTGCTCACGGTGAGCCTTCTCCAACAACCCTATGGGTGAATCACGTGATGGAGAATGCATCTCGAACCCGAGGCATACGCGCACTGTGCTTGTGAGTAGCACACTACCTATGACCTAGTAATGTTGTTTAGGTAGAATAAGATTAAAATGAATCAAATGCATATAGTATCATTTGCTTTGCATTTGCTTTGCATTTGCTTGTGTGCGTCTTTCTTTCCATTTATTGAGCTAGTGAACTCACCCCTCGTGTGCACACATTTTTAAATGATTTTGTAGGATATTTTATAGAGGAACCTGTGATGGGTCCCACTGACGAAACCCCAGTGGGGGATTGATGGGTTCCTGAAGAATTCGAGTACGGTGACGGCTACCCGTGTGAGGGTTGTGTTGTAGGGCAACAGTGACAAATTCTATTTACTGTACTTTTTTTATTCTTTTGATAAATTCTCTTTTGTGCTCTCGATATTTAAATTACTGTTTCTTACGTAAATATCATGTCTACGGGCCCACGTGTAAATACCTTTTGTATAACAATTTGGGTATCAAGAAGAGTATATGAAAAATTACAGGTAATTATTTATGACAAGACTTCCACTGTATTATATTATTATATTCCATTGATCATTTATAGCTAGCTGTGCTGTAGTTACTGTATCAGATGATACTGGTGGTTTTGGGTTACCTGGAGGGAACCCGGTCACCAGTCCAGTTCTATGTGAACGGGGCGTGACAAAACTATTTAGCTCATCTGGAAAATCTTGAGCCTAAATAATAGTCTCTCCCTGACCTGTTGCATATGATGCCATAAAATCAGCAGGTTTATTTATCTCCCTCCAAACATGCTTGAATTCCTTCTGTGCTAGAGATTTTGAGCTATTTAGAATCTCAGTTTTAATAACTCTGGTATGCCAAGGCCCTTCTATCACACCATTTAACATATCAATAGCCAATTTCGAATCTGACAAAATGGATACCTCCATGATGTTCTTTTTCATATAAATGTTTATTCCTCTGAGGATTGCTTGTAATTCCAGCCACAAAATGCTTGTAGCTTCTTCCATACCCGCATAAGCTACAATGGCCACCCCCACTCTATCTTTGATTAGCCCTCCATATGATGCTCTAGCTCCATGTGTAAGGGAGCCATCACAAATCAACGCTACCATGTTCTCTGGTGGTTGGATCCAGCAACAAGCTCTAGGAATCACTGTTTTCCAAGTGACTTTAATTCCCCAACTTGTTTCTAAGAATTGGTTTCTAGGACTACAATCAGCCATAAAGTTCAGAGTTGAGCATTTCAACTTCACTTTAGAAATTATGGCTTCCATAATCTATGGAGTAGTCTGGATTTTTGCTTTGAAAATCCGAAAGTTTCTTTCTTGTCAAATGTGATGTACTGTGGAATTCCCTTCATTCGAGGGAATGGTTTCTTATTCTAACGGATGTCCTTCCTGGATTCGATCTTTGTCTTGTGATACACAGGTTAGGCTCGATTATCTTCCCTTCTTGGAGATTCTTCTTGATGGTGCTAACAAGGCCTTGGGCAATCGGCAAAGGGTAGATGACGTGGTTACTTGGTTGCCCATATCGAGCGGTAGATAGTCTGCTACCCCATAGCTTGATTTTCCCTTGTAGTTATACGAGCCCTCTACTCGTGGGCCCTCCCATGGTAGTGACCTAGACGTTCAGCTCCTGGGGTTTGCTTGGTGCCGATGGTCGATCGATTTTTGTCTCGGATGCCTTAGATTAAGGAGCTACATGGTCGGTCTTACTGAGTCATTCAACTATTCCTACATCTCGGGGCCTGCTGATAGTCGATAGTTGTATTAGTCTTAGCCACTAATTTTAGTCATAACACATCAATTTTCAATCAAATTGAACTTATCCAAGTAGCTAAATAAAATATTAAGAAATTCAAGATTGAGAGCCAAGAGAGTGCATGCCAATACATAAGAAGATATACAATAAATTTGATTTGAAAAATTATATTGTATCATCCCTGTTTTCAAACCTTAAATGAGATATCACCCTAAATTTTCAAAAATACCAAATGTGCCCCTAAAATCCAACACCGTTAGTTTTAAAATGGAAATTACTCTTTTGACTGTAAAACCAAATATGAATAAAAAAGCCACTTCTCATTCTTTTCACCTCTTTTCCCCAAATCAAAACTAGGGCCAATGCAAACTTCTTCTGCAGAGCTCTTCTCCCTTCCTCTTCTTCCTTCTTCGTTCAATTGATTTTTTTCCTCCTGCCTCCGTCCCCCTTCTTCTTCGTTCAGTTTTTTTGTTTTTTTAAGCATTCCAAAGACATCAAATCCCACAGAAGCACAAAGCAAAGCAGACCAAATGATCATCCAAAATGGTGTCAATAGTACTGAAAAAATTACAAAGCGAATAATTGCTTTTCATCGTCAATAACTGGGAACTGGATACATTCCACTCAAGAACTGCATACAATATTGGAAGCGATGATTTCAAGCAGGCCCTTTGGATTGTCCACATGGACCCAATGACCTAAGTTGGGAAGAACATGAACCCTACAGATCCATTCCTCTTCTTCATAGACAGGGTTTCTAGACGCTGAACCACATCTGGTGACCATCTGTCACTGTTTTCTGCGCGTACAATGGCAATTTGTAGCCCTTTGGGTGGGTGCTCCAACAGAGACCAATAGCTCTTCTCCCTGTAAGACCTGGACATTTCAACTGCACCTTGGAGATTGAAGGCCCATGTCTGAGACTCCCCAGACTTCTTTAGGTTGCTCCCAATCCATTCCGACAGTGACTTGGAGAATCATAGCTTGATCATGTGGTCCACTGACTGACCGATTTGTTCAGTTTTGAATGATTAAACCACTGACAAGTAACCAACACAAACAAGGACCCTTATTTATAAACTTCCATCCCTTCTGACCTTTATTCGTTAGTCGATGTGGGATTAAAGTTAGTCGAGAATGAAGGAAGGAAGTGTAAAGGGTGTGAAAACATATGGCTGGAGAAAAAAAATGATACAAAGGAGATGTGTCCTCTACTAAGACCTCTACAATCAATTAATCAAAATGTTTTTGGACAAAAGCAAAATGTTATAGAAACACAAGTGGTTTTCTGGTAGAATTATAGAGACAAGTTATTCAAGTAGATGTAGACACATTAGAGGTCACTTAACTGCCCTTTACACCTCTAAGCCGGTTTCTATTCTTTATCGGTTTTTGGATGAGCCGTTTTGGTTTTCTTGCCCAACACTGGGAACGACCGGTTAATACATAATCTAAAACTGTGACCTTATCGTTTATATGGCAGGTTCAGTTTCATTCTTTTATTGAGTGGACCTCACCTGATCAATTTAATCGGTGCGATCTGGATTATGATCACAATGATAACTATCTTTGTAGAGGTATTCAAAACAAAACCCAAGCTTTTCCACTTATAAGAAAGAGAACTCTAGGCGGAATGGTACATCTTGGACTCCCAAAAATTTGACAAGCCCATTGCTAGGTCCAGCTCAAGCGCACAAAGCATAGATCAAATTAGCGGATTTGGCAACTCCGACCCAAGGAATCTTACGGAAAGATAGTCCCACGACTCCCACTAGGGGTGTCAATTCGTGGCCCGACCCGACGAAACCGACCGGAACCGATCGTTTATAGCCCGGCCCGACCCGGCCTGGCCCTTTTATTAAACGTGTCGGTCTCAGTCCTGATACTTGGACCGTCGGGCACCCGGCCGAGACCGACCAATTAATACCCGATCTAGACCGGTCTATTTTGCACCGGCCTGGCCCGGCCCGGTTGTAAGATACCTATTTTACCCCCATATGAAAGCGTTAAAACTTAAAGTAAAAAATAAACAAAGAAACCAAAAACCTTAGTCCCTCGGTCTTCAACCTTCCTCTTCGTCGAGTCTTTGTTTAACACTACGGCTTAGTTAGTGAGGTCATACTAGAATGACCATAGAGCATACCTTGACCAAGTATGGAAAGTCTCTAAGTGGTGAGGAATATATTAGGAAAAATGTGTTCTAGTGAAATTCTATGAAAACCACATTAACCTTACTCAAGGGTATTTTAGAGAATCTTAAAATTAGTATCAGGAGATGAAACCTTCATAGAAGTTGTAGGAAATTGAGTTTTGATTCCAAGCATACGATCTCGATCAATCTGAGGTCGGACCGAAAATTTTGGGTAAAACAACGACGATGGTCGATGACAACATTCGTCAAAGCAGTATGTCATGTTGGCGGTCGACCGGATGGAAGCCCCGGTCTCGGAACTGTTCGAGACCATAGCCGGTTGATCGGTAGAAAGTCCCGATCAACCGGTGACTGCCTGAAAATGCCCCAACGGCTATATTTTGCCTCAACGGCTCTTAGCGGTCGACCAACTACCGATGGCGGTCGACCGGTGGTCCCAGAATACGTCCGTTAGAGCCTGATTTCCTGCCTAAAATGCTTCACTAAGTTCACCTATAAATACCCGAACCGCTTTTAATTAAATAATCATTAAGAAAGAGCTTTAAGAGCATGTTGGATCAATGCTTTGGATTTTTTGTGATGTTTTTAAATATGTGACTTGGAAGAGAGTAGGTTCCTTGGATCAATCAATACATTTATTGAGATCCATTTGTAGTTATGGGCAATCCCACATGAGAGCATTCTCATTGCATTTTCATCCAATCATCTCTTTCATAAAATTTTATTTTGCAAAATTAACCATGTTACTATACATAGCATGGATTATGAAATGTCCAACCAGTTTAAAACAAATAAAAGAATAGCCACAACCAGATTTAGACAATGAAAAATAGGAAACCAAACCCCATCGTCCGTCACGGCGTCGTTGTTCAATAATATTAAAGAAGACCCGTTTAAAAATCGATTACTCCCGTTTAACATTAAATATGTCCGTGGCCCGGTTAAGGCCCGACTAAAACCCGATTAAGGCTTGATTTTAATAGCCCGATTATAGCCCAAGACCGACCGACCGAATATAAAGTGTACCATGCCCTCACTAACTAAGCCTGATTAGTTAAATGGGCGGACATGTGCAACCTTTAAAAGTCTTCAAGCCCTATTAAGCTAGACCGAAATCGGACCGGCCCGACCGGTTGACACCCCTAACTCCCACCTTGACGAACTTATAATATTTTCTGCCATGGTTTTAAGTATCGATATCATATTGACTGTACTGTATTGATATCGATTGAGATCGATTCTTAATTTTTAATCAATATAAGCTTCTAAATCGATTACCCTAATAGTTTCAGGGGTATAACAGTAAAAAGTTGTATTAAAAAAAACAAAAAAAAAGGGGTAAAACTAATCGATATGTGCCGATCCAATCTGATCAGGATCTGTATTGATAGTACCGTCCCTACGTCCCCTAATTCCATGTTTCCTACCCTTAACGACGTAATCATTTCCACTTTCCAGTGGTTATTGTTAAGGGTGTCAATTTCAAACCAAAACCGAATATTGAAACCGAGCCGAATTAATCTGACCAAAACCGAACTGAATTTATTTGGTTCAAATTCGGTTTAAATATATGAGTATGTTGTTCGATTTGACTCGATTTCGGTTTAAGGTGTCAGAACCATAGGTTCGAATCGAAACCGAACCGAATTGCTCTAATCGTCCAAGAGTGTTTCTTGCAAGCTCTTTTTTTTTTTTTTGTTATGTGGTAAGTATTTTTTACAATTTATCATCACATATTTACAAGCTAAGATAATTTTGTGGTTAGCAATGGCCATAAGACCCATAACTTGAGCCTATTATGATATTTGGTCCATCACATTCATGGTTCAAAAGTGGAACAGTTTTCATAATCAAATTAAAACCGAATTAAAATTGCATATCATAACCGAATTAGAACCGAAACTGAATCAATCCGAATTGAATCAATTTGAATATCTAAATACATAACCGAGTCGGTTCTAAATTCGATTACGGTCGTTATTATCATTATGAACCAAATCAAAACCTATTGACACGTTAGTCACAAATGGTCCAAATTTTATTTATTTATTTAATTTTTATTTCTTTGCCTCTAATTTTCCCAACTCCCTGCGAATTTCAGAGTTTGGCGGTGATGTTGATTGGATCGATTGATTAATTGCTTCAGTTTTTTCATTCATCCTCTTCTCGACTTCAAATCCACTTGATCGATGGTGTTTTGGCCATTCGGATTCGTCGCTTTCAGGTAATTTCAGAGCTTTGAATCGTTTCTTCTATATGGAATAAGCTTTAAACGAATTTGAATTTTGATTCTGTTGAGTTCTGATGTTAGAGAACATTAACTTCCGCTATCATCTTTCATATGATTTTTTGTCATTTTGTCTGTGTTCGACTCTCTCCAGATTCTTTTCATGTTTGTTGATTTTCCCTCCTTTGAATTGGTGTATCAATAAGTAACTTGATGTCCTTCTGAAATTTGGAGGTTATTTGCGTTTGAGTTCTGATTCTATTAAGATGGTAGAGAACTTTTGCTTTTCGTTTTTCATATTCTTTTTGTGTTTCTGTTTGTGTCATTATTTCTCTCGCTAGGTTCTTTTTCATGTCTGTTGATTTTTCCTATTTTGAATTGCCATATCTTTTAAGTACCTTGTTCTGGAGCTTGAGCTCTTGCTACAGAATCTAAATTATGGAAGAAGATAAACTTAATGGACCTTGTCCTTGTGGAATTTTGAATTTAGTCAAAATTTGGAGGTAATGCTTGATTACGTTAGCGAACCTGTAAAATTTAAATTTGAATTAGCCAGAAAACTCAGTATATTTTAGGCTAGGATCAGTCGTATAAGAACTTGGATAGCGGTTTCATCAATAAGAATATGAACTATGTAATGTAATACCTGATAGTTTTTGCCATCTACTCAGTATGTTGTCTCTGAGTATTTTGTTTCAGAGCCTTTAAATAATCAACTAGAAACATTCTAGAAACTTGGAGTTTTATGGCTCACTCTCTTTGTTTCCTTCAATCTATGCTGTACTCCTTATCCTGCAAGAATTAATTTGTTATTCAGAATTGCATTTAAAAAAGTTGCCTTGTCTAGTGCTTGGGGAGGAATTGAAGAAACTCTTATATCCATTTGAAATTTGAAAAACATGAACTTCTAGTCCCCCACTCATTTAGGTCTCAACCCTCAACTATCAAATCTACTCTCTCTCTCTCTCTCTCTCTCTCTCTCTCTCTCTCTCTCTCTCTTTGTTGACACCCCTACCCCATCAACCTTCAGGAAGTCTCATTGTTCCGATAGGAGTAATAGGACTAGTAGGAAGTCAATAGGCTGACCTTTAGCTACCTGTGTTCTCTCTCTAATTGTGCCTTTTGAATGATGCAAAGAGCGATCTGTATTTAATCTTTGTAGATATCTAACCTATCTGTTCTTTCCAGAAATTGGAATTGGTCCAGCATCTTCCTTTTGAGTTCACTGATTATTCTTATGAATGAGCCAAACAGGTAAAAAAAGGAAAAGAAAAAAAAGCCGGGGGGTGTTTGTGGTTCTAGATTATTTTTTTTCCATGATCTGTGCCATTTCCTGTCCTTTTTGGGTGCTTCATTTCGTAATATCATGGATTTAAATGCAGACAATTTTCCTCCCTGATTTTTTTGAAGTATTGTGATGATGCTCGTATTTTAGATCTTAAAGTCAATGTTTCTCTTCTATGTCATGCATAATGCCAATATAAAACAAGATAAATTGGATTACAAAGATGAGAAATCCAGTTGGCTAGAGATAGATTTACTCTATGTACTGATCTCCTTGAAGATCCCTCTTGCAAGTTCATGGATGATTCTCATCAATGGGTTGAACGAGTGAGAAAAGCCTCTTCTTTTCTTCGTGATTTGATTTTGGTTATAGCCAGGTCTTGGGCTGGAATCCAAGCTTCACTGGGGGAGTTAAAATATAATATATTGGTGCAGTTATAGTAGGATTAATTAGAGATTTTTCCCTTTTTATTGGAGTTATTTTGTCAATTTGTATTCCTTATTTTATTATTGTTTATCTGTCATAGGAGTCAAAAGCTATTTTGAACTCTATTTAAAGTTCGGTTTCAGGATGGAATAGGATTGTTTTGGATCTTTATATGGAGGAATGTAACCAACAGTTAACAGGTGATTATTGGAATGGAGTGAAATTTTTTATTGGCCTAGAGTAGAATAGCACAATATGTTGATGATGGTCTTAAAAAACTTCCCCTAGCTATACCTGCCACACCTAGAATGACAAAGGAGCTTCCATCACAATTATGCTCCAAAAATCCTTGAAAGTAGGAATGACAGCATAAGGATGCCACAAGTAATAAAACATGGACAAAATACTAATTTTAGAACAGTAAACAATAGGTAGATGATGGGAGTCTGTTTCTACTTCTGTTATGTAACAATACCAAGAACTAAAAACCAGTAATCACACGAGAGGGAGAGACTGCCAAGGAGATCAGAAGAATCAATATCTTGGGAGTTCCCCTACGGTATATATATATATATATATATAGGAAATTTCACTCCCCTCCCCTGGCGTTTCCATTTATTACACTCCCTTCCCCTGTGAAGTTTAAAATTACATAACGATCCCTTTGATATTGTAGATTCTATCAATCGTACCCACGCTCTGAACTGTCCACCGTTAAAGTGACTAATGTAGAAGTAGGTTACACTAGGTAACAACTTCCAATTTATTAAAGCTCTAACCAACTCAATTCTGATCCCACAAGTTAGTCTTAACAGAAACCAGAAAATAGGTTCAGAAACAAAGAAAATCAAAACCAGAATTTTAGATGACCAAACCTTTTCCAAGGAATCAGAAATAGCTTCCAGTATAAGCACTTGCAGCAGCAAGAGCTATTTCAGAAAACAAACCGAAGCAACAGATAATGCCCAGGCGGAACTGGTTTTGGCCAGATTAGAGGGAGAATTTGTAACTGAGATCTGGTGGAGTAGCAGAGGGTAAATACTTGGTCAATTGTTCCCCTTAGAATGGTTCTTAACTCCTTCAAATGGTTTCCAAAAATACTGAACAGAAGTTGAGTAACAGGTCCTGTCGATTTTCCTTAAATCCCTAACTTCTGAGAAAATCAATGGCTGATTTGTGGCTCTCCTTGTTCTGCAACTATAGCTCTGTTGGACCTTCAATCGATGCTTTAAAAATACTCTAAGATCTCTCTCCCTCACAAGCACAAATAAAGAAGGAGATAAAGAAAAGAAAATAGAACAAATGGAGGGTTGAGAAGTGTGAAAGAGAATAATGGAATGGGTATCTCACCCCTTAGGTGATGTAGATCCCCATCATGGGACCCATTACCGAAGGAGGAATAAGCAACCTTGAAGCTACCGGACAGTATAGGAAGCTCCCCTGTGCTGCTATTTTAGTTTCCTAATTTAGTAGTATGGTTATGTTTTAGGAAGTCCTATTAGCTGCTATTTTGTTTCCTAAATTAGAAGTTATTGGTAGTTTCTATTTTGCATTAGTTTTTATTTTGAATTAGTTGCTAATTGCATTAGTTTCTATTTTGAATTAGCTTCTATTTTCATTAGTTGCTAATTTGAATTAGTTGCTAATTGCATTAGTTGCTATTTTGATTTAGCTTCTATTTTCCTTAGTTTTTATTTTTTTAAGTTTCTAATTTTTGTAATTCAGACCTCTATATAAAGAGGTTGCTGTAGACACAAATTACAATTGAATTAATGAAGATTGCTGCAGTTTTTTGCTTGCTCCCTCTCGAGAGAAAGGAAGACAATAGCTGGGATAGCTGTGGGTGAGATTCCCAGGCTGAGATAGCCAATCCCACCCACATCTATCTTGACTTACATCTTCTTTTCTTCTTCTTTTCTTGTTCTCTGTTATTGCTTGTGTGAGAGAGATCTAAGAGTAATTTTGGAGCATCGATTGGAGGTTCTATCGAGTCCAGCTTGCGGACCAGCCATCGTTTCTCTCGAAGCAAGGGATTTCGAAGTAGTGATAGGACCTGTTCTCTCAACCTCTGCTCAGTATTTCTGGAAACCTTTTGGAGGAGTTAAAGACCATTCTAAGGGGAACAATCGACCAGGTATTTACCCTCTGATACTCAGCCAGATATCATTTACAAACCCTCCCTCTAATCTAGCCGAAACTAATTCTGCCTGGGTTTCTGTTTGCTGCTGTTGGTTTGTTTTCTGGATTAGCTCTTGCTGCTGTAAGTGCTTATTTTGAGGGCTATCTCTGATTCATTGGAATAGTGTTGATCCTCTAAATTTATGGTTCTTAATTCCCTTGTTCTTCATCCCTTATTTTAATTTCTATTGAGGTTAATTAGAGAGATCAGATTTGGCATTGGTTTGAGCTTAACATATTAGAAGTTTGTTTACCTAGTGTGACCTACTTCTACATTAAGTGGTATCAAAGCTATGGCTGGAGAAGGCTCTAACCAATACTCACTGGAGGACCTCCAACAGTTGACCTCAAGGATGGACAATATGGACCTAAAATTTGAAGAGTTGAAGGAGACCACTGCTGCCCAATCTAATGCTCAACCACGGTGAATGAAAATAACAATGCATCAAGAAGGTTTACAGTCCTTGTTCGAAGGAACGTATCAGCCCATACGTATGGTGGAGGTGAAGGGTTTTGATGAATATGATGGACCCCAATTTCCCCATAATGATACTCATAAGGTGAGGTTGGACTTGAAGGAATATAATGGAAAATATGACCCTCTCTATTTCCATGATTGGCTGAATGCATTAGATGACTATTTTCGGTGGTTCCGTATGTCTGAGGAAAGGAAGGTCCAACTGGCTTATCACCAAGCTTACAGGTGGTGCTAAGGATTGGTGGAAAGCTAAAGGGGATAGACTTATTCGGAGACGGAGAGAACCTTGCAATTGGGAGGAATTTAAATTAATACTCAGTGATAGATACCTTCCCCCAACATACCGACGCCGTCTCTATGACATGCTCAACACTCTTCGACAAAGTACCATGACTGTCGAGGAATACATTGATAGGTTTAATGATTTACTCTCACGTACAGGTGCTTATCGCGAGGATGAGGAACTGCTTATGTCTCGATTTAAGTTGGGACTATGACATGACATCCGTGATAAAATTGGAGTAATAGAACTTTCCACTTTGAATCAATGTATTGAAAAGTCCTTAGAGGCAGAAGATTTGATCAAATCAGCCCCAAGAAGATATAATCAGCCCGGTGAAGTTAAGAAGCCATATGCACCAAATAAACCTTGTGGATTCCCTACCCAAGCTCCACAAGTCACACAGGATAAGGGTAAGAGTCCTATGGTTGGGGAGAGACAGCGACTATGAAGTGCTTCCATTGTGGTGGTACTGGACACTATGCCAAATTTTATCCTAAACGTGGGAGAGCCAATTCCATCATCACCGCAATTGAATCCAACCCGGACATGCAAGTCCATGAACCCCAAGATGATGATTGAGCTGTGAATGTCGCCGTTAAAGGAATGGAAGATGATTATGAGGCTGAATATGCACAAGAAGATGATGACCCATATACTACTATTAATGTGGTTGCAAAAATTCTGATGGCTGAATCAAAGGGAGAAGATTGGAGGAGACATGACATATTCTATACATTGATGTCTAGTGGACCTCACAAGGCTCAAGTGATTGTGGACAGCGGGAGTTGTGTAAATGTGGTGTTTCAAGCTTTTGTGATTGAGGGATAGCTCAAGACCGAACCCCATCCACAACCCTATAAGGTGTCACTTCTAGACAATTGCACCATGGCTGTAAATCAGGGTGTTTTGTGCCATTGAAGATCTCAGGATATGAAGAAAATGTGTGATGTGATGTAATTCCTATGGTGCTAACTGAGGTGTTGCTTGGAAGACCATGGCTATATGACAATAATGTCTTGGTAGGTGGTACCAAGAACCAGTGTTTTTTCTATCACAAAGGCAAGCTTCTTACTTTAAACCCACTCAACATACCTCTAGTGAAATCTAAGTTGAGGGCTGCCCAAGTACGAAGGCAACATGTTTTGAAGAATATTGAGAAGACCCCTTCCAAAGAAGCTACTGAACCAAAGAAGCAACCATATAAGGCAAGCACAAGTAAGAAACACATGGTGGACCAGAAATTGTGCGTGCTGCCACATAGAGACTTCTTGGTTACAAGTGAAGAAGTGTGAACTCATCATCACCAAGTTTATTGGGTATGCTGTTCATGGTGGGATGATGTACTACATGCAAGGTTTGTCGGAAGACTTGGACCCGTTATCAATTGGGAGGTCATAAGCGGATCTTGGTAAAAATTTGTCCCTTAATTATGAAAGGTAATGTTTCATAAATTACTTAACTTGCAACAAGGAACAAAGATGTGGATTCTTACACCTCAATTCCAAGCTGTCTTCAAGGTGTCGCTTGAAAGCAGACCAGCAATGGGTGATCACGATATATCGATGGATTAAGATCTGAGATTCGACTTGAGTTAGCTAACTCGATTTCAGTGCATTGATGTGGCGGCTCATGCCAAGACAGTGAAGAAAGTCCATTTATTGGAAGGGTATGCTCAAGACTTCTTGGTTTATAGACCTCCACCGCGTATGGAGGAAAGAAGCTGGCTTTGCAGAGTTGAAGAGAAAAGGTCGAGTTCAATAAGGATAGTGTTGGGGTGAAGAATATCATATGCCATAGTTGTGGCGAGAAGGGTCACTATTCCAACAAGTGTCCCAGCGACTCGTTCGTGAGCGTTGCGAGAAGCAACCGGCAGAGAAGAGTGAAGATGAATCTCATTTATATCCTTATCCGCTCGAGGGCGATGATATTGTCGATGATGAAGATGAGGATGTAGAAGCTTATTCAGCTAGCCTTTCATCCTTTTCGAATAGACTAGTTGATAAAGCTCCTCTCTTGAACGAAGGTACTCTCACCGCAGCTCCGACCCTATTGATGTTCATGCAATTGTTGATCTTTGGGCAGAAGCAAATTTTATATCTGCTGAATTTGTTCGAGCACACAACCTTCCTGAAGCGCTTTTCAAGAAGATCACGTCGAGGTTTTGGACCCACTCGAGAAGAGGCCACTGCAGTTGTTGAGTACATCTACGGGTTTTGGGGCCCCTCTGATACCATGTCACCTTGGTCACCTCATTGGCGCCTGCGACATTCTTCTAAGGCGACCTTGGCGACATGCAGGCATTCTCTATGATGGCGCGGAACACTATAAAGGTGAAGCAAGGAGGTCGTATGTACTTAATGAGGCCACATACATTATCGGACATGCCACGTCATCGTGACTCTGCTCGGTGACACATCAACCTACTCTCCTCCTCTTGGAGTTATGCTCCCTTACATTTGAGATATGTGCCACCTCATCGTGGCGACTTACAAAGGGAATCTTGGGAGCACGACCTAACTCGACGAGTCGAGTTCTTTTAAGACCGGAGAGTTGATGCAGATTAATTACCAAAATAGGCTTGTTTTATTAGGAATAAGCCTAGGGTTGAGTTCCATACATGTTAGGCTTTTGATCCCATGTGTTTTGAGTGTAATAGACCACTTTTATGGGTCTAAAAGGGGCTCTAAGATTGAGTACAGGATTACTAGTTAGTTTCCATTTTTATTAGTTTCCTTTCTAGTTGGGCTTGATTTGAAATATATTTGTTTCCTTATGAGTCAAGTTATTAATTGAGTCAAGTCCTCGGTAGTTAGTTTCCTTTTCAACTAGTTTCTAATTTAGTTAGTTTCTAATTTAGTTTTTAGTAGCTATTGTATTAGGAGAATATTTGGTTTCCTTTTGAGGAACCTTCTATTTTGTAATTCCTCCTCCATTAACATTATAAATAAAGAAGAGGAGGCTCCTAAAGGCCTAGATGATTTTGATAAAAAATTAATGGTTGTTGCTATTGTCTTCTACATGGAGATTTGTCTTGTGTTTGATCAAGGCTGATGGAATTGGTGTTTGATCAATTGACTCTCGGTGTGAAGCACAAGAGGTCCTCTTCCTTAACTCATCTTCTTCTTCTCTCAACTACACAAAGTGTTACTGATCTGCTCACGTTCTTACGAGGTATTAAATTCAGTTTCCTTCTCGGTTCGCTTGAAAATTGCATATTACATTAGCAATTTTCAGAACCTGCCGACCTAACCAGCCATCAGTTTTGGATGATTTTGGATCGAAGTTAGGCCCTACCTAAGGGAACTCGACCCAAAGGGAACCTTTTCTTTTAAAGTGTTCAAGAGATATTAGAAATCTCCCAAATTTTGTCTTCTAGTGACCTATTCTACCCATATTTGAAATCGATAGACTGACTCTAATTTCCTTGGTTTCCTATGGTGTTTATTCATGATTTATGACCTGTTCTTACTCCATATCATACTGTTATGTCTCTTCACATCTGATTATATTTTGGTCAGAATCCTTCATACGGAATCGATAGCCTTATTTCGAACTGATTTCTTCATTATTTCTGATCTATTTGTATGGTTGTTCTATTCTAGTGGTTCTTTTGATAGAAAGATCCTACAGTTGAGACTTGGTTAGACTCCCTATCCCAGTCTACATTAATAGCTGTGGGTGAGATTCCCAGGCTGAGATAGCCAATCCCACCCACATCTATCTTGACTTACATCTTCTTTTCTTCTTCTTTTCTTGTTCTCTGTTATTGCTTGTGTGAGAGAGATCTAAGAGTAATTTTGGAGCATCGA
Organism: Macadamia tetraphylla; assembly: GCA_022985045.1. Lineage (NCBI taxonomy): Eukaryota > Viridiplantae > Streptophyta > Magnoliopsida > Proteales > Proteaceae > Macadamia > Macadamia tetraphylla. The sequence continues at coordinate 21,540,742 of CM040971.1, forward strand.
TTGGAGGTTCTATCGAGTCCAGTTGCAGGACCAGCCATCGTTTCTTCTCATAAGCAAGGGATTTCAGAAGTAGCGATAGGACCTGTTCTCTCAACCTCTGTTCAGTATTTCTGGAAACCTTTTGGAGGAGTTAAAGACCATTCTAAGGGGAACAATCGACCAGGTATTTACCCTCTGATACTCAGCCAGATATCATTTACAAACCCTCCCTCTAATCTAGCCGAAACTAATTCTGCCTGGGTTTCTGTTTGCTGCTGTTGGTTTGTTTTCTGGATTAGCTCTTGCTGCTGTAAGTGCTTATTTTGAGGGCTATCTCTGATTCATTGGAATAGTGTTGATCCTCTAAATTTATGGTTCTTAATTCCCTTGTTCTTCATCCCTTATTTTAATTTCTATTGAGGTTAATTAGAGAGATCAGATTTGGCATTGGTTTGAGCTTAACATATTAGAAGTTTGTTTACCTAGTGTGACCTACTTCTACATTAAGTGGTATCAAAGCTATGGCTGGAGAAGGCTCTAGCCAATACTCACTGGAGGACCTCCAACAGTTGACCTCAAGGATGGACAATATGGACCTAAAATTTGAAGAGTTGAAGGAGACCACTGCTGCCCAATCTAATGCTCAACCACGGTGAATGAAAATAACAATGCATCAAGAAGGTTTCAGTCCTTGTTGAAGGAACGTATCAGCCCATACGTATGGTGGAGGTGAAGGGTTTTGATGAATATGATGGACCCCAATTTCCCCATAATGATACTCATAAGGTGAGGTTGGACTTGAAGGAATATAATGGAAAATATGACCCTCTCTATTTCCATGATTGGCTGAATGCATTAGATGACTATTTTCGGTGGTTCCGTATGTCTGAGGAAAGGAAGGTCCAACTGGCTTATCACCAAGCTTACAGGTGGTGCTAAGGATTGGTGGAAAGCTGAAGAGGATAGACTTATTCGGAGACGGAGAGAACCTTGCAATTGGGAGGAATTTAAATTAATACTCAGTGATAGATACCTTCCCCCAACATACCGACGCCGTCTCTATGACATGCTCAACACTCTTCGACAAAGTACCATGACTGTCGAGGAATACATTGATAGGTTTAATGATTTACTCTCACGTACAGGTGCTTATCGCGAGGATGAGGAACTGCTTATGTCTCGATTTAAGTTGGGACTATGACATGACATCCATGATAAAATTGGAGTAATAGAACTTTCCACTTTGAATCAATGTATTGAAAAGTCCTTAGAGCGAAGATTTGATCAAATCAGCCCCAGAAGATATAATCAGCCGGTGAAGTTAAGAAGCCATATGCCAAATAAACCTTGTGGATTCCCTACCCAAGCTCCACAAGTCACACGGATAAGGGTAAGAGTCCTATGGTTGGGGAGAGCAGCGACTATGAAGTGCTTCCATTGTGGTGGTCTTGGACACTATGCCAAATTTTATCCTAAACGTGGGAGAGCCAATTCCATCATCACCGCAATTGAATCCAACCCGGACATGCAAGTCCATGAACCCCAAGATGATGATTGAGCTGTGAATGTCGCCGTTAAAGGAATGGAAGATGATTATGAGGCTGAATATGCACAAGAAGATGATGACCCATATACTACTATTAATGTGGTTGCAAAAATTCTGATGGCTGAATCAAAGGGAGAAGATTGGAGGAGACATGACATATTCTATACATTGATGTCTAGTGGACCTCACAAGGCTCAAGTGATTGTGGACAGCGGGAGTTGTGTAAATGTGGTGTTTCAAGCTTTTGTGATTGAGGGATAGCTCAAGACCGAACCCCATCCACAACCCTATAAGGTGTCACTTCTAGACAATTGCACCATGGCTGTAAATCAGGGTGTTTTGTGCCATTGAAGATCTCAGGATATGAAGAAAATGTGTGATGTGATGTAATTCCTATGGTGCTAACTGATGTGTTGCTTGGAAGACCATGGCTATATGACAATAATGTCTTGGTAGGTGGTACCAAGAACCAGTGTTTTTTCTATCACAAAGGCAAGCTTCTTACTTTAAACCCACTCAACATACCTCTAGTGAAATCTAAGTTGAGGGCTGCCCAAGTACGAAGGCAACATGTTTTGAAGAATATTGAGAAGACCCCTTCCAAAGAAGCTACTGAACCAAAGAAGCAACCATATAAGGCAAGCACAAGTAAGAAACACATGGTGGACCAGAAATTGTGCGTGCTGCCACATAGAGACTTCTTGGTTACAAGTGAAGAAACCGGACTGATTCTAGGCCTTATTACAAAGGAAGTTGAACCGGTGAAAGGGGTGACACATTCTCCACCCATTGGAGATTTGTTGGCTGATTTTTCAGATTTGGTACCCGATGAGCTGCCGAATGAGCTACCACCTATGAGGGACATACAACATGCTATTGATCTAGTACCTGAATCAATATTACCAAATCTTCCCACTTATCGTCTTAGTCCTACCGAGCATGCCAAGCTCAAGAGACAAGTGGATGACCTTTTACGAAAAGGATTTCTAGTAGAAAGCATGAGTCCGTGTGCCGTACCAGCCCTATTGATACCTAAAAAGGATGGATCATGGCGTATATGTATTGATAGCCATGCCATCAACAAGATCACAGCAAAGTACAGATTTCCCATTCCTCGTTTGGATGATATGTTGAATATGCTAATGGGAGCCACTATCTATTCGAAGACTGATCTACGAAGTGGGTATCATCAAATTAGGATTCATTCAGGGGATGAATGGAAGACAACTTTCAAGACAAAGGAAGGGTTGTACGAATGGAAGGTTATGCCCTTTGGCCTTACTAATGCATCTAGTACCTTTATGAGAGTGATGACTCATGTGTTACGCCCCTTTATTGGTAAGTTCCTTGTGGTATACTTTGATGACATATTAAATTACAGAAAAGCCCAAGATGAGCATCTTGAACATTTGAGGTGTGTGATGAGCTCTACATCAATTTGAAGAAGTGTTGTTTTATGTTGCCTAAAGTTATATTCCTTGGGTTTATTGTGTCCTCTCAAGGTATATAAGTTGATCCCGAGAAGGTTAAGAACATGGTAGATTGGCCTATTCCTAAGACTTTGACAGAGGTTCGAAGTTTCCACGGCATTGCCTCGTTCTATAAACAGTTCATACTGAATTTTAGTGCTATTATGGCACCTATCACAGAGTGCACGAAAGGAGGGAAACGCCATTCCAATGGACCCCGGCTGCCACTAAAACATTCAACTTTATCAAACAGAAGATGACAGAAGCCCTGGTGCTTAGGCTACCTAATTTTGATCACATGTTTGAAGTGGCTACCGTTGCATCCCATGTGGGGATAGGAGGAGTGCTATGCAAACTAGTCATCCGATTGCCTTCTACAGTGAAAAATTGAATAATGCAAAAAGAAGGTATCCTACATAGGATTTGGAACTCTATGCCGTCATTCAAATTCTCAAGCATTGGAGACACTATTTGGTCGGCAAGGAGTTCATACTATATTCGGATCACGAGGCACTCAAGTACTTGCATTCCCAAAAGACCATTAGCAATCGGCATGCTAAATGGATCTCTTATTTGCAAGAGTATGTATTTGCTCTCAAGGACAAAGCTGGAAAAGAGAATCAAGTGGCTGATGCGCTTAGTCGGAAGGTGCTAATGATGAATACCTTTACCGTACAAAGCATAGGAATGGAACATATCAAAGATGAGTATGTTAATGATGCTGATTTTGCGGAAGTGTTCGGAAAATTACAACAAAGAGGACGGGATGACAAGTATTCCATTCATAATGGATATTATTTAAGGACACACGTCTTTGTATTCCGAATACCTCTTTAAGGCACCACTTGGTTTGAGAGCTACATAGAGGAGGAATGGGTGGACACTTTGGAAAGGATAAGACATATTCTATGATGGTGGATTTGTACTATTGGCTTCATTTGCAAAGGGATGTTAGCATGTCATCCAATGATACCGCACTTGTCAACTTGCTAATGGAGAGAAGAAGAATGCGGGTTTGTACGCTCCGCTACCCATTCCACATGCACCTTGGCTAGACATAAGCATGGACTTTGTCCTAGGCTTACCCCCTACACGGGAAAGGTATGACTATATTTGTTGTTGTGGATCGTTTTTCCAATATGGCACATTTTATCCCGTGCAAGAAGACTCTTAATGCAAGTCACCTAGCCAAGCTCTTTTTTAAAGAGAGTGCGTATACCTGGTTTGCCACAGTCAATCGTTTCTGATAGGGATGTAAAATTCATGAGTTATTGTTGGAAGATCCTTTGGCTGAAAACTAACACCAAGTTAAAGTTTTTTACGACATTCCATCCTCAAACAGACGGTTAGACAGAAGTGGTGAATAGATGACTTAGCAATTTGCTCCGTTGTCTAGTTCGTGACTATGAGAAGACATGGCCTTCTATTCTTGACATAGCTGAATTTGCATACAACAGTTCCGTCAACCGTACCACCGGTCGTACACCATTTGAGATTGTACTTGGTCTTCAACCACAACGGCTGGTTGATATGGTACCATTGCCACCCCATGCCCATATTAGTGTTGAAGCGGATGAGATTTTATTTTTTTGATAGGTAGGGAGGGAAGTAGGTAACAGCCAGGAGGCTCGAACTTGAGACCTCGTGGTGAGCATGGGTTTTTTGCACACCACAGCTCACCAACTGCGCTAGGCAGTTGTTGTTTAAGAGGATGAGTTTCTGAGGCATATAATGGAGATACATGCTGATGTTTGCCGTCGCAGAGTCATTAGTAATGATGGGTATCAGGAAAATACTAACCGGCATCTCCGTTATGTGGAATTTCAGCTAGGTGATGGTTATGGTTCGAATTCCATCGGAGCGATTCCCTCTCGGTACTATGCCAAGTTCATCCTCGGAACATGGGTCCCTACAAGGTCTTGAAGCGTATTGGTCCTAATGCCTACATGTTGGAGTTGCCTCCTACCATGAAGTCAACAATGTCTTTAATATTGCCGATCTTACACTTTATGTGGGTCATCACTCTGATGACGGAGATACGGAGCATACTTTGAGACTTCCCCAATTTGTGACCTCTAAGAATGATGTTATTGAAGAAGTTCTTGACAACAAGTTCACTACTGTTCGTGGTGGCAAGGGTTACTAATTTCTAGTCAAGTGGAAGGGACGTCCTCGACAAGATAGCACTTGGATCCATGCCGATGATTTTCAGCGTCTTGATATGGATCTCTATGAGCGCTATATGTCCTTTATCCATTCTTCGGAGATGAATGATTTTAAGAAGGGGGAGTTGATGTAGATCCCCATCATGGGATCCATTACAGAAGGAGGAAGAAGTAGCCTTGAAGCTACCGGCTAGCATAGGAAGCTCCCTTGTGCTGCTATTTTAGTTTCCTAATTTAGTAGTATGGTTATGTTTTAGGAAGTCCTATTAGCTGCTATTTTGTTTCCTAAATTAGAAGTTAGTGGTAGTTTCTATTTTGAATTAGTTGCTAATTGCATTAGTTTCTATTTTGAATTAGCTTCTATTTTCATTAGTTGCTATTTTGATTTGGCTTCTATTTTATATCAAGTTTCTAATTTTTGTAATTCAGACCTCTATATAAAGAGGGTTGCTGTAGACGCAAATTACAATTGAATTAATGGAGATTGCTGCAATTTTTGCTTGCTCCCTCTCCTGAGAAAGGAAGACGATAGCTGGGATAGCTGTGGGTGAGATACCCAGGCTGAGATAGCCAATCCCATCCACATCTATCTTGACTTACATCTTCTTTTTTCTTCTTTTCTTGTTCTCTGTTATTGCTTGTGTGAGAGAGATCTAAGAGTAATTTTGGAGCATCGATTGGAGGTTCTACAGAGTCCAGTTGCAGGACCAGCCATCGTTTCTTCTCAGAAGCAAGGGATTTTAGAAGTAGCGACAGGACCTGTTCTCTCAACCTCTGTTTAATATTTCTGGAAACCTTTTGGAGGAGTTAAAGACCATTCTAAGGGGAACAATAGACCAGGTATTTACCCTCTGATACTCAGCCAGATATCATTTACAAACCCTCTCTCTAATCTGGCCGAAACCAGTTCTGCCTGGGTTTCTGTCTACTGTTGTCGGTTTGTTTTCTGGATTAGCTCTTGCTGCTGTAAGTGCTTATTTTGGGGGCTATTTCTGATTCATTGGAATAGTATTGATCCTCTAAATTTCTGGTTCTTAACTCCCTTGTTCTCTATCCCTAATTCTGATTTCTGTTGAAGTTAATTAGAGAGATCAGATTTGGAATTGGTTTGATCTTAACATATTGGAAGTTTGTTTACCTAGTGTGACCTACTTCTACATTATTAGGTTTTGGGTATCACACTCCTCAAGGATTTAGGCATCTCACCCCCTCAATAACAGCCTTTCAGCCAAAGAGTATTCACTCAATAATATCATTAATTAAGTCTCCTTCGTTAGCCTCTTAAATAGGCATAGCAGCTCCTTCATATTAGAAGGTTATAAAAATAGGAAACTAACAAGAAAAGGAAAGTAAGTAACTAGGAAACTAACAATTAAAACGTTCCTAAACTAATTACTTGACTAATAAAAGATCTTAAACACAAAAAGGCACAAATCTTGAAGAAATAATGGGCTGGTTACTGTTCACGTGAACAGTAACGTGAATGGTGACTTCCTTTATTTTCCTCCAGCAGTATCTTTATATTAAGGCAATATAGCACCAGACTGAAATCGGTAGATATTTTCTTGAAGATTCTAACAGTTGTTGCTGCTGAGCTGGCCAAAAGGACCCAAAAAGGAAACCAAATCTGGGCTGAAATCTGCTGATCGATGGGGGCTGGAAAGGCCTGGCTGAACCGAGGCTGAGCTTGGTTTGATGGGGGCTAACAGCCCCTTCCTTGTGCAAGTCTGATCTACATCAGTGACGAAACATGATGTAGAATTTCAATTTAAACCCTAAAATACCCTTAGTTGAACTGAGATTACGTGTTTGCCCTTAGCCATTAGTTTCATCTTCTTCGCTCCCAAACAATACTCTTCTTCACCTAAGCTCTTATTACTTTGTTTGATTTGCCCTGAAATTGTATCCTTCAAACACCTAAATTGCTTGGAGATGGTCTGCTAAAGCAAGGGCCATCTATGTTTTTACACAACCAAATCATGTTGCCTGTTCAAATGAAGATACTACTATCTGCATCTGATGATGATATTGTCTGTATCTTTGTTCCACCTTCAAAATTCACAGAAAAAACCACATTGGATGCTATTTGATGGGGGTAGCCTTAGGGAAGAAAGGGGAAATGGCATAAAGACGGGGGAGGGGATCACACAACGCACAAATTCAACTAATTCTAAAATAAAATTCACTCTAAACTCAAACATTGAGTTAATGCAAGTATATAAAGAGAAAATTATAAAACTCCTACTTAGACTCTAACACTGAAACAGAATCCTACTTCTCTATCTCCTACGTATCCTATCCAAAAAAAAACTACAGAAAATAAAAGATAATATAAACTAACTACTACCAGCCCTTGTTGGACCAAAAACCTGGGTTGGACCGGTTCTTCTTGGCCCTTAGCTTCCACAGCCGGTCATGCTGGTCCAACCAGGTAAGTATAGTTGTATCTGCATCAACTCTCCCTTCTGAAAAGAACTTTACTCCTTCGAGTTTGGATGAGGTCCAACAATGTACCAACTGTCCTCTTGAGCTCGAGAGGGGGGAAGATCCTTTGCTGGAAGGAACTTCATCTCAAGGCCACCATGCTGAAAAGAGTATGTATTCTCATATCCATATTGCTTGGATTTCTTGTCGAACAACCATGGGTGCCTCAGAAGAATGTGACAGACTTTCAGAGGGAGAACATCACACTGAACCTGATCAATCAGTCCTCTAATGGAATACATGAGCAAACACCTTTCATGAATTTTCAGATTATTGTTGTTCACCCACCCAACCTTGTAGGGGTTTGGATGAGGCTCAGTTTTCAGACCCAACTTGTGAACAACATCTTCAACAACAACATTGGTATAACTGTCGGGGTCAATCACCATATTACACAAGCTATGAAGCTATCTAATGTAGGAGTAGAATACAAGAAACTAACCCCCACAGTTTATAACTAGGAGCTAGTTTCCAAATAGGACTAGACACTCCTAGTAGAACTTGCACTTTTAATAGGATTAAGACTATAACTCCAACAAGGAGTAGGTAACTAATTAACCTAAACTGACTAATAACTGAAATAACAAAGGAAATAGACTCAAAACAAGACTCGAACTAAACTAATGAATTAAATCCCGTTTTCCTACTTTCTACCCATATTTTAGGCCCGTTAAAGTGAACCATTACAAAGAAAACCCATGGGATCAATGGTCCAACACATACATAACTCTACCCAAGACTTATTTGCAATAAAATAAGCTTATTAAGTGACTTATCAACATCACTATCATTGCATCACAATCTGGTCTGAAAGATGCTATTATTCGCGCTAATCGTCCTCCTCAGGAATCTTCTGTGTAGTCAAAAGAGGACGGATCACATAGAACGGTTGAGGATCACCATCACTATCACTATCATTAATCTCATTAGGCTCACGATCACATTCAACCTCTAGATTTACTGTTCTTGTTTTCGGTTGCCTTTTGGTAAATAGGGTATAAAATTGTCCTTGTCGATGTATGTTAACAATCGGTTAGGACATTGATTAGCTCGATCCCCGTACCCCTTGCATTGGAAACATTGAATGACCTCTTTTGGAAATACCGAATTCCTGTCATAACCACGCTGAGGTGAGGAGTATGGATGATTAGGCTGTGAAGATGACATGTCTGAATTGCGTCGAGGTGGAGAATACGGTCGGCTAGGTCATAAAGATGCCATAGATGAAGCACTAGCTTGTGGTTTGTTGATTGACTTTTCCTGTGGAGATGACTGTGGTTGAATAGAACTAGGGCCTCTAGGAAAAACATCTATAAATGGCCTCTGATTGTATGGGCGTTTCAGACTTTCCTCAACCTGATTTGCTACTTGGACAACATCTTCCATTATAGGCAGTCGGCTAGAGGTAAGGGCAACACTAAGTTGAGGGTACAAACCATTGCGGAATTGTGCTGCCAATACTCAAAAGCAGAATGAGTGGCTAGTCAAGGTACAGTTCTGGATTGTTGTCCTCATAAAAATCTAGGACATCCAATCTTGCTGCTCTTTTTGCTCCATCATTATATCTACCAGTTCCATATGGTGGTGGGGGGTGGTGGTGGCGGTGGTGGTGGTGGTGGTGGTGGCGGTGGCTGTGGCGGAGGCGGTGTATGAAGTGGTGGCGGTGGTGGTAGTGGTAGTAACAGATCCTGTGGAGTGGTGTTGGAAGAATCCCCAGATTGAATGAGACTCTTTCCTCTATCTATTGCCTCCAAACGATCAATAGAAGCTTGCATGGATTCCATCATTTTTTTCAGCGAAGTGACAATGGTAGTGAGAGCTTCAAATTTTGCATCAGTTTCTCCCTTATAGGAGTTCAACTATTGAACAACTTAACCATTGGCTACCATGGTGGAGATAGGCAAGATTACACTTGAATATGATGGTAAAATAGTAAATAGGGGAGGTTTCAAGGGCAATGGAAAATTGGTATATATATATAATTGATTCATAATGTTTTAAAATTCAGATGGGGCATTTTTAAGTCCAAAAGGCATAACATTTCATTCGTATTGGCCGAATGGGACAACGAAAGTTGTCTTATACCTATCGTTCTCTGCTATTTGAATTTGCCAGTATCCAGACTTCATATCAAACTTGAAAAATACGCTGGAGGCGTATAATCGATTAAGAAGATCCTCTTATTAGGGATAGGATACCGAATCCATTTAAGAACCTTATTTAAAGGTTTGTAATTTATGACAAGTTTGGGTGCACCTCTTTCAATTTTAGCATTATTGTTTACATAGAAAGTAGTGCAACTCTAGGGAGATTTACTAGGTCTGATAAGACCTTTAGCCAGAAGTTCAGATATCTCCTTCTGACAACTTTCCCTTAAATGATCAGGCATTTGGGCTGCCCGAGCTTTTATGGGAATTTGGATTTCGGAAAAGCTATCTTCATAAGGAAGAGTAACATTATGTGTTTTCCTAGACCAAAATGCAGTAGGGCTGTCTGAACAGACTTCCTTTTCAAGTTGAGCTTGAAAGTTTTTAACTCGAACTTGAAAGATAGGGTCATCAATTTTTTGTTGTATGCTTTTTTGTTGGATTTCAGATGATAAAAAAGTATATGAATTTTTCTTTGGACTGAATTTGAGTCCTAATTTCATTCACCGTATGAACCTTTGGGGGTGTCGATGAAAGAAAAAGTAATAGGGTGATTATTAACCACCGAATGAAGACCGACTGTATCAATTTGTAACGGATACAACTGGGAGAGAAATGGAGTGCCTAGAAGTACGAATTGCGAGTCCCTTTACCATAATAAAGGGAGTCTTCAGGCAGTATCCATTGTTACAAATAGAAGCAGAAGGGAGTTTATACTCAACCTGCATTCTAAATCCGTCAGCTGTAACCAATTTCTGAGTGGTCTTCTCAAAGTATTGCGAAGGTACAAACCCTTCGTTTATACAATTTATGTCAGCGCCTGAATCAATTAAGGCGATGGTTTTTAGGCTAAACTCTCGATTTATAACAATGTCAATCATTACATGCCATCGATGAGTTTTAACCTGTTGGATAGTGAGGATTTGAGCGTCATCCGAAGAAACTACAACAAAAGTTGCAGAGGTACTAGCTACTATATTTTGAGTTGCTAGTAGGTCCTTGAAGGAAGCTTCTTTGTCAGAATCATGCTCAATCATTTGGTTTTCATGATAAAGTTCAAGAGTCTGAATTCTCTGTTTAAGACTCTTTACTTCAGTTTAACTTCATTGAGGTCCTTACGAAGTTCCTGAATAGTAGGTTCATGGGTTTGAGAGGTAGCTTTAACCCGATTGATTATAGTTTTAAAACTGTAATCTTGAACCGTAGGCTTATTAGGAACCGGACTAGGCCTAGTATTGTCCTTCACTAAGGTAATATACTTATGTAAGAGTTGAGCCTTAGTTGTAGGATCAATGACTTGGTCAATGGTTTTGAGAAGGAATGATTCTTCGGTCGAAAGAACCATCAAATCATTTTCCTTAAGCATAGCTTGGTTAGGATCACAACTACAATGGGGAGTCTGAGATTTAGAATCAGAAGAATCACTGTCGAACTCAAGTTGAGCAATATCTTGGTCTGAGTCGGGTTCTGTGTTAAACTCAAGGTCGGACGAGCTATATAACAAGACCTTTTCAAGATTTTGCTTTTGTGAGTCGTCAATTTCGAGGGCATTAATCCTAGCCTTCGTACGATAGTTATTCTTATAGTGTTATACTTTTCCACACTTGTAGCAAACCGGAGGTTTGTTAGGAAAAGTGTTTTGAGAACGAGATTTAGATAAACGTTTCTTAAAGAAGTGCTTAGGTTTAGATTTATATGGTTTGGCCTGATATTTAGGCTTAGAAAACTTAGAGAGTTTTTTATGAGTTCTTTTGGGTCCTAAAAGACGAACCTTTTCGAATCAAACTGCTCACAGAAGTCTCCAAGTTCTCGAAATCCAGCTTGTCTTTTTTTTAGATAGTTGTTTTTTGAGTTTTAGGTCTGTGCAGAGTTGAAGACCTTCATTGCATATTTCAGCAGCTAATTCCCCGTAGGTATATTGCTCGAAGGGAATAGTGCCGTTATGCTTTGCTTTAAGATACCATACCTTTTGAGCAAATAAAGGAGGTAAGCCAGAGATGAACTTTTTTTTCCATATGGAATTGTTGCAGTCCTCTCTAGAAAAGACTTTAGCAAAAAAGACATTTCTATACCATCTATAATGAGATAATGTAGGACAGCGAAGATTCATAAGTTGTTCTCTTGTTCGATCTGCTAGAATTTTAACTGGTGCAACAAAATGAAGAGTTATAGTATAGACCAAAGTATTAATCGCATCTTCTTGGTCGACATAAACAATTCGCTGGGCAAAATTACCATCAGCAAGTTGTTCAGTAAGTTGCGGAATACGGGTCACAGCATTTATAATTTGTTGTCTAACTTCTTCAGACAAATAGAAATCCCACCAACCACGAAGTTAGCCGGAAAATCCTGTTGTTATCATTTTAGCAACGTCAGAATCAGATGAATGATTAAGTTTTGCCGCTGTAGCATACATAAGCATCTCTTTCAAAAGATTGACGATTTGATATTTAGATAAACCATCAATATTCCACTCAAAAATAGTATTACCATCGATCGGGAAATTGGCAGGTTCTCCTTCTACTTCAAATTGAAGATCAACAGGAGAAGGTCGAAGGTCATAATAATTAGTTGGAGCGGTAGGTATAACTTTTCGGGCTTTCCTCATTACTTGGTTAAGCTGAGGAATAGGCTTGGGAACTGCTGCCTGTTGAGGTAGCATAGACTGGAATTCTTTCTCTGCTATTTTATGTCAGAATTAGAAGGTTCAGCAAGAGAAAGAGTTAGGGCCTGTTTGTCTTCTAATTTTCCTTTAGATACCTGGAGCTTCTGGAGTCGGGTAACAATCTTATCAAGAATGTTAGACTCAGTTTTCTTCTTTGGGATATCTAAGGTTGGTGGTGGTTTAAACAGGACAGATTGGTTGCTTCTTGGTTGAGAAGTAGTTTTGGTTTGCTTCTAGGTTGAGAAGCAAAGGTTGGCCAAATATGCTCAATTTTAGCATGAGAAGTAGACGGAGTAGAAGCTTTTAATGAGTCTACTATAGTTTTAATATGATCAGTTTGGCTTCCAATAGACTAAAGACATAAATTAGTAAAGTTATTTGTTCAACAACTTGACTAAGATGAAATTCAGTCAGAGGAGGAGAGGTATGGCTTGAAGTTTTAAGAGGAACAACCATTTTATTACTACCTACATTTAAGGCTTGAAATGGAGGGTGAACAGACTCAATTTTTGTTCCTTCCTTAGAAATATAAGTGGTTGTCACCTTCTTAATCTCACTAATCTGATGAGATTAGAGGACTTGTCAAGAAGATAAATTTTTAACCACTGAAAGAATGGAAGATTTATTTGATGAGTTTCCATGTGAGAAACCCATTTTTCATGAAGCTCCTGCCTCTCAGAACTAGAAGAATAATGTTCTTCAAACAATTTTATTTTTCCAGCATTCTTAGCGGATCTGTACTCTTGGATTAGGAGTTTTTTATTAATTTGGAATTTGGGTTCTTTAGTGATATGAAGCATCATGATTCCTGAAGGGGCTTGCATATCAGAAGGGGTTGGAGAAGAAGACCCAGTTTCCCTATTAATCGGAGCAAGAGGAGGCTGAAAATTAGCCTGAGATTGTTCTCTTTGCAGAGGACCATAAACATGTTGATTAACCTGGAAAGGTGTACGGTTGGTACCCTGAAGATTTATAATTCCATCATAATTCTCATTCTGAACTCTAGAGGTAGAAGCACAAGAAGGTGCTTGAAACAAAGGATATTCAGAAGAAGAAGAAATTACAGAAGAGGTAGATCTTCTTGAATCAGTAGATCTACGATCGAAAGTAATTTCAACATCACCAGAAGGAAGCTGAGTAATACATGATGGAGAGGTTCTCACGGGTGGCTGAGGTTCAGCCACAGAGGTTAAGGTCCATGAATCAGGAAGATTAACTTCTGACCATCTCATACATCTTGGTACAAAGACTTGTGATCTTTCAGTATTGGCCTGGAAGCAGACAGCTTGTCCCTTTGGATCAATAACCTTAGCATTAGGGGCTACAATAGTCATTACCTTGTAATAGATACGGTAGATTACTGCGAGATTTTGGGTTCCCGGAGCAACCTTGTATCCATACGTCTTTAGGAAAATAACAGTACCGTTTAGAATATTAGGATCTGTTAAGGACATTGAAAGATTTGGACGACATTGAAATATATAGGTCCTTCACAGAGACTGGTTTCTACAACACCCATTAGAGAGTCACTAAATTCTGTCAGCCTTGCATCTCTAACTGCTGCAAAAATTGCACAGTTTAACCCGGGCAGAGTTAAGGGTCTAAGGGCCACTTGAATGAGGCCGATGTAGATAAATTTGAATCCACGCTCTCTATGCCTCTGGATCTGAGAATTGGTTAAAAGTTGAATTTGCTCTTGATCAGAGGTAAGAGTATGAGTGCTTTCGCATGTCTTAATAACATAGTCACTATGAAATGCGAAAGTTCCTTTATGATATACCTCGGATTCAAGTATTTTGGGAATGTATAATTATTGATAGCACCTCAAGATTGCGAAAAACCACTTCTTCGGAATTGTGGACTATGTCATTAGTCCTTCTGGAGGTGCTAGCCTCAGAGGAAGAGGATCTCCTTGAACTGGAGCGAAAGTATGAAGCCATAGTCTTGGAGGTTCGAGTCAATAAGGGTTTCGGTCAATATATCCTACTGTCAATCCCGCCTACTGCCAATACTATTTCGCCTTTAAAAGCCTAACTGCGGCAACACGGCTGAGTACGACTTGGGTGTAGGTCGACACGACTTGGGTGTAGGTCTATATAACAATGGGTGAAACACTACCAACTTAATGGTCCTTACGACTTTGACACCTGCTTAACTTGGCTCTGATACCATTTACAACCGGGATCAAAGGAAAGATCGGACTTAGGCAGCGAGAGAAGCTATCAGGCTGAGAAGCTGTCTTTTCTTAGACTGCAATCTAGCCAATTCAGTGATTTCTCATTTATGGAGTTCCTTAGGCGTAGTTGCTAGGATATACAGTGACTAGATAAAGATAAAAATCAATATAATCAAAAGAAATATTAATCAAATTATCTAACAAAACAAGCTCTTCTTTTAATTTTCTAATAGCAAACGTAATACATGCACTCAAAAGTAGGGAAGACAAACTTACATGAGATACTTCAATTTTACAGAGTTGAATACGAACACTTGTAGATGGCACAAAAACTAAAAATTATTTATAAAACACTCAGACAAACTCACAAGACACCTTTTTTAGACTTTCCTAAAACTCTACTTCTATTTCGTGGTGTCCTCTAAGAATGAAGAATTCTCCTTTTATAGATGACGGACACCAAATTTCAATAAATTGTGGTTGAGGGATGATGATGGGCCTTGATGGAGATGGCGTCGAGTGGGCATCCAACTAACCGAGTATGACCGCTGAGCAGCCTCCAGATAAGGTGTTCTTATCTTAAAAGAAGGTACACCTAATAAGGTGTGGGGTATATATCAGAAACTGATAAGCCTCTGCCGAAAGTCATCTTGTCCGTAGTCCAAGTGTGTGACTAAGAATGAGCCACGAAAAGATTCTCTAGCATTCCACGTGGGAGGACCCACTGTTTTCCAGAAGAGTCTTAGTGGGGTGAATTATTAAAGTGTCCACCCGTGACACTTACTATAATACGCTTATAGTGCTGCGTGACGCATGCCAAGACGTCAGTCTGACTAGAGTGGCACTAGGTGTGGATGCTTGACACCTGGTAAGAATCAAAATAGCATGTATGATTATCATGGCACTGGGTCATGGTGCAGTGAGACCTCTTTTACCCTCCGGGGTTATTTTTTAATTTTTATTTTTTATTTTTTTTTGCTAACAGGCCTTAGTAATCAGGCTGTTGAGCGCACCGACTGTCATCATCCGAAGGAGGAAGAGTGGAGGAGGAGGATGAGGACGGGGCAAGGTTGTCTGATTAAAGATTAAACTCGATAGCGGTAAGAATGCGCTCCTGGATCTGCTCATCAGATAAATATGGAAGACGACGCTGAGCAGCCTGAAACATATTATAAAAAGGCGTCTGAGCTGCCGTTAAAGAAGACGGTGCAAGGGGTAGATCGGCACCGATGCCTCTTTTAGGCACAAAACGAGAACCAGTTAATGGTGAAATGTCGAATTTATCCCACCATTTAACAGATAAATGGCACTCTAAATGAGGAACATAGTTCCATTCTTCGAACTCTTCAGTAGTCATCAGATACTTCCACTGAAGGATCTAGGGTACTTCGTATAAAATATAGAATTGAACGAAGAGAGCCCGAGAGTCTAGAGATTGATTGAATTCTTGAAACTTGGTAACTGATTGCTGAAGAGCCGGAGGGAGGAATGTTGTTGGAGGTGGTCCCCATGTATAGAACCATTTGAGAAACCAGTTTGGCACACCTAATAAGGTGTGTTGAAGTTGAAACTTCACGAACCATGAATGGGTCTTATGATCATTTTGATATAAGAAGATCATATCCCAAGCTTTAACATAATCTGCATAATCATATGACCTGGGTTTAAGGCCGGTAACATCGTGGAATTCGCGTTTGAAAGAGGGTGAAGATCCTCATTCTCGATCCCGAATGATGTAAGATATATTGAGCTTAGAATAAGCCCTAACATGAGCGGATCTATAACAATGTTGAATTTGAGCACTTTGAATTTCTTCAAGGATTCTTTCATAGAAAAAACGGGTTTTATCTCTAGTGGATAGATGAAGGTGATCACGGAGGTAAATAGTGGCAATTTCGGATGGAGTGTGGCGAAGGTGGATAGATTCTATGGGAATGACTGGGATAAAATTTGTTTCTATGAAAGGAGAGTTATTAACAGCCTTTAAGGTTGAGGCAGGTGATGTAGATTGAGATGAGATAGGAGAGGGATGCTTTTGGAGTTGCCTAGAGGATGTTGAGGCAACATCTTTGTTTGGAGAGACAGGGACGATAGCCTTTTGCTTAGGAGCCCTGCAAAAATTCTTGAGTTAAAAAGTCAAGTAGACTGTTAGTATCACCTTTAATGAATTCAATACTAAAATAAAAAACAGAGAGTAGCGACTGCCATCGAGCAAAGATCTGTTTTGAAGCTAGATTCTTGACATCTTTCTCAGGGACGTCTTTAGCCACTTTGCAGTCTACACGAACTAAAAAATGTTGATTAAGAAGATCACTTTCAAATTTGGTTATACACAAAACAAGTGAAAGAATCTCCTGTTTTATTGTTGAATATTTTTGTTGAGTGGGATTCCAAGTACCAGAAGTAAAACGTACTAAAACTTCATTAGGAAGATTAGGACATTTTTGCTTTAATATACCACCGTATCCAAAGTCGGATGCGTCGGTCTCAACAATCTTAAAACAATCTAGTCGTGCTAAGCTTAAGCACGGAAGTTCTTTAGCTTTAAGCTTGATTTTTCGGATAGAATTGGTATGTACAGTTGTCCATGGTTCAGGCTGATGTTTAAGCCTATTAAACAAAGGTTTGACATTCTTTGCTAAGTCTTTATAGAACTCAGCAATATAATTGAGGCTACCGAGAAACCTTTGGAGTTGAGTCTTATCTGTTATTTCATCAGGAAATTTATCTGCAAACTGAATAGCTCGCTCTATGGGAATAATTGAGCCAAATGAGATATTACCCACTGGCTGTATAAGTGAAGGGCAAATTTGGGAATCAGAAATAGATATAGGATAATAGGGGCAAAAGGGAGAATTGAAGGGGTAGAATAGGAATAAGATTGACTAAAAAAGGAGTTGTAAAAGAAAAGAGAGAGAGTTATCGACGAAAAGGGGAGTTCTGCCCTTTGGAGATGCGTCGACTCAAAGAACCAACAATAGAGACGAAGCGGGGGTCCAGGGAAGGGGTTGATGATCTCTTCTTCTGGTGAGGTCTAGGGACTGCTGCAGTTGGTGAATGGAGAAGATGGCTTCGATGTGTAGAGGTGAGGTCGCGACTTGCAATTGGAACTGCAAAACCAGGTATGTTTCTTGTTTCTTTCTCTCTTCTCGTCTTCTCTTCTACTTCTTTTCTTGTAACGCCCCGGCCCCATTAACCTTACATAATATTGTCCTCTTTAGCCCGTGGGCCTCAAGGTTTTAAAACGCATTGTGCCATGTTAAGGAAGCTGAAGGTTATTAACTAGTCCAGGAATCTCTCCCTAGGCGATGTGGGACTAAAGTTTGCACACCCTCACCGATCTCCTAAACCCCCTGGTACTAGCCGTATTCTTGGTGGGGACACCTCACCGATCTCCCAGGCGGGTCTAGTACTTGTCGTATTCTTGGGTCGTTACATTTCTATTCTTTCTTCTCTGATTTCCGTTTCTCTTTGAAACTCTGCTTTTTTTTTTCTCTTGTTGCTTTTTGTCGGCTTCTCTCTCTTAATTTTTTTTTTCTGATGGAAGTCTGAAGCTGAGACGAAGGTAACAGAGGGCTCGGTGGGGGTTTCAGAAGGTTTGAAGGGGTGGGGTTGGGACGATGGGTAACAATTTTTTTTTTTTTATTCTCAGTCTCGGTAGAACCAAAACAGAGAATGGGGAAGGGTAGAACAAGATGGAAGGAAGAAGGAGAATGGGGATCTTTGGCTTTGATACCAAATTAATGGGGTAGCCTTAGGGAAGAAAGGGGAAATCGCATAAAGAGGGGGGAGGGGATCGCACGACGCACAAATTCAACTAATTCTAAAATAAAATTCACTTTAATCTCAAACATTGAGTTTATGCAAGTATATAAAGAGAAAATTATAAAACTCCTACTTAGACTCTAACACGGAAACGGACTCCTACTTCTCTATCTCCTACGTATCCTACCCAAAAACTAACTTGAGAAAATAAAAGACATAATATAAAACTAACTACTACTAGCCCTTGTTGTACCAAAAACTTGGGTTGGACCGGTTCTTCTTGGCCCTTGGCTTCCACAGCCATTCATGCTGGTCCAACCAAGTAAGTGCAGCTGTATCTGCATCACTATTAATTCTTCTTGGTTCCATTGATAAAATATGGATATTTCAAAATTCAAACTTCATAGCAAGCAAGAAATAGACATTGAGGAGAAATTAGGGGCCGATCAATTTCTCCTGTGCCTAAGTTTGATGAAAAATCGAAGAAAAGGAGAAGGAATTCAAAAACCAGACAACCCTTCAACTTAAATTCTTGAGTCTTATTTCTGAGAGGAAGATTGAACCTTTATATGAATGAATTTGTGGACTCAAAAAAATAAAAATAAAAATGAACCAATCTCTTCAAAAAAATCTGGAAACCCAACTTAAATTGATAGATACCCAACTTCCGAAATCGACATATTTATCCAAATTGATGGGTTTAGCTTTTAAACAGTTTTTTCATCTTGTCCTGCCCTTTAACCCCCTTTGAACATTCTTCATATTTGAATCCATTCCTGACATTAACCACTTCATCCTGCAGCTGTCATAGGTTTTAAGGCGGTAAGGCGACGGAGGCGTTTGAGGGTCTTTCGGAGCGCCTTAGCGATAAGGCGGGCATAAAGCGTCGCCTTATTGACTAAAGCATTCCTGTGTAATTTTTTTTATAAAACCAATCTATTTGGCTCAAATCCTAGTTGAATCCTATTACTCATATGTTAAATAAATATTAAAGGTTCATATTCATACCAATGTAAGATATTCATCAAGAAAACAAATCAATAAAGTGAATAAAGTAAGTTCATCTTCATTAATCATCATAACATATAAACATATAATATAAACACATAATTATGAAACAAAATTATAAATATAAAGAAAAGAGGACATAAAAAATACAAGTATTTATTATACTTACCTCTATGATGCCAAAATGAGTGCCCAAGCCCTAAGGTCATCCACTATATTTCTACTTCTGTCAAAGAAGAATGAAGCTCACCGCTACCGGAGCAATATGGTCGCCTAGATCAGTGGTTCTTCCTTGTTTCTTGATTCCCTCTCAAAGCCCTTTCTTAAAACCCTTGACAAAATCCAAACCCTATTTGTGAATCGTGTTTTTGTTTTGTTTGTTTTGGTTATTTTTGGTGGAGTAAAGCTGACCCCATACATCTCAAGTGTTAAGAAAATCATACATCTACCAATGAAAAATCTATATTTGAAATCTTCATCAAGTAATTTTAAAATGTGTTTAAAAAAAAAAAAACCCATAAGGCGCCACTTCACGTAAGGCGGAGCACTGCCTTACCATCTCTAGACCGCATCAGCGCCATAAAAACTATGGTAGTTGTTGAGCGGCTTTTAGGTACTTGGAACCTAACTGAACACTCTGCACACCAGTAATCCGTTAGACAACTCAGACATCAGTGAAGAGGAGCCACCACCTGATATTGGAGATCTCGCCGGAGGTTGGGTTGCCGCTGGAATTTCAGACTCAGGACGATATGAACTATAAATGGGTTGCTGAGGTGAGAGGCTCAGAGACAACCCTTCTTGAGACGGCGGCATTACTGACCGGCGAAGACCCAATTGTGACGAAACATCGGTGGTAGCGATGCCATTGACAAAATTAGAATTGTTGGCTGTTGCTGCTGATGTGGTGGTAAGTTGGTGCTGTTGGTGGGTTTGCTGGCTTCCGGGGTCCATGGACGTCCATAGATTGTAGTGAACACGAGGGAGGAACCCATGAATGGTTGACATCTCGTGCTGGGCTTGCATTGATGATTGATGGTCACTAAGGGAGGGTTTCTCTTGATTTGAGGGTACTATTTAGACAAAGGGGATGGGGGCAAAAATGTCATTTGACATGTAACTCTAACAGTGTTAACACTACAGGGGACGAAAGTAATTTTAAACTTAGAGGGAAGGACTGTAATAAATGGAAACGCCAGGGGAGGGGAGTGAAATTTCCTCTCTCTCTCTCTATATATATATATTGAGTAACAAATTACAATTAGACAAGGAATAAAAGTCCTCGATGTAGAAGACAACTCAAAATAGAAGTTAACTAAAGTTGTCTAGCCTAATTACAAAATAAAGATCTAACCTAACTAGGAAAAGAATAAAGCAAACAAAGCGATAACATCTAACTGTGATGGGGACACTTCCCCCATTGTGGTACATATAATAATGTACTCCCATGGTGATGCAAATCCGGGTCCCAAATCTGGAATCGGATCGCTTATGAGCCCATTCAATTAAGAAAAAACTCAACTATAAGGTCTAGTAGCAATTTGGTAATAAATCAAGATTTAGGGTTACAAGGTTATATAAGGGTTTAGATTTATTTGCTAGGGACAAACTAGGAATGGGAAAAACTTGATGGCAGAGTATAAATAAGAGGGGTAAAGGAGGGGTCTTAATGTTGAAATAAAAGAGTAAAGGAAGGGTTAAAGAATCGTGGGGAGGGGACTTCATCTTCAACCTCTAGGGTTTAGACATGGCAGAGGAGACAAAGAGTATGGAATCTGATCCAGCCACCTATTTGAAGCTCAAATCTCAATAAAATCTGTGAGCAGGTTCGTATTCTTGAGCCCTATTGTTCCCAACCAGCAAACATAGGGTGTAGCTGTCTAGCAAGGAAATAAGGGGAGCTGAAATAGGATCCAGCGGAAGAATAAAGATCAGAAAAGTGGCAGATCTTGATTCTCAGAGAAAACCAATTATCAAGCAAGAAAGCCCTTGGGGTAGGTCGCCTACAAATAGGGATCCTATTCCCCAAAATCTCAGAATCAAAGGGGCTGGTATGGTCAGTCCCCAAGCCTTCTTCTCAGACCAGGAACTTCGGCCAGAGTGGAACAGGGGAAAGGATTCTCGCTGGGATGAAAGGAGGGAGAAGAAGAAGATAAGAGAGAGAGAGAGAGAGAGAGAGAGATCGCACAAGGAGGGGGGAAGAAAAGGTCACATGACCACTGCTATAGTACCTACCCGGCACAATAACCATTCATTCAATTCATTCTTCAAAACATGCTTAACAAGTAGGGTTACATGCCTTTTATACCAAATATAAATTAAAACTTCCTAATTGAAATCTAAAATGAGATAAAAATAAGATCTAAATCTAGATTAAGAAAATTAGAAACAAAATAGAGCTCAAATTGGTAACTCCCTACTTGACTAACAGCTATCCAAAATAAAAGATTACATATCTTCCCAAATAAAATAAGTTAATCTTTCCTGAATAAAATAAATCCTAAGATATCATACTAAACCTGAAAATCCAACTGGACTTGGTTCGTCTCGGTCAACATTCCCAGATGGATAAACTCGATTAAGCTTCGATCCTGCATCAACTCCCCCGATGTTGAGAAAAACTCGTCCACGAGTTTTATAAAAGGGAAACAATAAGAACTCATGAGTGAGGGTGAATTGTTCCTTATTTGCATTGTGAACAAAATCCAAGATGTGAAGCTTTGGAGGTGTATTCAGGTTTTGAAAATCATGAGGAAGAGAGAACAAACTCATGAGGGTAAACAATCAACACTGAATTGATGTCCATCATTACTTGATCCACGATTTTCTCATTTCCGTTGTTTTCATTTGTTCCATAACATGATGGTCTTCCACTTTTGTTGAGGCATTCAGTTCGTCCTGTGGCTGTACTTGTGGTATCACCTTCTTAGACTCGACCAATCCATGAAGAATAAACTTTTGATGCATATGGTAAGCCTGGAGGGTGTACAAATTACTTTCACGATCAAGGATGACGTCTCGTTGTTCCAACCAACCTCGACCCAATTTAATGATACGTTGAGGAGAGTCGAACAGTTTACAAAAAGCACCATTATAATAATGAGAAACAAAAAACACGACGAATACTAATCGTTTGACTAAAAAATAATTTGATTGGTCTTTGAAAACATATTCACCATAGATCTTGAGATGAAATTGTCAAGTAGCCGGTCATCGATCAACATATTAGCAAATTTCCTATTGGGCAGTCACACTCTGAATTTACACACAAAAGAATCCATATTTGGAAGGAGAGGATCCTTCGGCTTTGATACTAGGTGATGCAGATCTAGGTTCCAAATCTTGAATTGGATCGCTTGTGGGTTCATTTAATTGAGCAAAAAACTCAACTCTAAGGTCTAGTGGCAATTTTGTAATAAATCAGGATTTAAAAGGGTCACAAGGTGCGGCAAGTATAGCTAGGGGGAAGCTTTTCATGACCATCATCAACATATTGTGCTATTCTAAGTGAACCACGAAGGTTATGTAATCTGATTAGGAGATCTAGGAACATTTCAACCTAATGGACTATCTCATTATAGAGGGTCTAAGATCTGACAATTCTTTGGCAACTGAATTGCACTAAGGTGGTGCAAGCATGACTATGTTTTGTGGTTAATATCTTGTATCGTTGTTTGTACTTGTCCCTCTCCTTGTCATGTATACTTCCTTTCTGCATTTTTATTAGTAAAGCTGCTATCATAAAAGAAAAGAAGAGAAAAAGCAAAAAATAAAATAAAATAAAAGGTTAAGGCTGCGTTTGGGAACATTTCTGTTGCAGAAACAACGTTGTGTCGAAACCAGAAATTTCCGTTGCTATGTTAAAACCCCGTTTTTTGCCTAAAACATGGTGTTTGTAAACCTGTTTTAGGAATGGTTTCACAGAGACAGGGATGAAGGAAAGAGAGGGAATCAAACGGGATTTTTTCTTTACGAAAAAGTTTTCTTGTTTTGATTTCACCAAGACAGGGATGAGGGAGACCAGTGATCAACAATGTTGAGGGAAAGCAAGGATCGAGCGAGAGTTCTTAACGGATTCTTCACCACTCCAATTCTTCAAAGTTTCAAGGAGATAGAGATTTTTTTTTTATTTTATTTATTTATTTATTTTTTTAATGGAAACTTTCAAGGGTCTTGGAGAAATTATTAGGGACATGAATTTTTTTTTTTAAATGGAACATTTTTTAAATGTTTGATCAGCATTTCCCATTTTTCCTTTTTTTTTACCCGATTTGTAAAAAAGAAAAAACAATGAACCATGGATACCAAATGGAATTTTCTATTTCTTATTCCCGTAAAAAAAAGGAAAAAAAAGGCCAGAAACTTTTTTGGATGACTACCAAACGCAGCCTAAATCTTATGCTCTGTTTCTTTCTCCTTTGATAATATGGTACATATTTTGAGTAATTTGCTTGTATATTTGAAAAAAAAAAATTCTTCTTCAGTCAATCTCATGTTGTGTTTTAGGGTAGCTAAACTTTTTAGTGAACAATAACGAAATTCATTGACCCCTCATGTAGCAACTAGCATGTAGGGTTACAAAGTGATTATGCCATTTGAAACTAATAAAGCTAAGAAACCTTATCTAATATCAATAGCAAATCCAATCAAAATTATTTTTTTCTATTTCCAATTCTAGGTTTAATTTATTCCCTTGGATGAAGATGCTCAATATATGGGAGCAAAGATCAGTGAATAACAATTGCAAGATAACTTCAAATTTACTTTCTCTCTCTTGAAGATCATCTGTGACCACTTTTGATTCAAAGATTGGTACTTCTGAAAGAAATAAAACAGAAGGGCCATCATCAGGCTACAAAGCCAACTTTACAGGACCTGCTGCACCTTCTTCAGTGGTAAAGTTCCTGAGTATTGCAATTAATGTCAGTTTTGACATGACCAGGCAGACACAATTTATGCGGAATTTGGGGAAATTCCTTTAGGAATTCTATGTAATACCTCGATCCAGGATTTAATAATAAAATACATTCTGATGGACCTTGTAGGAATGGCTTCAAAACTTCCCAATCTCGGTGGTATTGTGGGAAATAAGAGGCTTGGATAGAGCGGATCTAGGGGTTGCTCCAATTCCTGACAAGCTTCGAGAATGTCGTTTGAGGTGGTTTGGGCATGTTCAACGAAGGTCACCGGATGCATCGGTAAGGAGGAGTGACATGATTCAGATAGGAGGTTTTAAAAGAGATAGATGTAGGAAAAAAAATGACCATAGGAGAGGTTGTGAGGAAAGACATGCACAAATTAGGCCTTGTCCCAAGTATGGTTCAAAATAAAGCAGATTGGAGGGCTAGGATCCAGGTAGCGGACCCGCTTTAGCTGTGTCTTACATTGTTAGTGATTTCTATTCTCTCTTTTAACACCTTCCTATTTTCTCTTTCTTTGGCTTTGCTTGGATCCATGTAGCCGACCCTATTAAGTTGGGACAAGGCTTTGTTGTTGTTGTTGTTGTTGTAAGAGGCTTGGATAGAAAAGGTAATTGGAAATTACCCTTGTGTGTTTAAATCAAGTCATGAGCAAGGTAGTGGTTAGGTTATATTTGTTATGGGTTTATAAATTCATCAATGGGCTTGGTGGTCCAGTGGTTATGTGGTTACTTGGTTTTGGGAAGGTTTTGAGTTCAAGTCCTCTAGTTTACATAATGAGGGTTTTCTTATGTTTTTATCTAGAACCATATGACTATAAATCTTTAAATTTAGCAAGGGTAAAATGGTCAATGTACATGACAAGCACTATTTAAGGGTACCTTGAATAGTTATTTGGTAGTAGCATGCATAAGAGCCCATTGGCTAGAATGGAGGTGGGCAGAGGTACTTTGGGAATTTCACCCAAAATGGGGTGAGTTGTAATATTATAAAAATTAAAGGAGTTAAGATGAATAAATAAAACATGTAGGGGTACCCAACAACAACTTGGCCTTATCTCAACTAAATGGGTTGGGTATATGGATCCAAGTTAAAATATATATATATATATATAAATAAATAAATAAAAAATAAAACTCTGGGACATCCGTTCACGAACAATCGGCAACCCAAATCCTTGCCTTCTAAGTAGCTCTGTTATATGCCACACTAGGGTGAAGACCTATCTTTTGCATGTCTTAAGAACGAGAATTGAACTTTATGAGACCTAATCTCCCATTGTTCCTTAGTAGCTTAGTGGTAGAGCGGTCCACTATTAAGCGACTGATCGTAGGTTCGAATCTTACTTGGGGAGATTTGATTCATTCTGAATTAAATGTATTCAGAATGAAGGGTGCTATGACCGTTAGGAGTAGGTAACCTGTTCCCTTACCGACTCATTAATGGTCATTTTTTCTTGCCTAGCCCTTTTAGCTCCATCCATCTGTATCTGGACACTCCTCCGAACTGGGGCATCTAGAGGCCTCCTTTGGACATGTCCAAACCATCTTAATTGACATTCTCTAAGCTTATCCTGAATCGGGGTAACTCCCAAATCAGCTCTAACCTAGTCATTCTTCAATCTATCTATCAAAGTTTTTCCGCACATCCATCTCAACATCCTCATCTCTGCCACACTCAACTTATCTATATTATGCTTCTTGACTGCCTAACATTCCGCACCATATACCATAGTTGGTTTTACGATTGTTTTGTAGAATTTTCCTTTAAGCTTTATAGAAATACGTCGATCACACAACACTCCAGATGCACCTTTCCATTTCATCCATCCTACTTTAATTCTGTGGAAACATTGCGTTAATCTCACGTTCCTTGTTTAATGTAGAGCCCAGATATCTGAAATAGTCACTTTGTGGGATCTCCTTCCCCACAATTTTCACCCCTTCGCTTTCAGTCCTCAATTGACTAAAGTTAAAGATCATATACTCCGTCTTCGTTCTACTTTTCTTAAGACCTTTGGATTCCAAAGTAGATCTCCATAACTCCAACTTATTATTAGTCTCTGCCACTGTTTCAACACCCAGAACAATATCATCAGCAAAAAGTATACACCATGGCATCTCTCCTTGAATATTTATGGTTAGATCATCCATGATAAGCGTAAATAGATAAAGGCTAAGTGCGGACCTTGATTTAACCCGATAGTAATTGGGAACTCATCGCCTTGACCTCCTGCAGATCTCACTCTAGTCACCACATCCCCATACATGTCATTAATTATATCCATGTATTTGCTTGACACCCCTTTCTTTTCTAATACATGTTAAATTAAATTTCTGTGGACTCTGTCGTAGGCCTTTTCTAGATTGATGAAGACCATATGGAGATCCCTCCTGTAAGTTCTAGATTTTACCATTAGCCTCCTAAGAAGGTAAATCACTTCCGTCTTGGGTCTTCCAGGCATAAAACCGAATTGGTTTTTGGTACCCAAGTCTAATAAAAATGTGGGAACTTACATTGGTTCTAGTGGGTGGCCATTGAGGGCAAAATAGACTTTTCAATACCTTTAGATTTTAAATAAAAGAGAGGAGAAACCAAGAAATTGAACTCTTCTTCCTCGTTTTTTCTATTGAACATTAGAGACCAAGGGAGAGAGTTAGAGAGAAAGAGAGAAGAAGAACTAGAAGAAAGAGAAGACGTAAGTGAAGCTTGAAGTTTTTACAACCTAGAGTTCCTAATACTTTTGCATGCAAGAGTTATAAAGAGTAAAGAGGGGAAGTGGAAGTGAGATTTGGAGATTTTGTTCAGTCTAGACTATCCACACTTGAGTATAGAGGTTCCCAAAATTCCAGGTTAGAGTTCTAGCTTCAATTAAACATTTATGAAACCCTATGTAATACATGTTGAAATTCATGAAATAGATTGCTAAATGTTATTGTATATGGACCTAAAATAGTGATTTTAAGAGTGTGCGTTGGTTGTATGTGGGGAAAGTCCAAGTTTGGAACCCAAAAACCCTGAAATTTTGAAGTTAGAGACCTTTAATTTCTGGGCGGAATCAGTAATCCGGACGCCTCTGTGATCATCCAATGATTCGATTCTGTAAGCAATTTTGGTCCGGCTAGCTGGATGGGCAATTTTGAAATCCAGTTGGGCCTGTTTTGGTGTTTTTGAGGGCTGGGCCCTGGGGACTTTGAGAATTTGATTATTAAGGTTATTTTAACCCATTGTGGGGTGGTTTTGGAATAATTTAGGTGGCGAGTGAATTCAGTACTCGACTCGTATTTGGGTTCATAGTGCTTCACTTGGAATTGCATCCGAGCATATTAAAGTGAGCGGGACTGACCCCTCCCCGTTTGTGTGATGGATGCTTACATCTATTGTTTTGCTATATTGCATTAAGTAGTGTCTCTTGATATAAGCCCCGTGATGTGTTCCTTTAAGACAATTTGTTCATGTAGGGTGAATTGCTTGTAGTTGAATTATGGACTTGTTAGCAGTGTGAATTGGATGTTATGAATGAGATTATTATCAAGAGACGATGAGTTACAATACATTGGGTATATGAAAGAAGAACTACAATTGTAGTGCATTGATGTGAAAACTGTTGATGCAGACCAAAGCTTGAAGAAGAAGACAAAAACAATAGTCAGAAATTACTGTTCATGCAACACGGTTCACGTAAACTCAGAAATTACTGTTCACGTGAACAGTAAAGTGATTCCATGTTTCATATTTCAGTTTTCTATTTAGTTTAATTAGTTTCTATTTTTCTTAGTGAGCTAGTTAGTTTCCTATTTTATTAGTCAAGGAAGTTTCTATTTTGTAACTTAGGTTAGTTTCCATTTTATCATTAGTTAGTTTCTAATTTACTCTTACTTGGTTAGCAAGTTAGAAATTAAATTAGAAGGTTTTATTTCCAGCATTGGTTTCCTTTTTTATTATATCTTTGTGTTCAAGCAATTGTAAGGTTATTTAAAGCCCATCAATTATAATGAGAAAACAGATTTGAGTTAAATAAAAAAAGATGGCTTATGCTGTTGTGCTGTGGGATGCAGTTGGGTGAGATGCCTAAATCTGAGGGTGAGATGCCCATTCCCTAATTCTTCTTCCCCCTTCTCAACCCTTCATCAAATTCTCTTTATTTTCTTGTTTTCCTTTTATTTGTTTTCTGTGAGGGAGTGTTTGAGAGCTAGAACCAACCCTATTGGAGGACATCTTCTCTATTCAGCCAGAATTTTAGATCCTGCCTGGGATTAGGATCACTGTGATTCTAGTTCTACATTAACTGTGAGTTATTGTTTTATGTGCATTGAGAATGCGGGGATTGTGGTGTACCTTACCTAGCGGGGGAAGAAGGGATGAGTGTACGACGTGATATGATGCGGTGTACTTCATCTAGCTGGGGAAGTAGGGGTGAATGTACTTTGTGGCATGGTGAAGTGTAACTCACTTAGCGGGGGAAGAAGGGGTGCGAGTCTATGGCATTTGGATCAAGGTTATTAAGGCGGTGAGGCGACCGAGGCGTTTGAGGGCCTTTTGGAGCGCTTTGGCGATAGGGCGGGAATAAGACGTTGCCTTATTGAATAAAGCGTTTCAGTTTTTTATTTCTTATGTAACCATTCTAATAGAAACTAGAAACTAGAAACCAGAATTTAGAAATTGATGGAGCATTGAGAAATAGAGACATCAAAACAGAATAGGAACTAGGGTTTCTTAATCAATGAACAAAATTTTATTTTGAATAGCAGAACTTCTGGTTTGCACTGAAGTGCCAATAGCTAAACTGAACAGATACCTATGCTCAGAACACAGCTTACAGCTGCAAACCCAATTTACAATATGATACCTTTAAATTATCTCCACCATCAGAAGTTCAGAACACAATTTACAGCTGCAAACCCAACATAGAAACTAGTAACTAATAGCCTAACATACTCTTAATAGCAACAAAATTACAACAACTAAAAATAAAACCCAAAAAGATAGCTGCATATTCATCCAAAAGAAAAAAAAGAGAGCTGCAGGTTGTAGACTTGCAGTGAAGAAGTGAAGAAGAAGAAGGGATAAGATAGAAGGGAGACTGGGAGAGGAAAAGAAAGCATAAACAAAATGAAAAACAGAGGGAAAAGAAAAAATTTAGAAAGAAAAAGAAATAAAGAAGAAGAAGGTAGAACACTAGAACTGTAAGAAAAGAAAATGGAAAAAAACAGAGGGAAATAGAAGAGAAAGAAGAAGAAAATCAAAAAACAGCAGCTAGAAGTAGAACCGTAGAATGAAGAAGAAAGAAAACCCTTGTGTCGATTTCTCAGGGTAATGTGATTTGTGTATTTTTTTTTTTTTTTGGTTGAGGTATTGTATTTAAATACCCTTGATCCCATGCTTCTCATGTGTAAACTTCCCCATATACCTGCCAATCAATAAAATCCATTTGGAATCTCTTACCAAATAGTTAAAAAAAAAAGTAAGTAAAAAATGGGCATAAGGCGACAGCCTTGCCCATAATGCATCATAAGGCACATAAGGCGACACCTTATAGCGCCTTAACCATTAAGGCGACCGCCTTATGTGCAGCCACTAATGCGGTGCACTGCCTTAAGCTCCCAAAACCGCCTCAGTGCCTAGGTGTTGCCTTACTAGCACCTTCGCGACGCCTTAATAACTATGATTAGTATAGTTGTCAATATATGATTGGTCATTGTAGAATCCTTTTTTTTCGTGAAAATGATATGTTGCTTGATATAATATGGAATGGTATACATGTAGGTACTATTTTGTTTAATGTTGTGTTTCGGTGTGAGTAACCTAGGGAGGTTTCTCTTATTGAGATGTCAAGCTCACCCCATGATTTCAAATATTTTTCTACAGATTAAGATCAAGGCCATAGAATTGGGAAGGAACCAGCCAAGTAGAGGATGTTTCAAGTGGAAAATGATATATTGTTATCTTTTTGTAATTAATGGATATTTTGTATTGCCCAATGGGGAGGTATAATTTTTATAAGGAGTGATGCTGTAAATTCTGACCAGAAGTAGATTCTCTAGGCAGCCTTGAGGCGGACCAAATGTTCTCCGTATTCACTGCAAAGATGAACAAGGTCAACAAAGCGGCACCAGAGCTGGCCAGTTAGATAACCCTCTGATGACAAAGTCAAGGTAAGAATAAAGCAACATGTATGTATTCTGCCCAAGTTCTTCGATCCCCCTCTTCAGGGGCTTACCTTCGGTATTTATAAGGCCTAAGTTCCTTGTCTCTTCCTGTCTCCCACTCCTCCACGTTCTCTACTGAACCCGCGTATAAGAGGCGGAATATCCACTTTCGGGGAGCTGTGAGGCGTTAGGAGTCTCAACAAAGCACTTTCCGTGATACTTGAAGAGGATCCTCTCACTAGAAGTTCCATTTCCTCCGGAGCACCGGCTCTAGCCAAGCCTTGGTGGATGACACTCCCAACCACAATGACGTGTTGCCTTGTCAGATGTAATGTCGGGATCTCACTCAGTTAAGGACTTTTAGTTGGTTAAGGAGGGTCCCTGCCCAATTGACCAAGGTGGAGGCTCCGCCTGAGAAAGGATGGTGAGGATTTGCTTATTAGAGACCGAGGCGAGGGCTCATCCGTGAAGGGCCGAGATGGGAGCTCAGCAAAAGTGGGATGAGGTGAGGGCTCATCTGCGTAGGGCCGAGGCAGAAGCTTGACAAGACTGGGATGAGGCAAGGGCTCGTCCGCAAAGGGCCGAGGCGGGAGCTTGGCAAGGCTGGGATGAGGCGAGGGCTCGTCTGTAAAAGGCCGAGGTGTAAGCTCGGCCGGCCTATCCTATTATATGCTAAACGGTGGCCAAATATGGCATATCATAGGCTCCCAAGCTCCAATAGGCCTGGTCGGGTTACCAGAGCTAACCTGTTCGGGAGATGATGTTCGGGCCTGCATTTATGGATTTTGATGTGTGCCTCCTCGGGACGCGAAGCCGGTACAGAGCTGCCACGTGTCAGACGCGACGGTTGAGCCTCGAGGTAAGCAACCATCGCCCGATCTTGTTTGTTCGTCTAGCCGAACCTCAGCCGTTGAAGCAACCTCCAACAGGGTATAATAGAGGATCCCTCTTCTTTACTTCATTTTCTCACATTGTGGAATTTTGATCGAATCTTGAGTCGTTACGATTCTACTGCGGGGAAGAGTGTCTTAGTCTTGAATTTTCGCCGTGATCTGCCTCTCCAACTAGTAAGTTGCTTGCTTTATCTCTCTTCTTTTCTTCTCTTCTCTCGTCTTCAATAGCCCGTACTTGATCCCATCATATAGTTGCTAGGAACCCCCTCGAAACCCCTCGGCATAGGGGACGACTTCCATCCGGGACTAAGTAACAGGGTTCCATCCTCGAGGAACAACCTGTCCCTGTAGCCGTCGTTAGGCCTGATTCTCTGCACGGGGTCACTTACGCAGTCCCTACTTTTACCGCTTCATCTAGTGAGGATACCTCCTCGGACAGGCTTGAATCCTCAAACATGGCCTTGGGTCCAGAAGCAAATGCCAGGCCTATCCCAGAAGAGGAAGAGTCACCCACCTTGGTGTTTAATTACAGGGCGATGCCCATTATCGAGGGAAAGAGAAATAGTTACCGGCCCCCCGACACCGAAAGTCCGGTAGAAGGCGAGGGAAACGCAGAAGGTGGCGAGGGCGAAGGCTCTGCCTCATCCTTTGGCCCGCGTCGAGCCGCCAGTCTGATCTATGGAGAACTCCAATCCGAGATCCTAGGGGAGTAATGTGAGTGGTTCGGGATCCCCGACAAAGTTGTAATACAGATATCAAACCGCCGGGAGTCCACGGACCATAATGAGGATGAGATGGCTATGTATGAGATTGCCTTGGTCTGTGGACTAAGGATACCTGTCCCATTGTTTGTTTGCGAAGTCTTAGACTATTGGGGTATCTCCCCGAGGCAGTTGATGCCCAACTCTTGGCGTTTCCTGCTTAGTTTCTTTGTCTACGTGGCTCAACTGAGGTGTGTAACCACTCGGCCCTTTCCGCTACTATTTTGTCTTGAAGTGGCATAGCACCGGTTGGTACTACTTTACTCGCCGGGATGCAGCGAAGCCCTATGGCACGGTGCAGTTTTGAGTACATGCCCACCTTGGTGAAAGGATGGAAGGGGTGCTCCTTTCTAACCATGCCGGATAATCCTTTCCACACCAATTGGGCCAAACCCCCTCTTAGTTGAACCGAGCGCCCTCCCTGTGCGAGGATGACAAGGAAACAATCGATCTATGCCTAAAAGGGAAGGCCGTGGATGTCCGAGAACTTCAAGAGGAACATTTCCTTCAGAAGTGGGACCTCAGTGATGGTCGAGAGGGGGTGAGGGCTCAGTCATGATACCTATTTATGTTTTGTACTTTGTACTTGGAATGTCTTTGTTGGTTTATGATTCTTGTTGGTGGGATTACATTGCAGCAATGAACGTCCAGCTGGATCCTCAAGTTGGCAACCACCTCAACAGAGGCTCGAAGCATAAAGTAGCCGAGCTAACGGCAAGAAGAGCTGAAGAGAAGACAACCAAGATTCGAGATGCCAAGAACAAATGCATTGGAGGTGCCAGTGCAGGACTTGCCCAGG
Source organism: Macadamia tetraphylla (assembly GCA_022985045.1). NCBI lineage: Eukaryota > Viridiplantae > Streptophyta > Magnoliopsida > Proteales > Proteaceae > Macadamia > Macadamia tetraphylla. The sequence goes on from CM040971.1 coordinate 21,573,667, forward strand.
TGAAGAGGTCGGAATCCGCGTCCCTTCGTTTGGGAAGGGTCGGGTGAGGAGGAAAACATGCCAGGAGAGAAAGACACCACCTGCCTCAAGAGCCTGGATATGGGCAAGGGTCCGATGGGACCTCCCCTTGCTCGTCAGGTCGTGGGGGAGGATCGCCTCCACAAGGAGTTACCCGATCAAATGTTCAATCAACCTGTAGCTTGGAAGGTCGGAAGTACCAACGAGTGAGAGGTGGCACGGGGGAATTCTCGAGGCTTCCCCCGGCCAGTGTCGTCTTTTGAGGAGGGCCATCCCTCCTACGGTCCTACCTGAAATCTTTTTTATGAAGACTTTAGTTACTGACAAGGAGGTGGCCCGTACCTGGGGCAAGCAAGGGCAGCTGCGCATAGACTTGGATAGGTTTCAAAATTTGCCCGACTCCTGAGTGAGTTCATGTATCACCATATTGTTGATGTGAGTTTCTCCTCTTCTTCGTTGTCTTTTTAATTACACCTTGAATGTATACTGAATTGTTCATGGCAAGGAGACCATTGGTCGATGGAGGTGTGCAGTTACTTTGAGAAGGTGGTGGCTCGGTGATGGAAAGCTAAGGAGGAAAGTCAACAGCTCCGGGACCATTTGGTGCAAGTCCAGGGTCAACTAGAGTCTTCGAATAAAGAGCGTCGGGCTGTGGAGGCCAACTCCGTAAGCCTCGAGAGGTGGTGCGAAGAGTTAGGGGGAAGTTAGCAAGCTTCTCCTTGAGAAAGGTGAGATGGTGAAGGCCAAAGAGTCACTTGAGGCCGAATCCATCGAGCTTCAGGAGGAGCTTCACAAGAAGGCCACAGATCAGGAGTTGGCCATCCAATCTCTTTAGGTGCAGCATCATTTAGAGCTTAAGGAGGCCGAGATGAGGGCCGTGGAGAGGTACGTGAGCTCCCTTGAAGGGTAGGAATGGCTGTTGAGTTTGAACACATCTTCCTTCAACTCTGGCTCGGACACGGCTGTGAACTTCTTCCTGAGGAAGTATCCTCAGCTCGATCTAAGTGACCACTATTTTCCACCCCCTGAGCCTTCCTTGCTAGAGGGAAGCATTATGGTGGAGGAAGTAGGTGATGAGGTAGATCAAGGGAGTGCTCCCATAGCCGCACACGAGAGATCCGCTCCTCCGGAGACTGTCCCTCATGCGGACTCTCCTCGTGGTGGCAAGAAGAAGAAAACCCCTCCAATCTCCCAGGCCTCGCCTTCTATAGAGGAGATCCCTGTCGAGGCAACCCCTGATGCCAAGAAGGCTTTTGCTCCCACCGAGAAGACACCTGCCGAGAGGACCCCTCCTGTCGAGAAGAGTGCTGCCAAAGAGACTGCTACCCAGAAGACTCCTGTTGCCTCCTGAACCCTTTCGAATCTTATACCAAGGACGTTCTTCATCTTGTTTTTGTTAGAGTTGCTGTGTATTTTTTTTACATATATCCCCTCTATTTCTCATGTAAATGCCTTAGACTGAATCAATGAAAGTTTTTCTCTTCATTTCTTTGTTGGAGCTTGTGAACTTACACTTTTCGATGTGCCTTATTTGTTGGGAATCAGGGTATCTAGGCCCACGCTTGAACTATGATAGAACTTTAGATTGTCTTAAGGTTGGGGTCTTGAGTGTCTAAGCTTGTGCTAGGATCTCGTCAGGGTCGTGCTAGGCCGGTGTTAAGCTATAGCCGGGGCTAAGACTTAACATTTTAGCTTATGCCTCAAAGGTGAGGTCTTTGGAGTCCAAACCTGAGCCAGGACTGTATTAGGGCCATGCTGGGCTAATGCTAAGCCATAGCCGGGGCCAGGGCTTAGCATTTTAGCTTATGCCTTAAGGTGAGGTCTTTGGAGCCTAGGCTTGAGCCAAGACGTGCTGGGCCGATGCTAAGCCATAGCCGGGCCCAGGGCTTAGCATTTTAGCTTATGCCTTAAAGGTGAGGTCTTTAGAGCCCAGGCCTGAGCTAGGACTGTATTAGGGCCGTGCTGGGTCGATGCTAAGCCATCGCCGGGGCAGGGCTTAGCATTTTAGCTTATGCCTCAAAGATGAGGTCTTTGGAGTCTAGGCCTGAGTCAGGACTGTATTAGGGCTGTGCTGGGCCGATGCTAAGCCATAGTCGGGGCTAGGGCCTAGCATTTTAGCTTATGCCTTAAAGGTGAGGTCTTTGGAGCCCAGGCCTGAGCCAAGACTATATTAGGGCCGTGCTGGGCCGATGCTAAGCCATAATGGGGCGAGGGCTTAGCATTTTATTGAAATAGAACATTGCATCAGTATAACTCAAAGGTGATTGAACCTACATGCTTTCTTAAGATTACGCGAAGATGCTGTATTACATGATTTCATAACACTCAGAAACATCTGATGGAGTTGAAACTTGAAAAACTTATATTGAAAGAAATGCATGCTTAAGGGAATGTACTTGATTGCTACCAGAAACTTAAAAATTTGAAATTTCTGAAACTAAACTCCACTGAGAACTGAAATAAAACTGAGAAGTGCTGAAAGAAAATCCATTTATGGGTGTTGTTATCGTTGTAGGTGCTTCACTGGTAGAATTTCTTGAGGTGTTCGGCATTCCACGTCCTGGGTATTATCCTCTGCAGGTGGTACGTTCCTAGGCGTACCATCATGGAGACTATATAAGGTCCTTCCCAATTTGGGCTGAGCTTGCCTACTTTTTTAGGCTCAGATATGCTTGCTTTCCTGAGCACCAAGTCTCCCACTTGAAAATTTATGGCACGGACCTTTCTATTGAAGAACTATGCCACTCGCTGTTTATATGCCGCTCTGAGTACTAGTGCGTCTTCCCTTACTTCATCGATGAAATCTAGGTTCGCTTGCAATCCTTCTCCGTTGGCAACTTCGTCAAATATTGCAGTCCTGAAAGATGTTTGCACCACGCCCATGAGTATTAGTGCTTCCGTTCCATAGGTGAGATGGAATGGGGTCTCTCCAGTCAGGGTTTTGGCTGTAGTTCAGTAGGACAAGATACTTGATAACTCATCAACCTATGCCCCTTTCGCTTCGTCGAGCCTTCTCTTTACTCCATCCAGTAGTGTTTGATTTGCCTTTTCTACTTGACCATTTGACTGTGGATGTGCAACTGATGTCTTTCTAACGTTGATGTGTTACCGGGCTCAGAATCTTTTGGAGGCAAGATTTTTGAACTGTTTTCCGTTGTCAGTGATGCTATTTTTGGGATCCCGAACCGATAAATGACCACATCTCTGAGGAAGTTTTCCTTGGCTGTTTCTGTGATATTGACTAAGGGCTTCACTTCTATCCACTTGGTGAAGTAGTCGATGGCGACGATGAGAAACTTCAATACTCCCCTTGCCTTTACGAACTGGCCCAAGATGTCTACTCCCCACATGGCAAACCAGATTGGGCATAAAATGGAGCTCTGCTCGGTGGCCGGTATATGTGGGATGGGAGTGTGCCTCTGGCATTTAAGGCATCGCTGGACAAATTTCATTGCATCTCTTTGCATTCCTAGCCAGTAGAATCCTTGGCGCAAGACTTTATAGGCCAGAGCTCGTCCTCCCATATGTGCTTCACATATGCCTTCATGCACTTCTCGCAAGGCTTGTTCTACTCTCTTAGGTCCCAAGTACCTTAGTATGGGTCCAGAAATTGACCTCTTATACAATATCCCGTCCTGTATAGTGTAATGAGTAGCTCTTCTCTTGGTGTTTCGGGCTTTGGCTTGTTCATCCGGTAGCTGGTCGTCTTGGAGGTACCTCATAATTGGGTCCTTCTAGCTCTCCTGGCTCAACTATTGTGCAGTTCACAACTTGTTCAATATATGAAGGCTTGTCCAGCTGTTCTAGATAGACCATGGTCTCGAGCTCCCATAGCTTCCTAAGGCCAACTTGGAGAGTAAGTCTGCCAAGGCGTTTTGAGCCCGTGGTAAAATTGGCTATGATATATTTGATCCATGCATAATATCATGAAAAATAGATAAAAATTTGTGACTGTTACTTAGTATTGGCAATAGGTCTGAAAAAGTATCTAAAAGGGTGAAATTTAGATATTTGCACCCTGTCGAAGTAAGGAACCATGTGATATATGTTTGGAACAGATTCCATTTTGAAAGATTTGAAAAAGCACTATCTTGTTTAAAGGTTTTATTCATCTGTCGTTTCTCAACACATTTCTTTAGACAAAGACTCCGTTTTTTCCTCTTTTCGGATGGTAAATATTTCTCAGAACATAGAGTGTGAATCAAACCATGTTTAAATTAAAATTGAGATATCGAACCGTCCGATAAAGGTTTTGACCTTAGTCAAATATCCGATCATTCTTTCTTCCTTTGCTTCGTATTGCCCATTTACATGGTACACCACCAGTTGTGAGTCGCTATGTGTGATCAGGTCTTGGGCCAAGACAGACTTGGCCAGCTTCAGCCCCGCGATGAGCGCTTCATATTCTGCCTTGTTATTTGTGGCCTCAAAGTAAATCTTAGTGTGAGCTGGATCTTAAATCCTTCTAGGCTGACCAGTATTAGCCCAGCTCCGCTGCCCGTAGTCCTGTTGGATCCATCCACATGTAGCTTCTAGTGGTTGTCAAGCTGAGCTGCTTCTATCCGTTCTTCTTCTGGGGTGAGAGTACATTCCACTACGAAGTCGGCCAAGGCTTGGCCCTTGAGACAGGTTCTTGGCAAGCATGTAATATCATGCTCCCCCAATTTGACTGACCATGCCACAATACGTCCTGAGGCTCTTGGGCTATGTAATACTTTCTTCAAGTGTTGTCCCTTGATCATTGATATGGGGTGTGCTTGGAAATAAGGCCTCAGTTTCCGTGCCGCCATCACTAGTGCTAGTGCTAGTTTTTCAATCTTCTGGTACCTTGTTTCCGCATTTATCAGAACATGGCTGATGTAGTACACTAGCATTTGTCTTCTCACCTCTTCTTTGACCAAGGCCGTGCTGACTACCGTTGGTGAGGTTGCCAGGTATAGCTTGAGCTCTTCTATCGCCTCGGGTTGGACCAACAGGGGTGTCGAGCTCAGATAATGCTTTAAGTATTGGAATGCCTCTTGACACTCCGATATCACGAGATCCTGTTTCCCTTCTGTAAGTTCTTCAATACTTTGAAGAAGGGAAGACATTTATCTCCAGCCCGTGAGATGAAGCAGCTCAGCGTGGCAATTCTTTCATTCAATCTTTGAACGTCTCTGACATTCTTTGGTGGGCTCATTACCTGTATAGCTCTGATCTTCTCCGAGTTTGCTTCTTTACCTCTTTCGGAGACCGGGAAACCTAAGAACTTTCCAGAGATGACACCGAAGGTGCACTAGTTTGGATTCAACCTTATTCGATTGTTTGAGTACTTCAAAGACTTCCCTCAAATCATTAACATGGTCTAATCCCTTCTTGCTCTTTACCAGCATGTCATCGATGTAGACCTCCATGTTGCGGCCGATCTGCCCCCTGAACATGTTATTCACCATTCTTTGATAGGTGGCGCCTACATTCTTGAGGCCGAAAGGCATTGTAGTGTAGCGGTAATTTCTAGCGGAGGTTAGGAATGTAGTCTTTTCTTTATCACTTTTGCTCATTTTGATCTGGTTATAACCTGAATAGGCATCTATGAATGTGAGCATCTGGTGTCCCATGGTCTAGTCTATCAGCATATTAATCTTTGGGAGCGGGTAGCAATCTTTTGGGTAGGCCTTGTTCAAGTTAGTGTAATCGATTCAAATTCTCCACTTTCCATTCTGCTTCAAGACCATAACTACATTTACGAGCCACATTGGGTACTTGATTTCCCTTAGTATTCCTACCTTTAACAGCTTTTCTACATCGCTGTTGATGATGTCCTGCCTCTCAGGGGCGAAACTACGCCTTTGTTGTACTGGTCTGTAGCTCGGGCTAACATTCAGGTGGTGCTCAGCTATTTCTCTTGGTATACCTGACATGTCGAACGGAGTCCTAGCAAACACGTCAAGGTTCTCATTCAAGAACTAAATGATTTCTGAGCCTTGCGTTCGCTGCTCAGAAGTGCTCATAGGTACGGATATCAGCTCCTCCACTGGCTCCGCCTTCTGCACAGCTCTTTCGTCTCGGGCATCAATTATTTCTGCGGGGCAAGCCATGCTCAGACAGGAGTTTTTGTTGGCCTTGACAAAATTGGCATAGCATTCCCGGGCTTCTTTTTGGCTTGCCTTACATTCTCACACGCCATTTTCTGTTGGGAACTTTACCTTCATATGCTTGGTCGAAGCCATTACTCCTAAACTATGCAATCCTGGCCTTCTAAGGATTGCATTATATGCCGAGGCCACTCTTGCCACCATGAAGGTGACTATGACGGTAGAGGATCCTGGTTCCTCTCCCATTGTTACTGGCAACTCTACTATTCCCTCTATTTCGGATGGCATCCCTGAAAAGCCATATATTGGGCCTGTAGCTGGCTTTAGTTTCTCTGGTCCGAAGCCTAGCTTTTCATAAGCTTCGTATAACATGAGATCACGGACGCTTTATTATCAATTAACGCCCTATGGAAGGGTCGGTTTGTAACGACCAGTTATAAGACAATCGCGTCATTGTGGGGCCAGCTAAGTCCTTCCAAGTTGGAGTCAGAGAAGGAAATTACGGGATTGGTGCGTGCACTCTTGAGCGGCTGCTCGGTTAAGCAAATGAAGCATGTGTGTGCCTTGGCCTTTCTGCATTGGGGCCACCCATTATCGTTAATATGGCCGGTCCAACAGGCTTGTTCCCGTTCTGCAATCCAGACTCATTTCCTGTTTCACCATCCTTGGTGTTGCCGGCCCAACCTCACTCTAAATGTGTAGCCCTTCACCAAATTTTTACTTCAAGTACTTACTCAAGTATCCTACCTTGATCAGCTCGTCGATCTCTCTTTTCAGCACCTTACACTCCGTGTCATAGCTGTGATCGCGATGGTACCTGCAATACAATTAAGATTCCTTTCTTCAGGTTTCGCGACTATGGGCTTTGGCCTGCGAAAATATTTCTGATCCTGGATTTCCGAAAGCAAGTTAGTCCGAGATCGGTCCAACTCAAACTGTTCATCTGCTGCTTGGTCAATTCGTCGATCCGGCCTATTCTTCTTATGTTCTCGGTCCTCCTCCCTGGTTTTCTGGGGTCTTTTCTTATCTCTTTCTGTCTGATCTCCTTTGTCAGCCATCCCCTTTACCGCAAGGACTTCCTCCATATTAGCATACTAGTTCGCACCTTCTTAGCAATTCTGGCATTGTTTCCGGCAAGTCAAGAGCCAATGATCGGACCAGCTCGGGGTGGGTGATAGCGTTGTATAGTCAGCTATATGCCACCCCTTCCGGCAACTTTTTAACCTCCAATGTGGCCTTGGTGAACCTAGTGAGGAATTCACGTATGGGCTGTCCTGTTCTCTGCCTTATGCTCATTACGTTGGCCGAGGTTTGCCGCTGCTTCATACTAGCTTGAAATCGTGTGAGGAATGCTTTGGTCTGTCGTAGCTACGAATCGATCTGGGCCTCAGATTTGACATCAACACAAGTGCGGTATCCTTTAAGAAGCTGCAAAGGCTAGACAAAGTGATGTGTCTGACTTTTTGTAAATAGTCATGGCAGAGCCGTAGTACAAGAGGTGATCGTAAGGGTCCGTAGAGCCATCGTACGTCACAACATGACAAAAGATGTGCGGTGAAACCGTGAGCAAGTCAGCATCCATCAGTTCATCTGATATAGCATTATGTGCTGGTGCTGTAGCTATGTCTGAAGAGGGTTTCTGGAGCCCGTCAATCTTTTCACTTAAGAGTTGCAAATGCTGTTCGAGATCATCAAATCCTACCCTTCCCCCAGCCCGACATCCAGTGTCCTCTACACGAGGGTGCCTTCTTGGTTGTTCTGGGCTCCATCTGCGAGTCCGACGTCTGTCATCTTGGGCTTCTCCTTGCCGGGGTATTTCTTCAGCGGTTCTCCGAGGTGTCTCCCAACTTGTCCTGTGGGGAGGGGTCTCTCGAGCACCTCTTCGTGGTAGGGAATCTCGAACTTCTCTTCGTGGGGCATATGCTGAGCTGGGCTCTTAGTCCCTACTCGAGGTTCGTCTCCCTCTTGTAGAAGTGGTTCCTGTTCTGACCCTTTCACCATGCGATGCAGAATATGGCACTCTAGGAGATCTTGATGCCAGCCTAACAGTGGATTAGGAAGCCACATTGTTGTCTGGTGATCTTTGTCGAGCCCGTCGGGCATCGTCAGGTCTATGCGCTTGCCTCGGCTCTCTCGTTGATCTAGTGTGGGTTTGCTTGGAGCGAGAGGGGCAGCTCGACCATTATTCTGGCGATACATCAGTGGAACTGGAAGTGGTGATCCAAATTTTTGAATGAAATTCTGCACCAATCCATTAGTTGTCAGCATCTGCAATTGTAGGTTTTGGATCCTCTCCCACTCCCATATCTCCCGAGCGGGTTGGGCACGCCTGACATGATTGCTAGGGACTCCGATCAGCAGCTGGGCCTTCTTCAAGTACTGCTCCAGCGTGTGTGCAAGGTGGTGGTGGTAAAGATCCTTCTGCCAGCATAGGCACTTCCTATTCCACCATTGGCGGATCCCGAATGTTCTTGTGCCGCGGATGTTGTGGTGACCTTCCCTTTGATACAGTTCGTGAAACAATTCGCTCATTCCGTAGCAACATTGATGAATATAGCTTTTTGTACTGCTCCCCACGGACGACACCAATCTGATGCTGTAAATTCTGACCAGGAGTAGATTCTTTAGGCAGCCTTGAGGCGGACCAAATGTTCTCCGTATTCACTGCAAAGATGAACAAGTCAGCAAAGGGGAACCGGAGCTGGTCGGTGCAATAACCCTCCGATGACAAATTCAGGGTCAGAATAAAGCAACAGGTATGTATTATGTCCAAGTTTTTCGATCCCCCTCTTAAGGTGCTTACCTCCGGTATTTATAAGGCCTGAGTTCCTTGGCTCCTCCGTCTCCCTCCACGTTCTCTACTAAACCCGCATATGAGAGGGGGAATATTCCCACTTTCAGGGAGCTATAAGGCATTAGGAGTCTCAACAAAGCACTTTTCGTGATACTGGAAGAGGATCCTCTCACTGGAAGTTCCACTTCCTCCGGAGCACCGTCTCTAGCCAAGCCTAAGTGGATGACACTCCCAACCGCAATGACGTGTCGCCCTGTGAGCTGTAATGTCGGGATCTTACTCAATTAAGGACTCTTAGTTGGTTAAGGAGGTTCCCTGCCCAAGTGGCCGAGGTGGAGGCTCCGCCTAGAGAGGACGGTGAGGATTTGCTCATTAGAGACCGAGGCGTGGGCTCGTCCGCGAAGGGCCAAGACGGGAGCTCGGAAAAACTAGGATGAAGCAAGGGCTCATCCGCATAGGGCCAAGGCGTAAGCTTGGCAAGACTGGGACGAGGCGACGGCTCATCCGCAAAGGGCCGAGGCGGGAGGTCGGCAAGACTGGGATGAGGCAAGGGCTCATCCGCATAGGGCGAGTGGAAGCTCGGCGAGACTGGGATGAGGCGAGGGCTTGTTCGTAAAGGGCCGAGGCAAAAGCTCGGCCAAACTATCTTGTTACATGCTGAACTGGTGGCCAAATATAGCATATCAAGGAGGTTGGGTTGTAAATAATGCCACCAGGGGAGATCCTGATACTCTGATATATTAAACTCTATATACCATGATGAAATTATTAAAATAATAGTGTGTTAATGGTTTAACTTTTGGTGAACTACTTTAATATTTTATCATTTGATTGTCCCCCGCAAGTGTGTCACCATACCCTTATCTCGGGTTTGGTCGTGACATACATGGTATCAGAGCATAGAATCTAGGAATATGAGAACTTAGATACCTAATAGCTTAGGAACACAACAAGAATAAACATTGAAACTTACGAAGTGTGGTCAGAACTATGTGAGTACTTTATGGTAAATTGGTGATTTGTTAGCAAATCCTTACCCAAATGGTTTTCTAAACTTGGGTTGTTGGATTTCTTGTTGACATGGAATTATTGGGCATTTGTGTGACTATGTGACCTATGTGGTATGTAACCTGTATAACTAAGTGACTTTTGTGACTATGTGAACGAACGAGTATGAGACTATTGATGAAATGAACTCCTGTGATAATATGAAGATTGAAAATTGGTTTCCAAGTTGTATGCAATCGAATAATGATATTTGCTAATATAAAATGTTAATAATGGGTTTTGTGACAAATAATATTTGGTTAATGAGAAGCCATACTGCTATGGAATGACAATGGAATCTGATTACTATTATTATGATGATGGAATGACTTACGTTCAAAATATAAAAGGATAATGTTATTTTATTATTGTTGTAATAATGGGTTTTAGGGAAAATGTCAGTTACCAAACAGACCGTAAGGGGTTTAATGGTCTTTGTAATTCTCTAGAACCTTCTTTCCATTGTTATAAATAAAGAGGGCTAGTGTCATATTAGTCCCAAGTCATTACCCCATTCAATATGGTATCAGAGCCTTAGGATCTGAAACCCTAAGGGCTCTCCCTCTTCTCCATCTCTTTGCCTCTTTCTCATTTCTCTCTCTCCCAACACTTCCTTCATCTGCGCCTCCCTCAATCTCTCTTCATCTGCTTCTCTTATGGTGGGAGCTTCTTAAACCACTAAGAGGGTTTCTAGCCTCCATCCTTCCCCTGGGCTCTCAGACTCTTTTCTACAATGATCTGAGAGGCCCATAACCTTTTTTTTTACCACTTTTTCAGGGTTTTCTCCCTGAGAATGTTTTTTCATTGTCGGGATGCCTTTTTTCCTAGCTCGATGCTCCGATCGTCTCGATGTTTATTGCGATTTGTGCCTCTCATCCTTGTAGTGGTATATACCGACCACTTTTTCATTTGAGGTCTCTATTCTAGAGCTATCCCCAAAATCTTTTTCTCAAGGTTTTACCCTTTATCGATTTTTGGGGTTTCTAGCTTTTTTTGGTTATTTTAGTGCTTTCTCTATCTCCAGCTAGTGTCTCTTCTATTTGCACAGCCCCCTTGAGTAGCAACCATGTATGTCTACCCGCTCATTTGCTTTTATTGGCGGAGACAGCATGACTCTTCCTACCTTTCCTCCTTGTACTATCAAGCTTGATGGCATAAACTACCTTATATGGTCATGCTCAGTTTACATTTCCATCAAGTCCCGTGGCTATTACAGGTACCTCATTGAAACCACGAAGCATCCGACCACCAGTACTGTGATTAACAAATAGGAGTGTGCCAATTCTCTAGTTATGGCCTTATCAACTCCTTGTTGCCACAACTTTCGCATGGCTATCTCCTCCTTGACTCTGTTGCGAAGATCTAGAAGTCTTTCCAGGATATCTATTCTAAGGCAAGGAATGATGCTCAGGTCTTTGAGCTTCGCCAGAAGGTTTGTGATCTGAGGCAGAAAGGGCTCACTCTGTCACACTACTACTATGAGTTGCGGACACTATGGACTGAGTTGGATTTCTATGAGTATACTCCTTCCACCCCTGAAGATGTCACCAAGTTTCAGAAGCGAGAGGAGAAGATCAGGGTCTATAACTTTCTGGCAGGTCTGAATGTGGAGTTTACTAAGTTGCGGTCCCAGGTTTTTAGTTATGACCCCTTTTCTACCTTAGATTAAGCTTATGCTGTGATCTAACTTGAGGACAATCGACGTACTACTATGCTTCCACAGCAAACTGCCATTCCTACTGAGAGATCTGCACTTGTTTCTAGCACTCAGTCCCTTAGTGCAGCCTCACAGTCTGATGCTCCTCTACCAGGACTCCAGTGAAGTGTGATTACTGTGAAAAGGAGCATCACTCCAAGGAGCACTGCTGGAAGCTCCATGGCCGTCTTGCTGATACATCTGGAAAAGGGCGAGGGAAGGGTCTTGCCGGTACTTCTGCGCAGGCCAACCATACTGATAGCCCTGACTTTGACTTTGCTTGTAGTTCCTCAGTAGCCTCTCTATCATCTGACGAGCTTACTGCCCTACGGCGCCTCTTGACTCATCCAGACTCTCCTGCACTAGCCACTGTGAGCCCTGCTGATTCCTCCCCTTCTGGATTAGGTATCTCCTTTTGTGGCCATACTCTGTCTGTCCCTTTTACGCCTTGGATTATAGACTCTGGGGCTTCTGATCATATGATAGGCCATTTGTCTCTTTTTTTACAGTACACCACTTGTCCTGATAATCGTAAGGTCAAATTGGCTAATGGGACTTATTCCACTATTCTGGGGAAGGGCTTTATTAGCTATACCCCCTCTTTATCCCTTTCTACTGTATTGTGTGTTTCTTCTTTTTCCACTAACCTTTTGTTCATTAGTAGTCTACTTCAGTCTTAATTGCAAAGTCACATTTTTCCCATCTCATTGTGTTTTTCAGGATTTGGTGATAGGGGCAACGATTGGCTCTAGTAGGGTACATAGTGGTCTGTATCTGTTTAATGATGACTTGGCATTGGTCTCTGGTCAGGCTCTTCAAACCTCTTCTACATCACCTCCCATCTCTGAGTTACTACAGTGGCATCGTCGGTTGGGACATCCCCTTTTGGGAACTTTAGCTAGAGTTTTTCCTTTAAAAATTGTAATTAGAGTCAGTTTTTTTATGAGGCATGTGTTTTGGCCAAACAAACTCGAATCACTTATTTTGTTTCTGGAAATAAAAGTGGCACTCCTTTTTCATTGATACATTCTGATAATTGGGGTCCATCCTGCTATGTGTCTGTCAATGGTTATCGGTGGTTTGTCTCTTTTATTGATTGTCATTCTCGGACTGTTTAGGTTTATATGATGCGAACCAAGGGCAAGACCTTCTATTGCTTTCAGTAGTTTCACCGTATGGTTCAGATTCAGTTCGGTACTACCATTAAGATCATTCGAAGCGACAATGGCCATGAATACTTTGAAGGGTCCTTTCAAGCTCACTTTTCTGATCATAGGATGATTCATCAGACTAGTGTGGATACTCCGGCTCAGAATGGGGTTGCTGAGTGGAAGAATCGCCACCTTTGTGAGGTAGCACGCTCTCTTATGTTTGAGATGCATGTTCCTCCTAAGTACTGGAGCGACGCAATTCTCACTGCTACTTTCTTATCAACCGAATGCCTTCTCGGGTCCATGCCTTCCGCTCCCCTCTGGATATTCTCCAAGGTTTCGCTACTTTTCCTGTTCCTCCTAAGGTATTTGGTAGTGTTTGCTATGCTCACGATCATCATCCTCATGGAAAGTTTGATCCTCGTGGTCTCCGATGCATTTTTCTAGGGTATGCTCCTACTCAGAAAGGCTATCAGTGTTTTCATCCTCCTACTCGGCATTGGTTTGTGACTATGGATGTTGTCTTTCAAGAATGTGCATCATACTACACTGTGACACCTCTTCAGGGGGAGTCTCCTTCCATTGTGGAAGATGTGCCGAGAGTGACACTCTTACTTTTACTTCTCCTCGACTGGTGATACGTGTGTATAGTTGCAGAAAGCAGACTCAGACCACTACACATCCAGCATCTACCCCACCATGCCATTCGTCTCCTCTCGAGCTTGATCTTGTCCCCTTGGACTCTGGTAATTCTCCTTCTCCTTCTGTTGATCAATCTCTTGAGTTGTCTATTGCTGTTCGAAAGGCATTGGGTCTTGTACTTTACATCCTATTGCTAAAACTGTTTCTTATGACTTACCCTCTCCTTCCTACTATAGTTTTATGTCTTCTCTTTCCTTTGTGTCCATTCCTCATACCTGACAGGAAGCAAGTGCAGACTCACAATGGCAGGCAGCTATGGTTGAAGAGATACAGGCTCTGAAGAAGAATGACACGGGATATGGTGTGTTTTTCCTCACAAAAAAAGACAGTTGGGTGCAAGTGGGTCTTCACAGTAAAACAGAAGGTTAATGGTACAGTGGATCGGTACAAGGCCAGACTTGTTGCTAAAGGCTTCACACAGACTTATGAGATTGACTACCAGGAGACTTTTGCTCCAGTTGCTAAGATGAATACAATTCGTGTTATCTTGGCTTGTGTCGCCAACTTAGATTGGGATCTCCAATAGTTAGATGTGAAGAATGCCTTCCTTCATAGGGAATTGGAGGAAGTGTATATGGACATTCCTCCTGGGTTCACTTGCTCCAAAACCCAAGGGAAGGTGTACAAGCTGAAGCGCACTCTGTATGGGCTGAAGCAATCCCCTCGTGCTTGGTTCGGACGTTTTCATAAGGCTATGGTTGCTACATGTTACTCTTATAGCAATGCGGACCACGCTCTATTCATTAAGAGATCTGGTGGTAAGAGTGCTATCCTAATAGTCTATGTAGATATTGTAGTTACTGACGATGATATAGCAGAAATCTCTCGCCTCAAGAGATACTTGAGTGAGGAATTCAAGATCAAAGATCTAGGACAACTTCGTTACTTCCTCGGCATTGAAGTTGCCAGGTTTTCTCGTGGGATTTACTTGTCTTTGCGGAAGTATGTGCTTGATCTTCTCTCCGAGACAGGCATATTGGGGTGTAAGCCGGCAGACACTCCTATTGAAGCTAATGGTCACCTGAGTAGCAAGGAAGGTGATCCTGTGGATAAGGGGAGATATCAGAGATTAGTGGGGCGGTTGATCTATCTCTCTCATAGACGCCCTAACATAGCATTTGCCGTCAGCCTGGTTAGTTAGTGCATGCATGATCCCTACTCGACTCACATGGAAGCTGTGCTACGTATTCTCCAGTACTTGAAATCTGCCCCAGGACGTGGCATCCTTTTTTTTCCTCATGATCACCTTAGGGTGGAGGCCTTCACAAATGCGGATTGGGCAGGTTCCCCTGATGACCGCAGGTCTACTACTGGTTATTGCACCTTTGTTAGTGGTAACCTTATTACATAACGAAGCAAAAAGCAAGCCGGGGTTGCTGGTTCAAGTGCTGAAGCAGAGTTCCATGCTATGGCACATGGCATTTGTGAGCTCCTATGGCTTCATGGTCTTCTCGCTGATTTGGTTGTTCTTGCTACTCTTCCTATGAAGCTCTTTTGTGACAGCAAATCTGCCATTAGCATTGCTCACAACCCTGTCCAGCATGATCGAACCAAGCATGTGGAGATCGATCGACACTTCATCATAGAGAAGCTGGATATGGGCTTATCACTGTGCCTTTTGTTCCCAATAATGAACAACTGGTTGATGTATTTATTAAAAGTCTTAGTAGTAAGATGTTTCATCCTATTATCTGGAAGTTGGGCATATGTGATATTTATGCACCAACTTGAGGGGAAGTGTTATAATAATGGGTTTTAGGGAAAGTGTCAGTAACCAAACGGACCCTAAGGGGTTTAATGGTCTTTATAATTCTCTAAAACATTCTCTCCATTGTTATAAATAAAGAGGGCTAGTGTCATATTAGACACAAGTCATTATCCCATTCAACAATTATGAGAATGCCAAGAGACGTGTTTGGTTGAGACACGGTCAAGAGAACATATTGACGCATTGGCAACACTCTTTTAACTCTAGTTTCGTGACTCGATATTTATCAATCAGGCTTTTCTGCCATCATGAGTGCGGAATCCAGATCCCCTTGACTAGTAGGTGAGAGCTCCATCACGCAAGCGATCTGAGATGATGTGTGAGTGTTAGACCCACCTAACATGGACAATCAATCAAGAATCTCTGATCGATCACCTATTGACAAAGCAGTGTGAGAGAGCTCTGCTTTAGTACAGTATAGTTCACGCTATAAGTAGCCAAGCAGGTAGGTAGGTATTTGGACTCATTGACATCATATTTTCCTGTACAGGACGACCTCTTGGTCCAGTTATAACCTCACCTGGTTAAGGTTTGTATTTCACATTATCATCTCCTTGACTTCATAGAGAAGAAGGGATGAGCCCAATGCATTGTATATTTTTTGATGCTGCTACTGTATTAACAAGAGGTTAATTCAGAAAACTAAAAATAAAAATAAATCATGTACATGTTACAGATTTGCATGAAAAGGACAACCGCTGCTTTTCAGAATCGCATTTTGGATGGGAAATTTAATAATTGTTGGCTTGAAAAAACGAGGGGCACCTCATGTCTCCTCTGAGCTGCTAGTCCTTTTGAGCTTTTGAGGGTTCATGGAACCTTGAGTCCACTCCCACTGCACTTACACGATATAACTTTTAACAGAACCTTAGAAATGACAAACTAAATTCTTTAAAATCATAATCCAAATAAGAAAACTCTTGAAGAGCTATTAATACTAATAGAGATATTAACAAAGTTGTAACAGCTATTCTCGCTACTAGAAACATAAACAAATTCTTACAGTTTATTAATTCCATAGCCCAAATTAAATGTGCTCTTAGGCTGTTTTGCATAGAAATTTCTTCGTAATGTTGGTTTGGTACTCTATCTGTGGCTGCCTGGCAGAGGATGAAACATCAACAATTCTTGGTGAGAATCAGATAGCTGAAGAAGGGGAAGAAGTGCTTGAGTCACTCTTTTGGCATCATAGGAGTTTTCTTGCATACATTATTCAGCCAATTCATGGGTATGTTTTGTTACTTCATTGTATTTGGTTGACGCAGTTGCAGTAGCCTGCCTGGATAAACAGTATACCTATGGTTTGTGCTGAGCATGCTTGAGTTTCTTGGAGGCTTCTGCTGGCTGATTCTGAGCTCTGCTTTTTCTTGTAGTTTCTGATCTTATCAGGTGCAATTCTTCCTGAATATCTTCTGGTATCTGCTGTTTTCTTCTTAATCTCTCTCTTTCAGAGCACATTGATCTGATAAACTAAGTGCTTGTTAATTCAGAGTTTAATCTTGAAACTGATCATATTTATTCGATTAACATCATTATAAATCAGTTTGTCTCTTCTGATTACCAATTTCTGCAGTATTTTCTTAGTTCTTGCTTTTTAGCTTGAAAATTAAGCAAGTTGGGTTTCATATATTATTATATTTCTGACATCCAAGATTTATACGTCAATTGATAAATCTGTTAACCCTCTACGCTCAACCAAAATTTCAGTTTTATCTGACCCCTATTTCTCGAGATATTTAATTTCTCCCATTTTCTGTCAATTCTATCAACATATTGCTGGTATTGATTTTACATGATCTTGGCCCTTGAGTGAGGTTCTAGCAATAGTTTGCTTCTAGATGAAGCTCTATATTTCTAAACCAAATCATTTGTTGCTCTAATATTTGTCTGCATCAGTAAAAAGTCTCAAGTCTTTTCTTTCAGTTTTCCCACTCCATAACAGGTGAATTTCAGTCTTGTTGTCTAATAGAGTACCATGGCAGGGAATCGCAGAAGGGCTTGATTTTGATTCTTTTCTTCAAGTGATTTGGGTCAACACTGAAACTGAAACACTCAATCAAGAGCATCATGATTGCAACGCCAGAGCTCCAATTCTAGTGCAAAGGGCAAAGGGTACTTAAAAAGCCCTCCACTGCCAAGTGTTTTTAAGCGTCATTAATATCATCAAATTTGACTGCAAGAAAACCACTGTTATCACCTGCAAATTCAACTTTACTGAATTAGGCAATTCAATCAGAAATCTTGATGAAGCAGATTCACTGATTGAATCCTGAAAGATTCTTAAATATCAAGCTTTCTGAGCTTGTGTTTTGATGAAGGAAACAATGCTGGCAGTGTCCATCACATTCAGCTGATGAAAAACCACACCAGACACTCCATTCCATTTGAGCTCATCACCTGCTTCAACACCCTTCTCATCTCTGTCTATCAATTCCCTTGCGACGCTCTAACCACTGATCTAAGCAGGCTCACATAACAGAAATTGTGCATAGCATAAGAATTCAGCAAACTACTGTTTAACTATTGACTATTCTGAATTCATCGATTATATATTGGCTCCTGTAACAACTGCCAGTCTGCTATAAAAGAGCGGGTTCTTAGTAACTACTGGTGGAATCCTGGGTCTGCTTGGAAATCTATCAAAGGAGTTGAAATAGTGACATCTGGCACGTTCAAATGATGAGAGATGATAGAGATGAAAGAAGCAACGTAATGTTCTGTTTGTTCACTACCTAGGCGAAGGAGCCTATGTAAGGAAATGAGAAGAAATTCTTCAAGATTTTAAAGTGACATACAAAAGCTAGAACTTTGAAGCCGTCAGAGGGGAAGCTTGTGCATGTTTTAGGGTGCCCTTAAGTCATTATTGAGAAATTTGAAAAAACCAGACATGCCAACCACAGTGAAACAGGAAAACTGGACCCCTTTTTGTCTCTGTGAGTTCCAGAAAACTAGATACTTCTGGTCTCGGTGTTGAAAAACTGTATTCAGATTCAGACTAAAGGTGTGGGCTGCTGCTGCTTCTTTTCTTTAACGGACCTCATAAATCTAATCTGGAAATCTGTGAATATATAAGATTAAGCATCTGAATCCTGGTTGGATCAGCTTGACAATTATAGAAATTAGACCTATGGGTCACATTATATTAAGGATATTAAGGGACTATTTAAATGACATCTCTATCTACCAAAAATAAATAAATGGCATTCTATAGGTTTAATTTATAGAGGTGTTCTTATCAAAAATAAAAAATATAGAGGTGTAATTAGAGCTTAACACCTTGTTTTGATTGTTCTTAATTTGTCTTGTTTTCATTTTGGACCAAGTTTTCCTAAGGCCATGCACGGGTGAACAGGCGAGGTATCACGAGGGCTTTTTGGGAAAGGTATTAAAACCCTATAGAGGTTTGTCAATCCTAGGATGGAGAGATGAACATCACCACTTGGTAAAGGAATACTTGTCCATTTCCAAAAGATCTTTAACTCACGGGTAAAGGTGTTCAAAAATATTTTGAAAGTGATTCCATAAGTCGCTATCAAAAGAGGCTTGTCATGCACAGTTTTTGAGTACACATTTGAAATGACTCGATTATTCTCATGGAAAGAAAAAAAAAAAAAGATTGTGTTATACAACTTATACTATGGGGAAAAAGAGAAAAATTACAAATTATGACACCTCAAGGGTGTTATCTAGTTTTTTGGCTAAATAAAAAATTTTGTGCAAGCATCTCACGCCATAACTAGTAGAAGGTAGATATGGCAGAATGAGAGATCACTATTTTTATTATTAGTGGTAAGTTGCGGTATGCGATATCCATTCCCTTGGAAATGAATTCACTTCTTTCATTCCCACCACCCATGGAAAGGCCATCTTGGATCAAAGGATTCCTATGAAGCGGATTTGGCATCTGATCAGGCCTATGAGGTGCCAAAAACAGTGACTAGAAATATAACGATGAAAATAACTTAACGAATGTCAAAATGATATGTCTTGGGGGTGGTTGTAGATCAGGTTATAAACGACTGCCAAAAAGCATGAAATTGAAAATTCTATTAAGTAAGCTTATATGAATATAAAAAAAGAAATGTAGTCTAATTCTTTTCATTAAAAAAAAGAAAAAGAAAACGAAAAAGAAAAATGAGCTTTCAAACCAGAGGTGCGAGATTCTTCTTTTAAATAATTGTTAGTTGTCAAAGCAGAGTTTTATTCCATTATCACATTTCATGGTATCCAAGATTAAACGTCACTTTCCTATTTCGGATTTCTATCTAGCAATAGAGAAGTAGAAGAATTAGCAAAAGCGAGAATAAATTGGCAATGCAGGTTAGGAATGTGTCTAAATCTGCTTTTTTTGAATTATCCTATTTTGATTTGTGCTGATGTTACTAACAAATTGCAATCAGAATCAGGATGGGTTTTTGGTGTTATTCTTCATGTATGATTTCAGGTTCTTAAGATAGGCTATGCAAATTTCAGGAAGAAGGTGGAAGCTGAGGCAGTTGGAATTCTGACAAGATTACGATTTGCTGCTGCCAAGAATTGGAATATTACTGAAGTTTGGTTTTGTTCTCAAGACATAATTCAACTTATTTCAATTCCAATCCATGGATCATGGCATTGGCATATCTTTTCAATCTTTTAAGATATCTACTTGAAGTTTCGAACTGTTTACATTTTGTATAAATGTCCTAATCTAAATCTTGTAACATTAAACTATTTTACTTAATGAATCCTTTTCTTGCTTTGTCATTATGAAAACCAAAATAAATAAATTGACAATCTTATTGAGCCCACAATTTCAACTAAAGGTTTGAATTAATAATGGTGGTGAAGATTAAATTGCCAAGTCCTTTGGTTCTTCTTTCCCACTTTTTTTTTTTTTTTCCTAGTTATGAAATAAAAGACAAAAAATATTATTGAAAAAAAAAGAGTACATAAGTCCTTGGTTAACATAAGCTTAGATACACAGGCTTTACAAGCCAAAAGGTGAACCACCAAAACCGCCATAAGTCCATCGTGTTAATCATGGCTACAAGAACAAAAGATGTAATAAAATTAAACACATCCATCAACAGTGCAAATAGCGCCCTAGGCCGACAGGTTCTATGATGTTGATATATTTGTTCTACCTTTTTCTTGGTAATGACATTTGTTATAATTGTTCTACCAAGTCTTTACAATCACTGTAGATTTTTTATATAATTGCATCTTATTGCGGCAAAAAATCATCATAGACAATTATGGAATTTGCACAAAGAAGAGAACATAAGAGAATGAGCACCTCGCTGATCTGGCACGGATTCTCCAATTCCTAAGTCATATCTCTTTGCAAATAGGAAATTCAGTAAAAATGGAAAAGTATCAATTCTCTTAAAGGGTAGTTTACTTGAGTATTTATAGTTGAGGGATGACGGCAATGAAAAGAGTCCCAATCTGGTAGCTTCTTAGTGTTGGTAGAAATTTGTACATGACAAGAGTTGGATTAAGAGAGTGAATAGGAAAAACGTCCCAATTATGAGAGCTCCAAGACTTCCATCCTTTTAGGGAGAATAAAATATCCTCTTGAGAGCCTTTTGCCGATTAGGATAAGTCCGTTCCCCTTCAGTAAATCACGTGATGGATCAGGATGGCCTCTTAAAAGTGAGGAAACTCATAGGACTCATATGCCGAGTAACCTGGATCAAGCGGTTCGGTTGCCGACCTATTTTATTTTGAGCGACCGGTTGCATGTGTTGCTTGCCACTTGATTGAATGTGCGGACCTAGGTCTGCCGTGCAATCATGTTTACGGTGTTGTTTGGAGTTGGTAATTGTTTAGACATGGTGTGGTTACGGTACCCTACACACACTGCCTTTTATATACTGGTGTTGACAAGTTGCTCTGTAATTGACTTCTCCAATGACGTCAGTCAATCGGGCAGCTTTTGACCTAGGTATCAGCTGTTGACTGGGTATATAGTTTGGTCCGGACCAGATCATTCATGTGGGCTTGTATTGGTGCCTTCTGTGCTTAAGCCTGTCGTCTCGTTTTACTTGTTGGTATGGCACCGATGATAGTATATTTTTCCATAACATAATGCCCCCCCCCCTTATCGGGCTACTTGTGATCGGTCGAAGTATTTGGGCCAAGCTTTCCCGCTATTGTTCTATTATGTCTTTTCTTTTAGGTTGGCCAGAAACGCGAGTCCTCTGCCAAACGGGGGTCACTACCCCTTCTTGTTGTGGCCACGCGACATGTCCTGTGGGAAGGACAATTGCCTCGAGAACTTGGGCCTTGGTTTTTGAATTACCATCCGTTGCTGCCAAAAAACCCCGCTAGTCGAACCTACACAAACACAGATTGAAGGAGGCCGGATCTTTGTCCGGGTTAGTCCTCCGACGCCAAGTCGGGTCGGCATGCGTTCAATAAGGGAGTAATGGTGAGGGTATCCGAACTTACCTCTTCCTTCCTCTTGGCCTCCTTATATGCTTCTTGGGCTAGGGTTTCCTCTTGCCTTCAGGGTCCACCTTGTGGGAATATTCCCTCATGCAAGCGACGTGATGAGCGTGATAGAGTCTTAGTCTCCCTACTGGCGGGCGACACGTGTTCCGGTGGGCGACGCGTGTCCTCACCCTACTGAGCCGTATGATTTGGCTATATCAGGAGCCCCCTTACTCCCGCTAGGAGTCTCTTCCTATGGGAGTAACCAAATTTTTTGTAATTGTAATTTTTCCCTCTTTTTCCTGCCTTCGGCCTTATTCCTTCGGCTTTAGTTTTGCTTGCAACCGAGAGCTTCAGTCAGCCGATGTGAAGACCTTGGGTCAGTTCGGCTCGGCCTTGTCCGAGACACTGACCTAGGCAAGGACCTTCGATCAGTTCGGCTCGGCCTTAGCCTGAGCACCGTCCGAGGTAAGCACCTTGATCGATTAGGCTCGGCCTAACTTGAGCCTGCACGAGGCAAGGACCTTAGTTCAGTTCGGCTCGGCCTTAGCATGAGCCCCCGACGGAGGCAAGGTCTTTCGGTCAATTCGGCTCGGCCTTAGCCTGAGCCCCCGACCGAGGCAAGGACCTTCGGTCGTTGGGTCACCTTAGCTTTGAGCACGTCCGAGGTAAGCACCTTCGGTCAGGTCCGTTCGGCTTTGGCCGACCTCCCAACCGAGGTGAGGACCTTTGGTCAAGTCCGTTCGGCTTTGGCCGACCCCCGACCAAGGTGAGGACCTTCGGTCAGGTCCGTTCGGCTTTGGCCGAACTCCCAACCGAGGTAAGGACCTTCGGTCAGTTCGGCTCGGCCTTAGCCTGAGCACCGTCCGAGGTAAGCACCTTCGGTCAGTTCGGCTCGGCCTTAGCATGAGCCCCTGACCGAGGCAAGGACCTTCGGTCAGTTCGGCTCGGCCTTAGCCTGAGCCCCCGACCGAGGTAAGGACCTTCGGTCAGTTCGGCTCGGCCTTAGCCTGAGCCCCGACCGAGGTAAGCACCTTCGGTCAGGTCCGTTCGGCTTTGGCCGACCCCCAACCAAGGTGAGGACCTTCGGTCAGGTCCTTCGGCTTTGGCGAACTCCCAACGAGGTGAGGACCTTGGTCAAGTTCGGCTTTGGCGAACTCCCAACCGAGGGGAGGACCTTGGTCAGTCCGTTCGCTTTGGCGAACTCCCAACCGAGGTAAGGACCTTCGGTCAGTTCGGCTCGACCTTAGCCTGAGCCCCCGACCGAGGCAAGGACCTTCGATCAGTTCTGCTCGGCCTTAGTCTGAACCCCCGTCCGAGGTAAGCACCTTCGGTCAGATCCGTCGGCTTTGGCCGAACTCCCAACCGAGGTGAGGACCTTCGGTCAAGTCCGTTCGGCTTTGGCCGACCCCCGACCAAGGTGAGGACCTTCGGTCAAGTCCGTTCGGCTTTGGCCGAACTCCCAACCGAGTAAGGACCTTGGTCATTGGCTCGGCCTTAGCTCGAGCACCGTCGAGAAAGCACCTTGGTCCGGTTGGCTCGGCCTTAGCATGAGCCCCGATCGAGGCAAGGACCTTCGGTCGTTGGCTCGGCCTTAGCCTAAGCCCCGACGAGGCAGGACCTTCGGTCGATCGGCTCGGCCTAGCTTTGAGCCCCCACGAGTAGCACCTTCGTCGGTTCGTTCGCTTGGCCGACCCCGACCAAGGTGAGGACCTTCGGTCAGGTCCTTGGCTTTGGCCGAACTCCCAACCGAGGTGAGGACCTTCGGTCAAGTCCGTCGGCTTTGGTCGAACTCCCAACCGAGGTGAGGGCCTTCGGTCAGGTCCGTTCGGCTTTGGCCGGACTCCCAACCGAGGTAAGGACCTTGGTCGATTCGGCTCAGCCTGCTTTGAGCCCCGATCGAGGCAAGGACCTTGGTCGGTCTGCTCGGCCTTAGCCCGAGCCCCGTCAGAGTAAGCACCTTCGGTCAGGTCCGTCGGCTTTGGTCGAGCTCCCAACCGAGGTGAGGACCTTCGGTCAAGTCCGTTCAGCTTTGGCCGACCCCCGACCAAGGTGAGGACCTTTGGTCAGGTCCGTTCGGCTTTGGCCGAACTCCCAACCGAGGTAAGGACCTTCGGTCAGTTCGGCTCGGCCTTAGCCTGAGCACCGTCCGAGGTAAGCACCTTCGGTCAGTTCGGCTCGGCCTTAGCATGAGCCCCGATCGAGCAAGGACCTTGGTCGTTCGCTCGGCCTTAGCTTGAGCCCCGATCGGGCAAGGACCTTCGATCTGTATTCATTTGGCAGAGTAAAGGTCACCAAAGCAGAGAGTTCTTCTTAATTGCCGAAACCAACTTTCATAATTTCCATGAATAAGATCCTCCGGGGTATAGGATGAGGAATTACAACTTAAAAGTGCGTAAGAGCAAAATTACAAAATGCGAGTGTGCTTGCTACTCTTGTACGAGGCTTGGTTCGCTCCATCGGCTTGAAGGGTTTCTTCCATCCGGATGTACTTATCGTGATCGAGCTCTCAACTCGGCGGTTCCTCGTGTACGCATCGCCAAAGACCTTTTCACCCTTATCCTTGACGCCTCCGGTAGAACTCCTCTTCGGTCCGGACCTCGATCGTGACCTTCTCTGTTGGGCGCTTCATGTAGTTTCGCGGTGATTCTCCTTTATGTTGCTTGATGTTGGTCAAGTTCAACGTGGTCTTCAAGGGTTGGCTCTGGAGAATACCTTCACGAAGAAGTAGCCTAGATCACGAAGTCGTGGATCGACTCTCCGGACGGTTGTACCATAGCCTTGCCGTCCTCAATGTTAATGGTAGGCGCGACACATAATATTTTTCGAGACTCGATGGAACGCATGGCGACCTTGAAGCCTTCCAGATGATCGACGGGGTCCCTGACCCGTCATAAGTGTCATACTTGGGTAGGCGAAGCCGATCCCGGGGCGGATCCTCACGACCTCATCGCCTAGAGCCGTGTCATTAGTGAAGTCGGCTCGCGGGTTCCCCCGATTTTCTACCACCTTCTTGATCTCCTCTTTCGGTTCTAGGATCATCCGCCTCAACCCCCAGTCCTCATGCCTCTCATTGTCTCCTGGCGCCGATCCCCATCCGGATCTGGCGGGAACGCTCCTACCTGGGGTGAGGACTTTCCCTCACCTTTCCGGTTTAAGGTTATGACCAGATCTTATAGATCCTCTAGCTCGGTCCTCGTCTCGAGCCCTCTCAGCTTTGGATGTGGGGCTGTGGTGCTCATGCCGGTCCTCGAGAGCACTTTGGAGACCTCCTTCATCGTCCCCGACCATCCGGTCATACTTGTTCGAGGCTTGGTGCTCCCTCATCCGTATTCTTGTGCTTGGAGAGGCGGAGGATCACTACCTTACGTCGAATATCCGCTGGCCTGGTACCTTATGGATACTTCCGGTCGTCATTGCCCCCTTTTTCGTCCTATCTCCGAGGAGGAAGCCCCCTAAAGGTTCTTCCCCCCTGTCCATGTTGGGCGCCGCTCTCAAATCCTCTTGCGGTTGTAGGTTCTCCCACCATTACCGTGTTCCCATGGGCATGTCTATTCTTGCCAAAAACCCGCTAGTCGAACCTACACAAACACCATACGGAGGCTCGGATCTTTGTCCGGGGTTAGTCCTCAAGCGCTCAAGTCGGGTCACCGCTAGTTCAATAAGGGAGTAATGGTGAGGGTATCCAGACTTACCTCTTTCCTTCCTCTTGGCCTCCTTATATGCTTCTTGGGCTAGGGTTTCCTCTTGCCTCGGGTCCACCTTGGGGAATATTCCCTCATGCAAACGACGTTGAAGCGTGATAGAGTCTTCGTACTCCCTACCTGACGGGTGACACATGTCCCGGTGGGCGACGCGCGTCCTCACCCTACTGAGCCGTATGATTTGGCTATATCACCATCCACCCTTGGCCATTAATGTGCCACAAATTCTTTGGGAGGCATGCTGAAGTAGCGAAAAATTTTCATGATTGAAAAGATGTCATTTGGACAGGGGCTGATGAATGAAGAGTCGCCACATTGGTGTTCCTACCACCAGCTTGGCACCAGGGGCTTGAACTGGTTTGCTCGGTCGGTGCAGTTCATGTCTTTTCCCATGAGGGGTGTCACTTCGTCGACTTAGCAATAAATGCCCCCACGCGCATTTGGGGTTGAAAAGTGTCTTTTTAAAGCCTTTTCACTGTTCATCTTCTCCATCTTTCCTGCATCTTCTCTCCTCCCCTCACCATCAGTGCCTTGGGTGTGCTCTCTTCACCTTTGAGACCATCTTCATGGTTGTTGCCTTCTTTCCTCTTGCTAGAATTTGTCTTGTTCATCAGCAAGACTCCTCTTACTCTTTTTTACTTCCTTTCCTTAGGTTTTTCTTCCGCCATTAATGGCTTTCAACGGAGACCCGAGGCAGAAATCGAAGGGATTTCTATTGCCAATAAGGTGACGTTCGTGCTCTCTACCCAAGATTCGTCGAACGCCCCTCGGGGGGTGACTTTGGAGCCTCCATTGTGTTCCGACGACAACATCTTCTTTAGGGATGGGCACTAGTTTGGTCGTTGCCAGTGCTCAGAGTCGAATTGGCTCTGCTTTCATCCCCGTGGGTATCAGACTTGATGCCCTGAACTACCACATCCATCCTAGAGGAGGAAGATCTAGTCACAATTAGGTCGCAGTTCCATAACCTGACTAGATCACCCTCTGAATGCCTACCATCAACGAACTGTCTTGTACGCCGATTAGTGGCAAGGTATGCCTGTACGAGAAGTTTTTTAGGGGCGGGCTTCACTTCCCCATTCACCCTCTTGTGAGCGTGAGCGAGGTCTTCAATTGTTTTGGTATCAGCCCATCTTAGCTTCTCCCGAACGGTTGGCGGAGTTTGTTGGGGTTCTGAACTCTAGTCAACGGGATGGACCATTTGA
This sequence comes from Macadamia tetraphylla, assembly GCA_022985045.1. Lineage (NCBI taxonomy): Eukaryota > Viridiplantae > Streptophyta > Magnoliopsida > Proteales > Proteaceae > Macadamia > Macadamia tetraphylla. The sequence continues at coordinate 21,600,243 of CM040971.1, forward strand.
TATCTTTTTCCCTCTTCTTAAAGTGCTTTCACTTGAAATCCCAGGGCGGTCATCTGAATGGTATGTGTTGAGCCAGCGCGTGAAGTTCAAGGTTATGGAGGGGAACCCTTCTTCCATCAAGGGATGGAAGAATAGGTTATTCTTCGCGTCGGGGTTCAAATGTATGCTGATCAGCATCAACTGGTTCGAACTAGACATCACTGCGGTGAACGTTAGCCCCACCTTGATGGCCCCAGATGAGCACATCCTTAAAGTGTTACAAGATTTTGGCCGCATCATTAACACTGCCGAGCTAGGTGATGAGGATTTTCTTGCTTGGCATGGGTTGAGAGCAAGTGATCAGCTTCTATGTAATTCCCGTTTTAAGCCTTTTGCTTTTTTTTTTTTCTTTTACTAATTTTGATCATGCGTTACAGTTTGCTCAGCCATCACTTACTCCAAGCGGCCTTCGCTTCTCATGAGGCCTGAAAACGAAGCCGGGCAGAGGTACAAAGAGAGAAAGAGGTCGAGGCTGCCAGCCATCCTTTTGAGAGGTAGGAGAAGAGAAGGGTGGTGCTTGCAGCAGATCTACCTATTCCCCAAGGTACTGGGGTGAGTGTTAAATTGAGTCTTTGTTGATCAGTTTTATGAGATGACGGTACACTGATGTAGACCTTCAAAGTGGAAGTGTACTTCAACTCTAATACAAAAGAGATATTTACAATAGGACTGTGATATCACATGTGACAGTTACAATAGGACTCTGATATCACATGTGACAATTACAATAGGACTCTGATATCCTAAGAGTGAGACTTCAAATGGGAGACGATCTCTAGCGTTGCTGTCCAATGAGACTCCTATTTTGTAGGAGAGGTTTTTGAGGTAGAGAAGGACTCTAACTGTGTTGATATGGAGAGAGAGGAGATTGCAGTTCATCCTAGGGTATGTACTACTCCGTTGGCTGCCTAGGATGACATAACAGTAGGCAGCTTGGCCCTTTGAGGGTCGAATGACCGAAGAAGCTCTCTGTGCTAGGGACACTCCCCCGAATGACCGCTCGCCTCCTATCATGAAGGATTTGCCCGAGCATGTAGACTTCGTGGTGCCTCCGGGGGAGAAAACTTTGCTTCCCAGGGAGACCTCTCATCACATGGGGTCTCCGAGTGACCTGTGGTACATGCCCTAGTAATGTTCTAGCAGGGGGCCATATTCCCTTAAGGCTAGCGCTCATGGCTGAAGAGGTTGAGTAGGTGGAGGCTGCTGAGGCCAGGGGCTCTGTGTGGCTTTCAACGATGAGAACCGGATAAGGATCGTTCTGCTCGACGATTGCTTGATTTTAAGTGAACTTCATGGCTGGCTTTTGGACCCACATATGCCTTTATACCCTTGATTTCTTGGTCATAGGTGAGATGACCATGCAGAAGCTTGGCCGGAGGGAGAGGGCAATGATCGGTCGGGTGAGTATTACTCAAGTTTTTTTTTCTTTTTCTTTTTTTCTTCGCAACTAGCCCAGATACTTAGTTCTTTGCTTGTGCATGCCACATCTTATGCCTCAGAGGCGTTTGACCCAGCGGACAGGCTGAACGAGCAGGTGGAGAGGCTGCACACCTCTGTCGCGTCTAAGGACAAAAAGTTTGCCTCTCTCCAAACAATTGAAGGAGGTCGAGAGTCGAGTCCTAGGTAGCTCAGAACTCCCTTATTGATGCTCGGGAATGGGTGTTAATTATGGGGGCCCAGGTCGCGACTGCCATGGAAGCTCGGGAGGTTGATAAGTCCTGCTGGGAAGAGGAGAAGGAGATGTTGGCGGCGTTTGCGAGCATCGAAGCCAATTTGAACTCTGCCCTGGGCTCAACTGGAGGAAGAGAAGACCTCTTCGTTGGGGGAATGGATGGCCAGGGAGAATGCCAAGCGACGGGTAACTTAGTTGGAGGCAAATTTCAAGTCCTTCCATGAGGACCCACTGTTCAGGCCTGCGCAATAGAGGACTACAAGGTTTTGGAAGACTTTGAGGAGTACGTCTCCTCCTTCCACAGAGATGCTTATATATCCATGGGGCCTGCGAGTGTCGAGACTTTGTTCTTGTCGAGCAACCAACCTTCAATTTTGAACCCTTCGCGCATGTCAATTCCAACGGAGGAGATATCGGAGGAGGAAAATCTTGAGAGGCGGTTCAGAATACCATCAGTGATTCAGTGCCCTCGTGGATCTATCGAGTGGCGAGGACGAAGAGATGGAGATAAACGACACTTGATCTTTTTTACTCTTATAAAGTTGCCTATTTTAAAATGAAAATTTTTTTCTTGCAAGTCTTGGATTCATAATGTGTGATCTTGTGTCTTTTTTTTTTCAATTGGTAAGGGTCGAGGTTTTTCTTGCCAACCGAGGGCCAGCCCAGGGTTAGACTTCAAGTTTTCCGACTAGTATAGTTCAGGAGTAGTTGCCAACTTGGGGTTGGTCTTTTGATCTTGTCAATTGGTATAGATCGAGCTTGTTTGTCAACTCAGGATTGGTCTTTTGACTTGCCAATGGGTATAAATCAGGCTTGCTTGTCAACTCGAGACTTTGATAATTGATGTAAACAAATTAGAGAGTAATTTGAACTTAGAACTTTAACAAGAAAAATGAAATTGAAACTAACGAAAAGCAAAATAAAGCAAAGAGTAAATGAATCAAATAGTTGAGGACCCGTCGGTCGACCCATGGTGGGTCTATTGAGTATTTCTTAAGTTTCCCTGAATTTCATGCCCTTGAAATGGGTTCACCCTCCGGAGTCTGTAAGTAGCACATATCTAGGCATACGACTTTGGAGACTATGTAACATCCCTCCCATTTCACGCTCAGCTTTCCTGTGTTGCATGGATCGAAAGCTTTCATCCTTCAAAGAACTAAGTCGCTCGATTGAAAGACCCTCATCTTTACCTTTGAATTGTAAAGTCGTTCAGTCCTTCTTTTGTATGACTCATTTCTCATGACAGCTTATTTTGGATTTTGTCAAGAAACTCTAAGTTGGCGTGTAACCCTTCTTCATTTGTTTTCATCAAATTTGAGGGATCTGTGGGATCTTGCCAAGATTTCGACTGGAGCGAATGCCTCCTTGTCGTATGTCAGCCTATATGAGGTTTCTCCCCTTGGAGCACAAAGCATGGTTTGGTAACCCAAAGTACACTAAGCAGCTCAATATCCCACCTTTTCCCTTCTAGCTCAAGTTTTTTCTTTAGCCCATCTAGCATGGTTCGATTTAATACCCCAACTTGGCTGTTTGACTATGGGTATGCCATAGAGGTGTTGTACTCTGCATAAAATCTTCTGAACATTGGGTTATCAAATTACTTCTGGTTTTTTGTTAGCAAGATCCTTGGTATACCAAACCGATAGATAACATCATCTAAAACAAACTTCTCCATGTTTTTCTTCCATGATCCGAGCCAACAGACAAGCCTTGATCCACTTCTTGAAGTAGTTGACACCACTATGAAAACTATGCTAGTATGTCCATCCCCTACATTGCGAAGGGGCTCGGGTTGAGTATTGAAGATAGCTCAATGGCCGATCGATGTGTCATTGGAGTGTGTATTTGGAATAGCCAACACTTTTGGGCATAAGCCATTGCATCTTCCTGCCTGTTGGGCCAATAGAATCCCTATCTAAGGCCCTCTTTGGTCTCATTTTTCTTTTTTATTTTTGTTTACAAAAATAGTTTTGGCTGTGTTTGGTATCATTTATGGAGCTTGTTTCTATTTTAAAAAAATTAGTAAAACACAAAAACCAAAAAGAGATCAAGAGTCATTTATGTGTTTTGGCTAAAAATGATTTTTAGTTATTTTTGCGCTGGATTTTAATGAGCATGTGCTTAAAGGCTCAATATGGAGGGGTAAAGTAGTCATTTGCTTTGTAATTAGAAATCCAAGTCACTTGCCCCTCTTCTTCAGTCTAAAGTGGAGAAAGAGAGTTATACGAAAGATGGGTGAAAGGAATTTCTTCACCCATTTCTTTAAAAAACTATTTTGCACATAGAGATATCAACCTATTTCTCACAAAAAATCATTTTTGTCAAGTAGTTACCATACCCTTTTTATGTTTTGATAAAAAATGGTTTTCATTAATGATTTTTGTTAAATAGATAAAAAGAAAAAAGAAAAATGATACCAAAGAGGGCCTAAGGACCTTGTAGGCTAGAGCTTGTCCTCCCAAATGGTTTCCGTAAATTCCTTTATGTTCTTCATCTAGTGCGTATTCAGCCTTAGATGGGCCGAGCCACTTGAGGAGTGGCCTAGAGATTGTACTTGTCGATCGGGTTTTGATCTTTCATGCGTCGGCCCTGTCTTCTAGTAAGGAATCGTCCCTAAGGTACCTTATGATTGGGTCCATCTAGTTCGGTTCTTGGTCCGCACAATCTAATTCACCTTCCTCATGAGTTGGATTCTCAAGCACTTTGACATACCATTTGACTCATATTTTCATACTCCACCATTGCCAGTTGGGACAGTGCATTTGCTGAAGCGTTCTCTACTCTAGGGAGTTGTTTGATCTTGAATTTGGTGAATTGAGCAACTAAGCTCGTTACCTTTCTTCAAATATTTGATCATTCTTTCTTTCATATTGGACCTACAAACGAAAGAGATGACATGGAGTGGGTGGCATAGAATTGATAGGACATTTTGAGGGATTCCTCTCATGAAGAGGGTAGGTGGGTAGAATAAGAAGTGGTTGGGATGACAGTGTCGGTATAGTAGGTGGTGGTGGTGGTGTTGTAGCAGGTGGGGATGGTGGTGGTATAAAAGAGGGGGTTGGTGTTGGTTTGCCTAGTGTTGGATAAGGGGTCGGCTGTATCTTGAATGGGGAGGGGTAGAACTAGATTATGAATGGTGTGGTTGGGGCTTTTGGATAGAGGAAATGAGTCCTCTACAGATGTGACTTCACGATAGTTGTAAACTTTTTTTTATTCAAGATCAAACACTTTGTAATCTTTTTGAGCATAGGGATAACCAATGAAAACTCTAGGTTAGGATCGAGGGTGAAACTTGTGTTTAATGCTGTTGTGATTGTGACGATGATAAAGACACCCAAAAGTACTTCAGTGCTTAGAAGAAGGGGTTTTCTTGGTTAAAATATGTAGAGGAGACTTGCCTTGTGATACAGCCAAATTGATTGCCCAGTAGGGTAAGAACACGTGGTATCTACGGAAAGGACACGTGTCGCCCACCTGATAGAAGCTGCAAGGAGTCTGATCGCGTCAACTCGTGAAGAGAATATTCTCCATGAAGGGGATAAGACGTATCCCAGTAGGACTCGAAGAGGAAAGGAGGCGGACCCGAGGAGAACTCCTCCAAGGAAAAGAGAAACCCTAAACCCTAAGGACTATAAAAGAGGGCCCGAGAGGAGGGAAAAAGGTAAGCAGAAAAAACCCACACCATTACCCTTGTGAAAAATTGTGCGACCGATCTCTAACTTGGGCATCGAAGGACTAATCCCAGACAAAGCTTCGGGCCTCTGCCTTCTGTGCTTGTGCAGGATCAGCTCATACGGATTTTTGGCAGCAACAGATTGGCGCCGTCTGTGGGAACGACAGTAATGGTGGGGAGAACCTACAATCGTAAGAAGATAAGAGCAGCGTCGAACATAAACATGGGGGAGGAGGAACCTTCAGGATGGCTCCCTCCCTCGGTGGAAATGGGAGGAGAAAGGGGAAACGATGATCAAGAAGGTTCCCCGAAGGACCAGCGTTCTGCCGGATATTCAGTGCGCGGAGGTAGTAGTCCTCCACCCCCTCCTAGAGCACAGGAATATGTGACAAGGGAGCAGTTCGAAGCCCTCCAGGAGAAATATGACCCAATGGTTGAGGCAATGAAGGAGGTCTCCAAAGCTGTCTCTCAGAAGACCAGTGGAGCACCACGAGGCCCCCATATCCGGCCCGAGCGAGCTCGAGACGAAGACTGGAGTAGTACAGGATCGATAAGGTCCGGTCATAATCCTCAGAACCGAACGATGAGGAAAAGTCCTGCACCCAGGGAAAGGACACGACGTACCGTCAGGGCTAGGCATGGGGAACCACACCAAGGAGACGAACAGAGACACGAGGACTCGGGGTTGAAGCAGATGATCCTAGACCTGAAAGATGAGATCAGGAAGGTGGCAGAAAACCAAACGGAAGCTTATGAGCCAAACCTCACTGATGACACGGCTCTAGCTGATGAGGTCATGAGGGACCCTCTCCAAATTGGCTTTCGCCTGCCAAAGTATGACACCTACGACAGGTCTGGGGACCCCGTCGATCATCTGGAAGGCTTCAAGGTTGCTATGCAGTTCCATCGAGTCTCGAAAAACATCATGTGTCACGCCCTGCCATTGACGTTCAGAGGAGTGACAAGGCTATGGTACAACCGTTTGCCGACGAAGTCGATCCACAGCTTCAGTGATTTAAGTTACTTATTCGTGAAGGGATTCTCTAGTAGCCAACCCCTTCAGAAGACCACGTTGAACTTGACCAACGTCAAGCAATATGAAGGAGAATCACTGTGAAACTACATGAAGCGCTTCTAACAAGAGAAGATCACGATCAGAGGTCTAGACCCGAAAGAAGAGTTCACAGCCTTGCTGGGAGGCATTAAGGATAAGGAGCTGAAAAGGTCTTTGGCGAAGCATACACCGAAGAACCTGGCCGAGTTGAGGGCTTGGTGCGATAAGTACATCCAGATGGAAGAAACCCTTCAAGCCGATGAAGAAGCTGAGAGGAAGACGGGAAGGAAAAGGATCTCAAGGGGCGATGACAAACCTTCTGAAGAAAGAAAAAGACGAAAGTCTGAGCATGGTCGGGCACCCAGTCCACCAAGGAAGTTTGAGAAATACACGCCCCTGGACCGAAGACGAACGGATGTGCTGATGCAGATAAAGGACTCCCTGGATACCAGAGCCATGAAGTGGCCAGGGAAGATGGGACGACACCCCGAGAGACGCAATATGGACAAATATTGCCACTTCCACAGGGACCACGGCCATAACACCGAAGATTGTTGGCACCTCAAGGGGAAAATAGAAGGAATGATCCAAAGAGGATACCTAGGACGATTTGTAGACCACAAAAAGGAGGATGCCGAAGATGGAAATGACCGTAGGGATAACCGTTGTAGAGACAACATAGGCCGCTATGAAAGAAGGGGGCAAGCCAACAGAGGCAATTAGGAACGACAAAGGGACCGGACACCCGAGGAAGTTGACATCACCTCTGGGATGAGAGTAAAATCCCAACTAGGGTTATAGCGACAATCTGTGGAGGCCTAGCCGCTGGAGAAAATTCAATCTCGGCTAGGAAAGCAAAAGCCTATGCGAGAAGCGTACATGTGGCTGAATGGTCGAACAAGAAGGTGAGGACGGGGACGGTTATTTCCTTCTCAGACAACGATCTGGAACGGGTGCACACTCCGCACGACAATGCCCTGGTAGTCACCATGACCATAGCTGATTGCAGAGTGAAGAGGATCTTGGTGGATAGCGGCAGTTCAACTGATATCTTGTTCCTTGAAGCTTTCCAGAAGATGGGTCTGGATGAGGGAAAGTTGAAGAGAGTCAAACACCCATTGCAGGGGTTCTCCGGTATCCCAGTAAAAGTGGAGGGATTGATTGAGTTGCCGGTAATAGCCGGTACCAGAGATCGCCAAGTAACGGTCATGATCAACTTCCTGGTAGTAGGCATTACCTCGGCATACAACGCCATACTAGGGAGAGTTGGTTTGAACCTGCTAAAGGCTGTCGTCTCCACATCACATCTCAAGATGAAATTCCCAACCAAGAACGGTGTCGGTGAATGTCGAGGCGATCAGGAGGCATCCCGGAGGTGCTACACCACTACCTTATGGGGAAGAGAAAAGGCAGGTGAGGCACTCCCGATAGAATATCTACGTGATGACACCAGTTATCAAAGGGTGGAACCGGTTGAAGATCTGATACAAGTTGAGGATGAAGAGGGGGATAACACTCTCCAATTCCAGATCGGGGCTACAATGCCAAGGCAACAACGAGGAAAACTCGTCTCATTCCTCCCAAACAACTCTGACGTCTTCGCCTGGTCGACCTCAGACATGCCTGGAATAGACCGAGAGGTAATAGAGCATCATCTGAGCATCAACCCGGCAAAGAAGCCAGTGCAACAGAAGAAGAGGACCTTCACCCCCGAAAGGCAGTAGAAAATAGATGAAGAAGTAGAGAAGTTGCTGAAGGCCCAATTCATCCGCTAGATCTAATACCCGGAGTGGATATCCAACGTGGTGATGGTCCCGAAGGTAAATGGAAAGTGGAGGATCTGGATTGACTTCACAGATCTGAACAAGGCCTGCCCAAAGGACAGATACCCCCTGCCGAAAATAGACCTCCTCATTGATGCCACGGCAGGATACGAGGTGCTGAGCTTCATGGATGCGTACTCGGGGTACAATCAGATCAAGATGTCTGAGGTTGATGTCTTGAAGACATCCTTCATGACCGAAGGGGGATTGTACTACTATGAAGTCATGCCCTTCGGGCTGAAAAACGCAGGGACCACCTATCAAAGGTTGGTGAATAAAATCTTCAAGGGGATGATCGGCAAAACCATGGAGGTATATGTGTACGGTATGCTTGTAGAAATCCTGAAGGCAGAATACACATTCAAGACTTAGAAGAGCGTTCAGTCTTTGAGCGATCTGGCATGAGTGAACCCGGCAAAGTGTGCATTCGGAGTAGCCTTGGGAAAGTTCTTCGGCTTTATTGTCTCGAAGAGGGGAATTGAAGCCAATCCGATGAAAATACAAGCCATTTGAGATATGAGGTCACCCCAGAATGTGAAGCAAGTCCAAGAGCTAACAAGCAGTCGCCGCAGCCCTAGGGCGATTTATGTCTCGGTCGGCTGACAGGTGCCTCCCCTTCTTTAAAGCCTTGAAGGGATCCAAAAAGTTTGAATGGATGGAGGAATGCGAAAAGTCCTTTAAACAACTGAAGGAGTACCTGGCCGCACCCCTCTTGTGAAGCGAATCTGCGATACCTTGTAGTTGTACCTTCTTTTTCGGCGATGGCGGTAAGCCAATCTTGGAAGGAAGAAGGAAGGCAACAATAGCCAATATACTACATCAGCCAAACCCTGCTAGATGCCGAAACAAGATACAGAAAGACGAAGAAAGTGGCGTACGCCCTGGTAACAGTGACAAGAAAGATGAGGCCCTATTTTCAATCACATACGGTATGCGTACTCATAGACCAACCCCTGAAGAAGACACTGCAGTGGCCGGATATGTCTGGTCGCCTGGTAAACTGGGCCATAGAGTTGGGAGAATTCGACATCCAGTACAAACTGGGAATCGTAATAAAAGCACAGGCCCTCATAGACTTCATAGCCGAGACGACGCTCCCTGATGATCACTAAGAGTTTTTCGAGGACCGAGGAGAAAAGACTAGGGCATTGTACGTGGATGGTGCTTCCAACAGCGCGGGAAGCGGTGCAGGGATCATATTGGTCAGCCCTGGAGGTTTCAAGATCGAGTACGCCCTACGGTTCGACTTCGATGCCTCTAACATGAAGCAGAGTACAAAGCGTTAATAGCCGGAATTAATCTGGCACGGGCTTTGATGGTATAGGAGCTGGTGGTGCATAGTGATTCACGGTTGTGGTTCAACAGGTGAATGGATGGGTACTTGAAGACAGTGCAAGAAAGAATAACAACCTTTAAGGAATTCGAGGTAAGGCAGGTGCCACGAGAAGAGAATGCTAGTGCAGACGCACTATGGCAGTTGGCCACCTCCGACTTCGTAGACCTTGGATGATCGGTGTATTTTGAAGTGCTACCACAGCCAAGTATCGAAAGACCCAAAGAGGTATTACTTGTAGGTGAACACAACCATAGCTGGATGGATGCCATAACTGAATACCTGAAGGAAGGAAAGCTCCCCGAGAATCGGGATGAGGCAAGGAAGGTATGAATGAGGTCAACACGCTTCCTTCTGAAGGACGAGACGCTGTACAAAATAGGGTTCACCGTGCCATACCTCAAGTGCCTGAACCCCACCGATGGTGAGTATGCACTCTGAGAAGTGCATGAAGGGATATGCGGCCAACACCTGGGAGCCCGGGCCTTGGCACATAAAGTGTTGAGGTAGGGCCTGTTTTGGCTGACAATGAGGAAGGACGCAGAATCGTTAGTCAGGAAGTGCGTTAAGTGCCAGATGTTCGCCCCCGTCCCGAGGCAGCTCTCTACCGAGCTCTCATCCCTATCAAGTCCGATACCATTCGCCATGTGGGGAATGGACATCCTGGGCCCATTCCCCCTGGCCACGAGACAAAGGAAGTTTGTAGTGGTGGCAGTAGACTACTTCACGAAATGGGCAGAGGCCGAAGCACTGGCGACGATATCCGAAAAGAATATAAGGAACTTCTTCCAGAGGGTGGTAGTCTATCAATTTGGAATCCCTCGAGTGGTGGTAACGGACAATAGAACTCAGTTCGCCAACCCGACTTTCGGCTCGTTTTGTGATGCCCTCGGTATTGACCACAGGTTAACTTCTGTCGGTTATCCACCGACTAACGGGCTGACAGGGGTAACCAACCGTACCCTGCTTTAAGGAATAAAGAAGAGACTGGACGATGCCAAAGGGTTATGGGCAGATGAGTTGTACAACATCCTCTAGGCTTACCGTACAATTGAGAGGTCGGCCACCGGAGAAACACCCTTCATTTTAACTTACGGCACCGAAGCTATACTACCGGTAGAGGTAGGGGCCGTAACCCATCAGATTCAGTACTACAATGAAGAAGAAAATGACAAAGGACTCCGAGTGAATTTAGACCTCTTGACCGAAGTCAGGGACACCTCATAAGAAAGGGTCGCCGCCTACCAGCAGAGGGTTGCGAGGCACTATAACTCCAAAGTCCGAAGAAGCGAGTTAGAATGGGTGACCTCGTCCTCAGAAGGGCCGAAATATCAGACCGAGGCATCAAGGAAAGCTAGCTCCAAATTGGGAAGGTCCTTACGGAGTCTCAAGGGTAATACGACCGGGGTCCTATCACCTGGAGACTATGGGGGGAGAAAAGGTACCCCGATCGTGGAACTCAAAGAACTTAGGAAAATTCTACCAGTAGTGAAGTAGCAAGCACTCACATTTTGTAGTTTTTTGCTCCTAAGCACTTTCTAGTTGTAACTCCTCATCCTAAGCTTTCCGGATGATTTTATTTATGGAAAATATGTAAGCTGGTTTACGACAAGTGATAGGAATTCTCCTGTTTGGTGGCTTTAGCTTTGCCAAAGGTCCTTACCTCGGTCATTATCTCGGTTGTTGATCAAGGCAGAGCCGAAGGAAATTTAACGAAGGGATACTGCCGAAGGTCCCGACCTCGTTTGGGAGCTCAGGCTAAGGCCGAGCGGACCTGACCGAAGGTCACCACCTCGGTAGGGGGCTCAGGAAAAGGCCGAGCTGACCTGACCGAGGGTCCTTACCTCGATTGGGAACTCAGGTAAAGGTCGAGCTGACCTGACCGAAAGTCCTTACCTCGGTTGGGAGTTTAGGCAGAGGCCTAGCGGACCTAATCGAAGGCCCTTTCCTCGGTTGGCTGCTTTAGCTAAGGTCGAGCAAACCTGATCGAAGGCCACCACCTCGGTTGGGTGCTCTGGCCAAGGCCGAGCTGACCTGACCATAGGTCACCACCTCAGTAGGGGCTCTGGCAAAGGCCGAGCTGACCTAACCGAAGGTCCTTACCTAGGTAGGGAGCTCAGGCAAAGGCCGAGCCTACCTGACCGAGGGTCCTTACCTCGGTTGGGGGCTCAGGCAATGGCCGAGCTGACCTGACCAAAGGTCCTTACCTTGGTTAGGGGCTCAGGCAAAGGCCGAGCGGACTTGACCGAAGGTCTTTACTTCGGTTGTTGATCAAGGCATAGCCAAAGGAAATTTGCCGAAGGGATACAGCCAAAGGTCCTCACCTATGTGACAAAGGCCGAGGGGGCTACCCTCGGCTGGATGTTCGGCCCAGGACCAGAGGTTAAAAGACCCCTCGGATGGAGCTAAAGGGGAACACCACACTTGGTGAAAATCCTACTTTTTCAGGATCCCTTGAAGTCCACGGCCCTCGGACTTGGGAAACCTCTTGGATGAGCCAATGGAGCGGAACCAATCCTCGTACTAGAGGAGAGGTGAATTAATCCTTGGGCCGCCAAGGCGTTCGACCTTCTTGTACCTACTTACGGGCTAAAGATCCCTAATCAGAAAGAATGCGAAAAAGCAAAAGGCAAGGGTATCCAAAGAAATGGAAATATTCATTCATTGAAAAAGGCCCGAAGGCCGAGATTACATGAAAAGGCTCGAAGGCCAAGATTACATGAAAAGGCCTAAAGGATCACATCACAAAAAAAGAGAGAGCCCGAAGGCTAAGGTAAGACGCAGGGTGGCTTCAGGGGGTGTCCGTCGGGTTTATGGCCTCGTCGTTGGCATGGTGGAGGGTCTCCCGATCAGAGCCATTGTGACCAGGAGTCGGAGGCAACTCACATTGCAACTGAACCTCGCCTTCCTTGCTACAGCCTTCGCTGTCGGCATCGGCAACCTCGGTGGCTATTGGGGCTGCCTCAACACACTCCTCTTCGAAGATAGCCCACTGTCCTCGAAAGAGACCTCTGGGTAATGCTCGGGGACCCAGTCTCAAACCTCAGTAGCACCCATTGTGAAACCAGGGGTGATGGCGAGCTTGATCTCCTCCCTAAAACCCTCAGAGGCCCTATACTTCTCGGCCCCTCGGGACTCAACCTCCTGAACTCTTGCCGTTATCTGCGCCCTCAGCTTTGCAAGCTTTCAATCGCATTCCTAGCAAGTATGAAGAAGGTCCGCTTCCAGGTGCTCCACCTTCTCGAGGAGAACCGAATGCTCATTCTCCAGGGCTAACTTCTCACGTTCAGAAGCCGTCGAGGTCTCGGGCCATGGCTTCGGCCTGGATCGCCAGCTGACCCACTTGGTTTTGGGCCTGCATAAGACACCTATGGTCAGTATGTTGCAATGATAATAGATTAAGAATTAGAGGATCGAAGCTTACCCCTGCCATGAAGATGCAGGCGCTAGTTAACATGGCTGCCGTCCCTTGTCGTTGTGCTTCGACAGCATCTCGGGGGAGACTTCCCTTCAGTATTAGCTCACGAGAGACACGCCCTTCAGTCTTCTTTGACCGACCACCGAGGGACGAAGCCAACCTCGGCCCTCACATTCCTATCCCTTGGGCTTCTGAAGTCTGCCACGGGGGAAGAGTCTCGGGCAGACAAGCTATGGCCCGGAGTAACGAGCGCCTGGACCGCTTCAGTACTAGTTCCTTCAGCCTTGGACCTTTTCTTCGGTGGGGGAGCTTCGGAGGGGGGGGCCTTCTTCGAAGCTCTTCGCTTCAGCCTCTGCTACTGCTATGTATCCCGTGCCCTGGCCTCCCGTATCTGGACCTGCCTCTCTGCAGTGGCAGCCTTAGCCTCGGCCTGGAAAATTTGTACTGCATGAAGACGAAGGGAGTTAGTACAAAATACAAATACCCAAGGCAAGTAAACTTCGGCTGGCCTAAGACTCACCCGGGCTAAGCCCGAATCTGAATAAAATGGCATCGGACTTAAGGCTATCGGACTCATTTGGAGGGTAGGTGTCTTAACGCCTCGTCATCACCATCGACTCTGCGTCACCCCCAAGAAGAGTAGGGGTAAAGTTCACCATCCTCAGATCGAGGATATCCCAGACGGTGCCGAAGGGCACCCCCTCGGACGACCTCATGAAGAAGAATTTCTCCTTCCACCCGTGGATCGACATTGGGTAACCGTTCAGCAGCCGAAGGTCTTTCCGAGGGCTAAAGAAGTACCAGCCTGAAAGCCCCTTACAGGCCTGAAGGAGGAAGCAGTTGACGAAGAGAGGGAGGGAGAGAGGCCTCTGGTGCCTAGAGAAAAGGACGACGAACCTGAGCATCTACCACCATCCGTTCGGCGTCAGTTGGGTCGGACAAATCCTGTAGTGCCAAAACACCCGGGCGAAGAAAGGATGGAGGGGAAGCCAAAGGCCGGCCATAAATGCCTCCTTATATAAGCACAACTCTTCGAAGTTTCGATAGCTGGCTCGGTCCATTGATTTTGGTAGCCGGAGCTCGAAAGCGTCTGAAATACTGAAGGCAGCCCTTAGCTCCCCCCAGCTCTAGCTCATCCATGGTGGAGACGATGTGGAGAGCCTCCATATTAAGGGGGTCCTGGGTCTGGGCTCGGGATTCAAGCACCCTCTCCCTGAATCCCTCACCGTTTGAGCCACCCTTGGACCCAGATGGCGAGGCTGCGGACGACGAGTCGCGAGCAGAGGCGAATCGGGGGAAGAGTCCGAGGACATCCCTCGGACCCCCTGGACTCCGACACCTACTGTTAGACAATTTCCTCCCTGAGGACGAGGGACTGTATCCGGACGAACAAGATATCGTACTTACTTTTGGTGAGGACGAAGCGCTAAAGGGGAAAGGAACACCTAGACTGAAGGAAGGCTCTCCGAGGGAAAAACCAAAGTGACCCACAAATGGACCCCCACACTTTATAAATAGAAGAAAAATGATACAACTACCCGAGCATTAATGGCGCCGTCACGACACCAATTACCACCCCTCGAGATTTGTGCAAGGGAGGATCTGACCGAAGGTCCTTACCTCGATTGGGGGCACCGACCAAGGCCGAGCGGACCTGACCGAACGTCCCTACCTCGGCTGGGAGCTCAGGTAAAGGCCGAGCGGACCTGACCGAAGGTCTCCACCACGTTGGGGCTTAAGAAAAGTCTGAGCGGACCTGACTACCTCGTTTGGCAGCTCAGGCCAAGGCCGAGCGGACCTGACCGAAGGCCACCTCCTCGGTTGGGTGCTCTGGCCAAGGCCGAGCGGACCTGACCAAAGGCCACCACCTCGGTTGGGTGTTCTGGCTAAGGCTGAGTGTTTAAGATTTTAAATGTAACCGCAAGCGTACGGATCAGTGTAGCTACGGGTTGAACACAGGGAGAGCAGTCACTTTTTTTTTTTATTTCTTTTAATAATGCGAAAGTGAATCGATTAATGGTTGTGATCTAATTCTAATTACCGTCCTAAATATATGTATCTAAAATAACATCCTAACCATTCGTCATCTAAGAATTTAAAGACACAAGCCACGCAATTAAAATTAAATAAATAAATAACTGAAAATAAACAACCCACGTAATTTAAAAAAAATAATAATAATAAATGAAGAAAAAAATGCTGAAATAAAAATAAAGTAAAAGAAAGGGGAAAGCTAGAGAGAGACTCACAAGTAGGTTTCTCTACTTAGCCATGGGATGCATCATAATATGAGCTTCCTACTTGACAGAGAGTCACTCTTATAAGGGTTACTCTACTTGGCTTTAGGGAAAGGGAGACAAATAAAATAAAATCAATAAATTGATGGTTCTATGGCTAGGAGGGGCAAAGCCAACACATACACTAGCCATGAACCTTGGGGGAAAGGGATAGCAATAATGTAACGACTGAAATTAAAATCCTAAATTAAGAAAGAAACGGTAGTTAGAAGAGGGAATGAGAGGGGGGAGAGAAGACTACTGAGGGAGTCTACTTACATGAACTTCAACCCTTGAACTGAAAAATTGATCGATTTGAGATACTACCAGCACTAAAAATCAGATCTAGAATAAACCAAATTTGAAATTTCTAGTACTAGAGAAAACAAATTTGAAGAAAAAAAAATTGAACTTGAAAGACATGCTTCATAGCTTGTTCTTGTCACCTAGAACTAAGCCTAGAACTAGAACTTGAAAATTACAACTTCAATTACTTAAATAATAAAAATAAAAGGCTGAATCAAAAATAAAAGTGCTTGCATTAATTGAATAAAAGAACTTACAAAAGTGTTTAAAGCATAAACCAAGAACTAGAGATAGAGAAAGAGAAAACTAGAGAAAGAGATAGAGCAAAAAAAAAAAAAAAAAACCCTAGAAGAAGAATGAATTAGAGAGGAAGAGGGACAATTTTTAGAGTTTTGTGGACTCCTTTTATAGGGAATAGGAGAGAGAGGGCGTCCCAAAGGGGGGATCCCTTGGGCGATTTTTAATGGTGGAGGAGAGAGAGAGAGAAAGTGTGGAGAGATCTCCACGATTTTCTTGCCTTTTCCCTATTTTTCTCTTTTTCAATTTTTCTCTCTTCTTGCTGAAAAACCCCCTTGGCGATTTTCCTTGCAGGATTTGGACAATATTCTATTTTAAATGGGAAATTCCATCCATGCCCTTGTCTTTTCTTTTCTTTTTTCTTCTTTCCTATTTTTTGTCTTTATTGTCTCTCTCTTCTTCAAACTTGCGTACAACTATCTTGGCCGACCTCCTTTGAGTGATGAGTAGGAGAGAGAAAATATTCTAAAAAAAACCTCAACAAAATAGCAGCTAAGAGGTTCGAACTTGAGACCTCCTAATAAGGAAGAGATTTTGCACACCACAACTCACCAACTACGCTAGGTAGTTGTTGTTACAAAAAATGAATCTTCAATCACTTAAGGATGTGGTCCATTGATCCTTTTTGGTATTTGGAATATTCCTTATACCCTTGGGACAACTGCAGACGGGCTGGTTCTGCATCACGGTTCAGTTCTGATCCATTATTCTTTTTCTTACCCAAAAAGAATAATCACTTGTACGGTTGACCAAACGAATGTGTACTTTTAATTGAACACATCCATCTTGCTCAGAATTTCGTCCTCTTCATAACCATAAAAAGAAATAGGACCTCTTTACATGTAAAATTGGAGATATAGCGCCCGATAGTCCTTAAGGCATTGAAAGTATAAAACCTGCAAAAAGAGAGTAAAACCCAAGGTAGCTCCATTCTAAATATGTAAAATGCATGATTTACTACCCTAGATTTCACACATAAATGTGCTCATCAGAATTCCCCCACACTTAGTGTCACACCCGTTCACAAGAACCGGGCCGGTGGTAGGGTTAACAAGTTAACCCAAACTGCCGGAGATCATCGTCGATATCCAATCACAGCATACACACAACTAAGAAAGTGTTCATCAGTTCAGCGGAAGACTTAATTTACCTATAAATATTCCCATTATACTTGACACCTAAATTGTAATACATAGTTAAGTACATGTGGGCCCGCATGCATGATATTTACACAAAAAGAATATAATGTACATATCAAGTACACAAAAGGGATCATCAAAAAATCAAAGAGTACAGCTCAGCTCGGTATCAAAGGGATCATCAAAAATCAAGGAGTACAGCTCAGCTCGGTATCAAAGGGATCATCAAAATCAAAGAGTCAAGCTCAGCTCGGTATCGAAACTGCGGTCCCGCAGCACAGCCCTCGCACGGGCAATCCGTGCCATGCTCTAATTCCTCAGGGACCCACTAATCCTCTTCAGGGAATTCGACCATGGGGCCCAACCTTTGCTCTTCAGGTTGATGCCCTGCAAAATCATCTAAAAGAGGTGCACATGTGGAATGAGCTCACTAGCTCAGTAAGTGAAAAGAAGGACCACACAACAGTCCACACAACAATCACAACCATATGCACTATATGCTATGCAATTCATTTTTAATCACATCCACCTAACAACATTACTAAGTATTTGGTTTAGTGCTACTACAATCACAGTGCGCGTATACTCCGGGTACGAGCGGCGAACTCTATCCTGAGATACGCCCATAGGGCTGTCGGAGAAGGCCCACCGTGAGTACTCGAAAAAATAAAACATGCCGACCACCGGCTCTCAACATAAAAGTAAATGACAGAAAATAAAGGTGCTGACTCCAGCAATTTAAAAGCAATACGATAGGCCCTCTTGAATATACCACAGGGTTGCCGGTTGTCCTAATGACCAACCGGGCGTATGTCTAACCGCCACAGTGACCCAACAACCGCGACCACTGCTTCCCCCCAAATGATAACCCAACACCTCAACCCCTGTTGGGAAGGGTTGTAGCACGGGAATATGATAATCCTACTCCACATGCTCCTATATGACATAGTACGATTGCATAATGCAACCGCGTCCCATTCCATGGGCCACCAATGCTCTCGTTTCCAAGCATACTACGACATCTAGTCTATTAGTGCAATCATGCATAATGATGTCAACATTCATCACATAAGCACATCATCATTTGACATTGAGAAAATAAACACATCACACATGGCATAAAAATATGAGGATGGCTAAACTACGTAACATTTGCATGATGACATGGCTAGTCTAGATATAATTAAATGAATGCCAAACAAGCCTTGAAACAAGGTCAAATGTCCTCTCCCACTTACCTGTAGTGTACAAAGACTCACGCCTGGTACGGGTGAGATCCGGTGCGAGAAGCGTAAGATTTGGTGAATCTATCATGAGTGAATGGGGTTGGCATTTCACCACTTTAGGGTCAAAACTAACAAGATTTGGTGACAAAATCATGTTTAGAATCCTAAAAGAAGGTCGCACGTCCGTTTTGGGTCCATTCGGATGAAAAAATCACGTTGGGAGCCTCTCGGGTGAGTTGGACAGTCCACCTGTCTTGACCCACCAGTCATGACCAGTGGGTAGGTCGACCCACCGGTCATGACCGACGGGCAGGTTGGCCTACCGATTGACCCACAAGTAGGGCCCACCGGTTGGTCCCGAGGGCCCTCCTAGGATCGACGGGCAGGTTGGCCCGTCGGTCGGCCCTCTGATAGGGCCCATCGGTTGGCCCTGCTAAGACCGACGAGTAGGTTGGCCTGCCGGTCGGCCCACCAATTGGGCCCATCGGTTGGCCTCGAGGGCCTGCCCTCTCAGGCGGGTGCCCTCAGGCGGGCCATTTGGCCCACCGGTCTTTGTGGGAAAATGCCATTTTTCCCCAAAACCTTCCCCAACATTTGGGGAAACAAATGGGGCCTTTCCAAACCCATTCTCCACACATTCAAAGTCTCATAAGATGGTTCTAACCTAGATCTAGGTT
This sequence comes from Macadamia tetraphylla, assembly GCA_022985045.1. NCBI lineage: Eukaryota > Viridiplantae > Streptophyta > Magnoliopsida > Proteales > Proteaceae > Macadamia > Macadamia tetraphylla. The sequence goes on from CM040971.1 coordinate 21,619,176, forward strand.
AGATTTAAGGAATAGAAGCCATCTTACCTTCTTTGCTCAAGAACTCGTTCAAAAACCCCAAAATCACTTCAAATCACCAATGCTCCTCCAACCGTGGAAACACTTCTTCCAATCCTTCAAAAGCAACACATAAACCATCTATTAAACCTTAGATTCATCATCTCAAGGGGGATCTACAAGACCTCAAGAACCACTACCCAAATCAAGGGTTTTACTTAGGTATGGTGAAAGTTTAGGGAATATAGCCTTTGCTCACCTCTAAACGTAGATCTCGTGTTGGAGATCACTTTTCCGGCATCGAAATGGGAAGATCAAGCCTTGGCACTGCTTAAATCCATTCCTTCTTCCTCTTCCTTCCCCTTTCTTCTTCGTTCTCTTTCCTCTCTTCTTTTCTCTCTCCTCTTAAATCTTCTCACCAACTATTCAGTGTAATAAATGAGATATTGAAAGAAAAAAACACAAATCCTACTATTTATACTTTCTTAAAATCATTAGTGACACATGGGTGGGTCACTCAGGTGGGCGGATGCGCCCACCTATGACCGTCCACCTGAGGGCCAAAAATTTGCCAATAAGTGGGATTTTAATGGAATTTGGCTCCCGACACGAATCTCACTCTCGACATAAGGTATATTATACGTATCTGCTTTAGGATATGGCTACATGCCTGCTTTATCCGTACATGACCTTATGATATGTGCATGTACATGGCTTAGGTACACCCGTCTCCTCTGGCACTGACTCGGACTTGTCCAGCCAACCGGTGTTCAAAGTTACCCTTGCCATCATGGTCCATAAGGAACCCGCCTTAACCCTCTCCGGTTCGGGTCCTGCATGGTTAAATAGGGTCAAGCGTGTAATTAGACCGGATTTAAAAAGTAGGGTATCACATTTACCCCCCCTTTCTGAAAATTTTGTCCTCGAAATTAACGTACCTGGTTGTTCGAAAAGATGAGGGTACTTGGCTTAGATTTCATCCTCTTTCTCCCAAGACGCTTCTTCGGGTGAATGATTAGCCCATCGCACCTTTACGAAGGAAATGGAGCGGTTGCGAAGGGTTTTCACCTTTCGGTCCAAGATTTCAGCTGGCTACTCTGTATAGGTCATATCAGCTCCTAGATACTCTGGTTCCATGGGTAATACATGAGATGGATCATGAACGTATCGCTTCAGCATGGATACACGAAATACGTTATGAACATTCCCGAGTGAAGGTGGCAGAGCAAGCATGTAGGCTACTGAGCCAACCCGAGCTAAGATTTCAAATGGGCCAATGTATCTCTGGCTCAACTTCCCCTTTTTATGAAATCTTTGCAACCCTTTAGTAAGAGAGATCTTGAGAAATACCTTTTCTCCTAGCTGAAATTCAATGTCTTTCCTACGGTTGTCTGCATAGCTCTTTTGACTAGACTGAGCTGCTTTAATTATTTCCCGAATAACATCGACCTTGTCACAAGTCATTTGTATCATTTCAGGTCCTAACATTCGGCATTCACCTATCTCATTCCAATACAGAGGGGTTCTGTACTTCCTACCATATAACGCCTCATATGGAGCCATCCTAATTGTAGCTTGGTCACTGTTGTTATAGGCAAATTCCATAAGGGGTATATATTCTTCTCAACTACCACATATTTTCATTGCACATGCCCTGAGCATGTCTTCTAGTATCTATATGGTTCGCTCCAACTGACCATCAGTCTGTGGGTGGAAAGTAGTACTCAAATTCAACTGTGATCCCAAGGCATACTGGAAGCTTTTCCAAAATCTGGAAGTGAACCTTGGGTCCCTATCTGACACAATGCTCACTGGCACTCCATGCAAAGGCACTATGTTATCCATATAAAGCTGTGCTAACTTAGCCATAGAGAACTTGGTCTTGATGGGAATGAAGTGAGCAGTCTTAGTAAGCCGGTCAACTATCACCCATATCGCATCCATCCCTTTAGGTGTGCATGGTAGTCCGGTGACAAAGTTCATTGTAATCCTATCCCATTTCTAGTCTGGTACTGGGAGTGGTTGAAGAGTACCATAAGGTCGATGCCTCTCAGCTTTTACTTTCTGGAATGTAAGACAAGTCACCACATACAGGGCTATGGTGATTCTCATGCTTGGGCACCTGTAATTTTGTTTTAGGTCTTTATACATCTTTGTACTTTCTGGGTGGAGTGAGTACTCAGAGCTGTGTGCTTCCCGTACTATCTTGTCTTGTATATCCAAATCATCGGGCACACATAACCTACCCCGAAACAGTAATGCTCCATCACTGGCTAAAACAAAATCAGGGTCGTTCATTGTTTGATCTTGAATCTTAACTCTGATCCACTGCAATTCAGGATCCAAAGGTTGTTTCATTAGCACCTCTTGCTTAATAGATGGATGCACCTGTAGAGCCGCCAGTGATACAGTCAACCATTTAAGGTTTTCTAGTTGATATTCAAGCTCTAAGATTACTCCTTCATATAGGAGGGTTTCATCCATTAGCGTCGCTTCTTGCACGAGTGGTGGGCTGACTGCTAAGTGTGAGAGTGATACAGTATGTGCCTTCCGACTCAATGCATCTGCCACTACATTAGCCTTGCCAGGATGATACTGAATGTCGCAGTCATAATCCTTCATGAGCTCAAGCCATTTCCTCTGCCTCATGTTCAAATCTTTCTGGGTGAAAAAGTACTTAAGGCTTTTGTGATCACTGTATATCTCGTATTTCTCCCCATACAAATAATGTCGCCAAATCTTTAGGGCAAAGATGACTACGGCTAATTCCAACTCATGAGTGGGGTAGTTCTTCTCATATTCCTTTAGTTGTCGGAATGCATACGCTATTACCTTACCGCGTTGCATGAGGACACAAGCCAAACCAACCTTAGAAGCGTCAGTGTAGACTGTCATTCCACTTGTGCCTTCAGGAATGGTCAACACAGGGGCCGACACCAACCTCTTCTTCAATTGCTGGAAACTCTTCTCACATTCCTCTACCCAGTCGAATTTCACACCCTTTTTGGTTAATTTAGTCATTGGTGTTGAGATTCGAGCAAAATTCTCAATGAGTATTGGTAGTACCAGTAAACCAAGAAACTTTGAATTTGGTAACATTCTTAGTGCTTTCCCATTCTACTACCGCTTTCACCTTGTCAGGATCCACCTCGATTCCGGCCTTAGACACTACGTGTCCCAGGAATCCAACTTGCTCAAGCCAAAACTCACATTTACTGTATTTGGCAAACAATTGTTGTTCTCGGCCTCTGTAATACCATCCTCAAGTGTTGAGTGTGCTCCTCTTCTGTCTTAGAGTAGATCAAGATGTCATCAATAAAAATAATTACCCATTTATCGAGGACATCATGAAATACTCGATTCATTAAATCCATGAATGATGTCGGTGCATTGGTTAACCCAAAAGATAACACTAGGAACTCATAGTGACTATATCGAGTCCTGAATGCTGTCTTGGGTATGTCGCTGCTCTTTATCTTAAGCTGATAATAGCCTAATCTAAGGTCCATCTTTGAAAATACCCTTGCACCTTGTAGTTAGTCAAACAGATCATCAATGCGTGGCAATGGATACCGGTTCTTAATGGTTAGCTTATTCAATTCCGTGTCGATGCACATCAAGCTGCCATCCTTCTTCTTGACAAACAATCTGGGGCACCCCAAGGTGAAACACTTGGCGAATAAACCCTTCTCCAACAATTCTTGCAAGCGCATACGCAACTCCTTGATTAATTTGGTGCCATCTAGTATGGGGCTTCAGATACTGGAGCTGCTCCAGGAACCAAGTCTATGGCAAAATCCAACTCTCTATCAGGCGGTAAATGCATCAGATCATCTGGAAAGACGTCGAAAAACTCTTTAACCACCTTAACCTCTTCTAGAGGTGTAATCCTTGCATCAACATCAAGTACCGATGGCAGGATCCTCACCAGGATCTTTGAGTTCTTTGGGGTGGACCTGAGTGGTGAGGAGGGGAAGATGCCAGCAGATAAGTTTGACAGGGGGAATCTATTGAGGATGGGTCTCCACACTCTCATGGATGTACCTCAGAGAGCAGGAGCTCAGAGAGGTAGAGATAGGAGGGCTGCCCCTAGGGAGGATGTTCCCATGGAGGAGGAGTCTAGTGAGGAGGATGATGACTATGTTCCTCAGGGTGAGGAGGATGATTTTGTGGACGAGGACATCCTTGAGGAGGTGCCTCATGAGTTGAGAGGTGCTGATCCTGGCTTCACTAGAGCTGCAGACCCACAGCATAGAGCCCCACCACCTGAGAGTGGTGCATATGATTTTGAGGGCATGATGTCTACTATGAGGGCATTGAAGGACGAACAAGATCAGCTGTTAAGAAGACTGGATGAGAGTCCTTCTAGGGAGAAAAACATCCTGGAGAGGCAGGCTACCCTAGAGAGTTCCTTCCTCAGATTGGGCCAGGACTTGGATACAACGGCCAATGCCATTTCAACAGATTTTGCCCGACTTCGGAGGGATGCTCGAGGTTTGACTACTACGACTGTTGACTCAACGTTAACTCTAGACCTCAGGTGAACGGAGTAGTAGTATTGGATGACGAAGATGATCAGTGAGGACTTAGCTCATCCACACCAGCTTCTCACCTGTTTCATGTTGTTGATCTTATTGTATTTTTCTTTCTTTTTTCATTCTTTGTACTTTCTCTGTAACTGGACTTATTTGTGGGGTGATGTGTTTTGATGGTGGTTTGTGGTGAATTTGTATGTTCGATAACTTGTGTAGTTTAGTTGTGGTGTCTTTTGTTAATTATGGTCATTGATATTTATATATATGTTGTTTATCACGTGTTTGTGTGGAAAATTTTTGGAAATCTCGTTTTGCGCCATTATGCTGTCAAAATTTCGTTAAACTCGTACTCGATGGGTTATGACATCAATTAATTAATTTTTCATTTTCTCTCATGCATGCCATGAATGCAATAACTAACTACAACCATTCTTATTCCTTTCTTTCTTTGGCTTTTAACTCTTTAAAGTTTTTACATTAACCCAATCCTATTTCCTATTTTAGATTCTATGGGGTCTACATGATATGTTGTGAGTGAATAGAGCATCGGCTCTGATACCACCGTTGTCACACCCCGTTCACACAGAACCGGACCAGTGATCGGGTTAACACCAGTTAACCCAAACTGCCGAGATCATCGTCGATATCCAACCACAGCATACACACAACTAAGAAAGTGTTCATCAGTTCAGCGGAAGACTTAATTTACCTGTAAATATTCCCATTATACTTGATACCCAAATTGTAATACATAGTTAAGTACATGTGGGCCCGCAGGCATGATATTTACACAAAAATAATACAATGTACATATCAAGTACACAAAAGGGATCATAAAAAAATTAAAGAGTACAGCTCAGCTCGGTATCAAAGGGATCATCAAAAATTAAGGAGTACAGCTCAGCTCGGTATCAAAGGGATCATCAAAATCAAAGAGTCAAGCTCAGCTCGGTATCAAAACTGCGGTCCCGTAGCACAGCCCTCGCACGAGCAATCCGTGCCATGCTCTAATTCCTTAGGGACCCACCAATCCTCTTCAGGGAATTCAACTATGGGGCCCGACCCTTGCTCTTCAGGTTGATGCCCTGCAAAATCATCTAAAAGAGGTGCACACGTGGGATGAGCTCACTAGCTCAGTAAGTGAAAAGAAGGACCACATAGCAGTCCACACAACAATCACAACTATATGCACTATATGCTATGCAATTCATTTTTAATCAAATCCACCTAAAACATTACTAAGTCTTTGGTTTAGTGCTACTACAACCACAGTGCGCGTATACTCTGGGTACGAGCCGCGAACTCCATCCCACGATACGCCCATAGGGCTGTCGAAAAAGGCCCACCGTGAGTACTCAAAAAAATAAAACATGCCGACCACCGGCTCTCAACATAAAAGTAAATGACAGAAAATAAAAGTGCTGACTCCAGCAATTTAAAAGCAGTATGATTGGCCCTCTTGAATATACCACAAGGTTGTCGATTGTCCTAATGACCAGCCGGGCGTATGTCTAACCGCCACAGTGACCCGACAATCGCGGCCATTGCTTCCCCCCAAATGGTAACCCAACACCTCAACCCCTGTTGGGAAGGGTTGTAGCACGGAAAGATGATAATCTTACTCCGTATGCTCCTATATGACATAGTATGATTGTATAGTACCACCGTGTCCCATTCCACAGGCCACCAATGCTCTAGTTTCCAATCCGACTACATCATCTAGTCTATTAATGCAATCATGCATAATGATGTCAACATTCATCACATAAGCACATCATCATTTGACATTGAGAAAATAAACACAGCACACATGGCATAAAAATATGAGGATGGCTAAGCTACATAGCATTTGTATGATGACATGGCTACTCTAGATATAATTAAATGAATGCCAAACAAGCCTTGAAACAAGGTCAAACGTCCTCTCCCCACTTACCTGTAGTGTACAAAGATTCACGCCTGGTACGGGTGAGATCCGGTGCGAGAAGCGTAAGATTTGGTGAATCTATCATGAGTGAATGGGGTTAGCATTTCACCACTTTAGGGTCAAAACTAACAATATTTGGTGACAAAATCATGTTTAGAATCCTAAAAGAAGGTCGCACGTCCGTTTTGGGTCCATTCGAATGAAAAAATCATGTTGGGAGCCTCTTGGGTGGGTCAGACAGCCCACCTGTCTTGACCCACCAGTCATGACCGACTAGTAGGTCGACCCACCGGTCATGACCGACGGGCAGGTTGGCTAACCGATCAACCCACTGATAGGGCCCACCGGTTGGCCCCGAGGGCCCTGCTAGGACCGACGGGCAGGTTGGCCCGTCGGTCGACCCTCCGATAGGGCCTGTTGGTTGGCCCTGCTATGACCGACGGGTAGGTTGGCCCACCGGTCGGCCCACCGATTGGTCTCGAGGGCCTGCCCTCTCAGGCGGGTGCCCTCAGGCTGGCCATTTGGCCCACCGGTCTTGGCCCACGGTCTTTGTGGGAAAATGCCATTTTTCCCCAAACCTTCCCCAACCTTTGGGGAAATAAATGGGGCCTTTCCAAACCCATTCTCCACACATTCAAAGTCTCATAAGATGGTTCTAACCTAGATCTAGGTTAGATTTAAGGAATGGAAGCCATCTTACCTTCTTTGCTCAAGAACTCGTTCAAAAACCCCAAAATCACTTCAAATCACCAATGCTCCTCCAACCGTGGAAACACTTATTCCAATTCTTCAAAATCAACACATAAACCATCTATTAAACCTTAGATTCATCATCTCAAGGGAGATCTACAAGACCTCAAGAACCACTACCCAAATCAAGGGTTTTACTTGGGTATGGTGAAAGTTTAGAGAATATAGCCTTTGCTCACCTCTAAATGTAGATCTCGTGTTGGAGATCACTTTTCCGGCGTCGGAATGGGAAGATCAAGCCTTGGCACCGCTTAAATCCATTCCTTCTTCCTCTTCCTTCCCCTTTCTTCTTCGTTCTCTTTCCTCTCTTCTTTTCTCTCTTAAATCTTCTCACCAACTATTCAGTGTAATAGTTGAGATATTGAAAAAAAAACACAAATCATGCTATTTATACTTTCTTAAAATCATTAGTGACACATGGGTGGGTCACTCAGGTGGGCGGATGCGCCCACCTGTGATCGCCCACCTGAGGGCCAAAAATTTGCCAACAAGTGGGATTTTAATGGAATTTGACTCCCGACACGAATCTCATTCTCGGCATAAGGTATATTATACATATGCGCTTTAGGATACGGCTACATACCTGCTATATCCGTATATGGCCTTATGATATGTGCATGTACACGACTTGGGTACACCTGTCTCCTCTGGCACTAACTCGAACTTGTCCGGCCAATCGGTGTTCAAAGTTACCCTTGCCATCATGGTCCATAAGGAACCCACCTTAACCCTCTCCGGTTCGGGTCCTGCATGGTTAAATCGGGTCAAGCGTGTAATTAGACTGGATTTAAAAAGTAGGGTATCACACTTAGACTTTGCTAGTTCTCGAGCAAAACAAAAAGAAAAAGAATAGAAAAAAACTAACTCACTTTCGTAGGAATCACGGTTGCACTTAGCATGTGCAACAAGCCTTTAAACCCCTAAGTTACCCTAGTGGACGAGTTGTGTCTCGTGGGTGTTTGCAGTGAATATACACCCAAAATTCAGAATAAATAAATCCCAACCTTGGCTAAAGGTAAGGCTCATACAGATCTAGAGCAAAGATAATTTTTCTTACAAGGGACCCCCACATTTCTTAATTTGGAACTCACCTCGTCTCTTCCAAAACATCCTTATCTTAAGGCAAAACCACTTGTGAAGAAATAGGGAACCAATGACTAAGGCGTTGGAGTGTTTTTGACCAAAACATATTCCTAAGTATTAATGACATTTACACATTTTTTTTCTTCTTTTTTCGCTTAAACTCTATTCTACTCCACTACTTTTGGCCTGAATGACATGGTGGAGCAAACACCAGACACCCAAGTTACTATGTAGCTTCGCTTTTTGCATATGCACACAAAGACAGTGATGCTAGAGTTCCTTCAGAAGTTTCCTCCCAAGGAATTTTGATCAAGACACCACGCTTCATGAGGCGCAATGCCCTGTCTAGTTCCAAGGGAATCAACTCTTATTCTTCTTTATACCACATTTCACATTTCATTTAAAATTGTACATTGTCAACCCATGCCAAATTAAAAAGAATGTCTCAACTCCAAATCAAAAGTACAAGGAACCCACAGACTTACATATGGTCCAACACCATAAAACAGGGGTCTCTTATTTTTCAAAAGAAAGTCCCATCTCAAGACACATGCTTGTTTCTTTCTTCTCAATAGGGTTTTTATACGTTCAAAATGGGTACCTTAGTCAAAAATTTTATTTTCATACATCAAGCAACCGAATGGTATGATCATTAGCCAAAAGCCAAAGTAGGACTTCATCCTTTAGCAAGCTAAAAAAAAAAAACAAATAAAACAAAGTGGAAAAAAAGCAGAAACTGGTTTCCCTCCCCCACACTTAAGTCATGAAATGTCCTCAATGCATGGAAAGAATTAAAAGTGAAGACAATGCAAGGGGGTCATACCTGATTAAAAGTTAGTCATCAGTGTAAAGAGGTTCATGGAGATCCATGACCTCTTCACTACCAGTATTAGGAAACTCGAGGAATGGCTTCAAACGCTGACCATTAACCTTCGAAATTACCCTTGTTCCTGGATTCAAAATCTCCACATCCCCATGGGGATATACATTATGGACAATAAATGGGCCATCCCATCGAGATCTAAGCTTACCAGGAAAAAGATGCAATCGAGAGTTGTACAATAAGACCTTATCACCAATTGTAAAAGATTTACGCAGAATGTGTTTATCATGGAAAGCTTTGGTCTTTTCCTTGTAAATCCTAGAACTTTCATAGGCTTCATTCCTAAGTTCCTCCGACTCAGATAGTTGGAGCCTACGATGAATTCCCACATCAGGCAAATCAAAGTTGAGTTTCTTGATGGCCCAAAAGGCCTTATGCTCCAACTCAACTGGTAAGTGACAAGCTTTTCCATACACCAAATGGTAGGGAGACTGACCAAGATCGGTCTTGAATGCAATCCGATGGGCCCACAAGGCATCAATGAGCCTAAAGGACCAATCCTTACGATTGGGATTAACAATTTTCTCCAAGATTTGTTTGATCTGCCTATTAGACACCTCCACTTGGCCACTAGTTTGGGGGTGATAAGGGGTAGATAACTTATGGGTGATCCCATACTTTTTCATTAGGGCCTCAAAAGGTCGATTACAAAAATGAGTACCCCTATCACTAATTATTGCACATGGTGCACCAATGCGGGAAAAAATGTTCTCTTTGAGAAACTTGACCACCACTTTGTGGTCATTAGTTTTACAAGGTATGGCCTCTATCCATTTAGAAACATAATCAACGGCCAAAAGTATGTACAAATTTCCAAAGGAATTAGGGAATGGTCCCATAAAATTGATGCCCCAAACATCAAAGATCTCAACTACCAAAATAGGGTTGAGGGGCATCATGTTCCTCTTATTGTTACGATAAAAAGACTGGCAAGCAGGACAAGCCTTACAAAAATCAAAAGCATCTCTAAAAAGAGTGGGCTAATAAAATCCACATTGGAGAACCTTTGCAGCAGTTTTCTTAGGTCCAAAGTGTCCACCACATGCATGATCATGACAAAAAGAGATAACAGAATGTTGCTCATGATCAGGAACACATCGTCGGATAATCTGATCCGAACATATCTTAAACAAATAAGGATCATCCCAGAAAAAGTGCTTAACTTGGGAATGAAATCTATACTTATCTTGGGTGGACCAGTGATCCGGAGTCACACCTAAAACTAAGAAGTTGATAATGTCAGCAAACCATGGTTCACTGGACACTGCAAATAACTATTCATCTGGAAAGTTCTCGTTGACTGGAGAATCGACAGTCAAGGAATTGGGAAGCCGGGATAAATGGTCTGCAACTAGGTTTTCAACTCCTTTTTTATCCCTAATTTCTAAATCAAACTCTTGCAAAAGTAAAACCCACCTAATGAGACTGGCTTTGGCATCCTTCTTCTGAACTAAGTATCGAGAGCGAAATGATCAGTATACACCACCACATGTGAACCAACTAAGTAAGATCGAAACTTTTCTAATGCAAACACAACTGCTAAAAATTCTTTTTCAGTGGTTGTATAATTGAGTTGTGCATCATTTAAGATCCTACTAGCATAATAAATGACAGTGGGCAACTTATGAATCTTTTGACCCAAAACCGCTCCTATGGCAAAATCTGAAGCATCACACATCAATTCAAAAGGTTCAGTCCAAACAGGTGGTTGAACAATGGGTGCATTGGTCAACTCCTTCTTAAGTTGTTTGAAGGATTCTAGGCACTCTTTAGAAAACTCAAAAGTTTGATCTTTGGCAACTAATGAAGTGAGAGGTCGGGCTAACTGACTAAAGTTCTTAATAAACCTTCTGTAGAAGCCTGCATGCCCTAGAAAAGATCGGACGTCCTTAACAGATTGAGGAGGTGGTAAATTATCAATTAAATCCACTTTGGCTCTATTTACCTTAATTCCCTCCTTGGATATTACATGGCCTAAAACAATACCAGATTTAACCATGAAATAACATTTCTCCCAATTCAAAATCAAATTCTTAGATATGCACCTTTTCAAAACTAGAGAAAGATTATGAAGACATTCAGAATAGGAATTCCTATGAATTGAAAAGTCATCCATAAATACTTCTAAGAATTTTTCGACCATGTCAGAAAATATGCTCATCATGTATCGTTGGAACATAGCAGGGGCATTACAAAGCCCAAAAGGCATATGCCTGTAAGAAAATGTTCCATATAAGCATGTAAAAGTGGTCTTATGTTGGTCCTCTAAAGCAATTGGGATCTGGTTGTAGCCGAAATATCCATCAAGAAAATAATAGTATTCATGTCCAGCTAACCTCTCTAACATCTAGTCAATGAATGGCAATGGGAAGTGGTCCTTCTAGGTTGCCACATTAAGTTTCCTGTAGCCTATGCACACTCTCCACCCAGATTGGACACGGGTTGGAATTAGTTCATTATTGGCATTGGGAACTACAGTCACACCAAACTTCTTAGGCACTACGTGAACTGGACTTACCCATTAGCTGTCAGAAATAGGATAAATTATTCCATGATCTAAGCACTTTAGGATCTCTTTCTTAATAGCTTCCATCATCACTGGGTTTGCTCTTCTTTGGGGTTCCATGGATGGTTTGAAATCCTCCATAAGATGTATATGATGTCGCACAATAGAAGGACTTATACCCTTGATATCAGCCATGGTCCAACCCAGGGCTTCCTTATTATCTTTTAACACTTTAAGTAACTCCTCTTCCTGGCTAGAAGTCAAATTTGAAGAAATTATTATAGGAAGAGTCTGGTCAGGCCCTAAGAAAGCATACCTCAAATTAGATGGCAACTCCTTAAGATCTAGCTTAGGGGACTCAACTATGGAAGGTTTGGGAATGGAATTGGAAAGGGGTCCTAAGGGCTTCACAGGTGTGTGAAGACTCAAGACTTCAGAAAAGAAATTTTCACTATCATCATCTAACTCATCCATACACTCTTGGAATTCTGAATCAAAATTAATATCAAAGTTGGTAATTAAATCATCAGAAAAATCCAGAAAATCCTCAATCATATTAATCTCTTCTTCCATATGTAGTTGCTTGCCTATCCTAAACATGTTAAACTCAATAGTTTGGTTACCAAAAAATAATCTTAAGAAATCATTCCGGCAGTTGATTAATGCATTACTGATAGCTAAAAATGGTCTTCCTAGAATTATTGGGATCTCATCCTTGGTTGAGAAGGGCTTGGTATCTAACACAATGAAATCAACAGGGAATATAAATTCTCCCACCTTTAGTAAGACATCCTCAACCATCCCTTTAGGAATTTTAACAGACCTATCTGCCAACTGAAGAGTAGTTCCAGTGGTTTTCAATTCTCCCAATCCAAGTTGCTTGTACACATGGTAAGGTAAAAGATTCACACTTGCGCCAAGGTCAAGTAAGGCATGCTCAATGTAGGTGTTGCCTATGACACAAGATATGGTAGGGCTCCCTGGATCCTTATACTTGGCTGCTATAGGCTGAGTAATTATGGAACTAATGTTACCTGCCAAGAATGCTTTTTTGGGCACACTAGTGATATGTTTGTGAGTACACAAATCTTTCAGTACCTTTGCATAGGCAGGGATATGGGATATGGCATCCAAAAGGGGGATGTTCACTTCTACGGTTTTTAAGACTTCTAAAATTTTATCCATGGACGCAGTCTTCCTTTTGTTTACCAAGCGATTAGGAAATGGAACAGGATGAACATAAGGACTGTTAGGGATTTGCACCTGTTCAGAAGAATCATTTTTGGTTTCCTCAACCAAATCATCTTTAGTTTCAGAAAAATCTTTAGGTTCATCAGATGAACCTGAAACAAGAGGCACACTTGTGTCCTCAATTGAAGGAGAGTTAACATGAGTAATAGATGAGGAAGATTTAGGAATGCTCTATTGGTACTCTCTACCACTCCTAAGGGCATAAACAACATTACATTGGTTAGAGGGCCCTTGTTGGGTCTGACCTTGTACTATATTCAGTGGTGCATTAGTTGATGTTTGTGAACTAACAGGCTGATGATGTCTAGGGTTAAGCTCTGGTTGACTGGGTAAAGTTCATTTCTCCCTCTCACGCATAATTGAGACAACTTGAGTGAGTTCTCTCGTAAGATTTTGATGGCTTGTCATGAGGAGGGCCATATTTTTTTCTAAGTCACTTATTCTACTTGCCTCTTCAGTGTTGGTAAACCCAGGGGGTTGCTGATAAGATGATAGGAGAGGGGCCCTAGGAAAACTAGCCTGAGGTCCTACATTTGACCTAGGAAAAGTATTTTGAGAAAAAGATTGTTGTGCAAAGGGAGGCCTTTGGAGTCCAGGTTGACCTGATTCTAAGAGAAATTTGGGTGATTTCTCCATCCTGGATTGTAGGTATTACTATATGGATTATTCTGGTATAAGGCATTCACACTATCATTAGAAGTGCCCCCAGAGGTGTTGGGGTATTCTTCTAGGAGATGTTCAGGGGACTAGCACCAAGCACAAATCTTAACCAAATTGACTGATGATGGCTCTCTAGGAACAATAGCCTCAATTCTCTTGATTAGGCTATCCAAATGGGTTTTTTTGGCTACTATCCCATCCACAAAATATCATTTTCCTTCGATGGTTCTTTCACTCTCTTGGGTTGATTCCCACTCACGAGTTTTGTCAGCTAAGTCAAGTAAGAATTCTCATGCCTTTTCTTCATCTGTAAAGGATGTAAATCCCTCAGGGCACATAGACTCTATCATTTGTTTAGTTGGGTAATCAATACCCTCAAATTATTTGACATAAATGCCATAGGTCTAGGCCATGGTGATGGTATTCTTGGAGTAGATCCTTGAATCTCTCTATAAGTTTGGAAAATGACTCACTAGGCTTTTGCCTAAACTGAAGGATATCACTTTTAAGCTTATTGGTCTTGTGAGTTGGGAAAAACTTCTTAAGGAAGACAACTGTGAACTATTCCCATGAGGTTATGGAATTTGTTAGTAACCCATACAACCACTTCTTAGCCTGGTCTTTCAATGCAAAAGTGATAAACCTAAGCTTAACAGCATCATCAGAAAGCTGTTGGATCTTAATTAGAACACATACCTCTTCAAATTCCCTTAGAAATAGGTATGCATCCTCAGAGGTCAGCCCATGGAAGTGGGGCAACATAGTGATGTATTGAGATTTGAGTTCAAAATTATTGCCCTGGGCTTGTGGTAGAACTATGCAGGAAGGTTGGGTTGTTCTAGCAGGGTAGAACCTATCTCAGAGATTTAGGTGAAGGGTTTTGCTATTGGTCTCCCATATTGAAGAGTTTTAAAGAGAGCAAACGTATAGGGTCACTACTTGTTGGATCTCTTCTTTCTAATCGATTCTTAGTATTACGTACCCACCTAACACTCATGCAACAGAAAACTACCTACAACTAGAGTAAGACAAGCACAAAAGAATGGATAGCAAAATAATTTTTTAATGATTTTTTTGATTTTTGATTTTTTATTTTTGCTTTTTGAGAGCTTACTGGCAGGGATCCAGGGTTCCTCAGGTCAATTCCTGAGGTACTACTACAGGACGAAACCTGTTTTTATCATACTGTGAGGCATGGCGACCTCCACCGATACAACTATTATTGCAAGTTGTTCTTCTCAGGAATTTAATAAAAGAAAAAACAAAAAACAAAACAAAGCAAACAAAGCACTCCGATTTACCAAAAGAAAACAAAAAATAACATGAAACTGTCTCCCCGGTAACGGCGCCAAAAACTTGTTTGAGATTTTAAATGTAACCGCAAGCATACGGATCAGTGTAGCTACGGGTCGAACACAGGGAGAGCAGTCACTTTATTTTTTTATTTCTTTTAATAATGAGAAAGTGAACCGATTAATGGTTGTGATCTAATTCTAATTACCATCCTAAACATATGTATCTAAAATAACGTCCTAACCATTCGTCATTTAAGAATTTAAAGACACAAGCCACGCAATTAAAATTAAATAAATAAATAACTAAAAATAAACAACCCACGCAATTTAAAAAAAATAATAATAATAAATGAAGAAAAAAAATGCTGAAATAAAAATAAAGTAAAAGAAAGGGGGGAAAGCTAGAGAGAGACTCATAAGTAGGTTTCTTTACTTAGCCCGAGGGTTGCATCATAATATGAGCTTCCCTACTTGACCAGAGAGTCACTCTTACAAGGGTTATTCTACTTGGCTTTAGGGAAAGGGAGACAATTAAAATAAAAACAATAAATTGATGGTTTTACGGCTAGGAGGGGAAAAGCCAACACATACACTAGCCATGAACCTTGGGGGAAAGGGATAGCAATAATGTAACGATTGAAATTAAAATCTTAAATTAAGAAAGAAATGGTAGTCAGAAGAGGGAATGAGAGGGGGGAGAGGACTACTGAGGGAGTCTACTTATATGAACTTCAACCCTTGAACTGAAAACTTGATCGATTTGAGATACTACTAATACTAAAAACCAGATCTAGAATAAATCAAATCTGAAATTTTTAGTACTAGAGAAAGCAAATCTGAAGAAAAAAAAATTGAACTTGAAATACATGCTTCATAGCTTGTTCTTGTCACATAGAACTAAGCCTAGAACTAGAACTTAAAAAATATAACTTCAATTACTTAAATAATAAAAATAAAAGACTGAATCAAAAACAAAAGTGCTTGCATTAATTGAATAAAAGAACTTACAAAAGTGTTTAAAGCATAAACCAAGAACTAGAGATAGAGAAAGAGAAAACTAGAGAAAGAGATAGAGCAAAAAAAAAAAAAAAAACCCTAGAAGAAGAATGAATTTGAGAGGAAGAGTGGGACAATTTTTTAGAGTTTTGTGGACTCCCTTTTATAGGAAATAGGAGAGAGAGAAGGATGTCCAAGGGTGGATCCCCTTGGACAATTTTGTGGTGAGGTGGAGGAGAGAGAAGAGAGAAAACGTGTGGAGAGATCTCCCACGATTTTCTTACCTTTTTTTCCCTATTTTTTCTCTTTTTTCTACTTTGCTCTCTCTTCTTGAACAAGAAACCCCCCTTGACCGATTTTCCTTGCTTGGATTTGGACAATATTCTATTTTAAATGGAAAATTTCATCCATGCCCTTGTCTTTTCTTTTCTTTTTTTTCTTTTTTCCTATTTTTTGTCTTTATTTTCTCTCTCTTCTTCAAACTTGCATACAACTATCTTGGGTGACCTCCTTTGATTGATGAGTAGGAGAGAGAAAATATTCTAAAAAAAAATCAACAAAATAGGAGCTAAGAGGTTCGAACTTGAGACCTCCTAATAAGGAAGAGATTTTGCACACCACAACTCACCAACTACGCTAGGTAGTTGTTGTTACCAAAAACGAATCTTCAATCACTTAAGGATGTGGTCCATTGATCCTTGTTGGCATTTAGAATATTCCTTATACCCTTGGGACAACTGCAGACAGGCTGGTTCTACATCTCAGTTCAGTTCTAATCTATTATTATTTTTCTTGCCCGAAAAGAATAATCACTTGTACGGGACCAAACGAATGTGTACTTTTAATTGAACACATCCATCTTGCTCAGAATTTCGTCTTCTTCGCAACCATGAAAGAAATAGGACATATTTACGTTTAAAATTAGAGATATAGCGCCTGATAGTCCTTAAGGCATTGAAAGTATAAAACCTGCAAAAATAGAGTAAAACCCAAGGTAGCTCCATTCTAAATATGTAAAATGCATGATTTACTACCCTAGATTTCACACATAAATGTGCTCATCACTGACCTGACCTAACCGAAGGTAACAACCTCGGTTGGGAGCTCACGCCAAAGCCGAGTGAACCTGATCGAAGGTCCCTACCTAAGTTGGGGGCTCAGGTAAATGCCAAGCAGACCTGACCGAAGGTCCTTACCTCGGTTGGGGGCTCAGGCCAAGGCCGAGCGGACCTAACCGAAGGTCTCCACCTCGGTTGGGGGCTCAGGAAAAGTCCGAGTGGACCTAACCATAGGTCTTTACCTCGGTTGGGGGCTCAGGCCAAGGCCGAGCGGACCTGATCGAAGGTCCCTACCTCGATTGGGAGCTCAGGCCAAGGCCGAGCGGGTCTGACCGAAGGTCTCCACCTTGGTTGGGGGCTCAAGCAAAGTCCGAGTGGACTTGACCGTAGGTCTTTACCTCGGTAGGGAGCTCAGGCCAAGGCCAAGCAAACCTGATCGAAGGCCACCACCTCGGTTGGGTGCTCTGGCTAAGGCCAAGGCCAAGTGAACCTGACCGAAGGTCTTTGCCTCAGTTGGGGGCTCAGGAAAAGGCCGAGCGGACCTAACCGAAGGTCTTTACCTCGGTTGAGAGCTCAGGCCAAGGCCGAGCGGACCTGACTGAAGGCCACCACCTTGGTTGGGTGCTCTGGCTAAGTCCGAGCTGACCTGACCGAAGGTCACAACCTCGGTTGGAAGCTCAGGCATTGCCGAGCGGACCTGACCGAAGGTCTCTACCTCCATTGGGGGCTCAGGCAAAGGCCGAGCAGACCTGACCGAAGGTCCTTACCTCAGTTGGGGACTCACGCCAAGGCCGAGCGGACCTGACCAAAGGTCCCCACCTCAGTTGGGGGCTTAGGCAAAGTCTGAGTGGACCTGACCAAAGGTCTTTACCTCAGTTAGAAGCTCAGGCTAAGGCCAGGTGAACATGACCGAAGGCCACCACCTCGGTTGGGTGCTCTAGTTGTGGTTGAGCTAACCTGATTGAAGGCCACAACCTCGGTTGGTAGCTCAGGCCAAGGCCGAGCAGACCTGACCGAATGTCCTTACCTCGGTTAGGGGTTCAGGAAAATCTAAGCGAACCTGATCGAAGGTCTTTACCTCGATTGGGAGCTCAGGCCAAGGCTGAACGGACCTGATTGAAGGCCACCACCTCAGTTGGGTGCTCTAGCTAAGGCCGAGCTGACCTGACCTAAGGTCACAACCTCAGTTGGAAGCTCAGGCCAAGGCCAAGCGAACCTGACCGAAGGTCTTTGCCTCGGTTAGGGGCTCAGGAAAAGGCCGAGCAGACCTGACTGAAGGTCCTTACCTCGGTTGGGGGCTCACACCAAGGCCGAGCGGACCTGACCGAAAGTCCCTACCTCGGTTGGGGGCTCGGCCAAAGTCCGAGCGGACCTGACCAAAGGTCTTTACCTCGATTGGGAGCTCAGGCCAAGGCCAAGCGGACCTGACCGAAGGCCACCACCTCGGTTGGGTGCTCTAGCTAAGGTCAAGCTGACCTGATCGAAGTTCACAACCTTGGTTGGAAGCTCAAGCCAAGGCTGAGCGGACCTGATCGAAGGTCTCTGCCTCGGTTGGGGGCTCAGGCAAAGGCCGAGTGAACCTGACCGAAGGTCCTTACCTCAATTGGGGGCTTACACCAAGGCCGAGCTGACCTGACCGAAGGTCATAACCTCCATTGGAAGCTCAGGCCAAGGCTGAGCGGACCTGACCGAAGGTCTCTACCTCGGTTGGGGGCTCAGGCATAGGCCGAGAGGACCTGACCGAAGGTCCTTACCTCAGTTGGGGGATCAAGCAAAGTCGAGTGGACCTGACCGAAGTTCTTTACCTCGGTTGGGAGCTCAGGCCAAGGCCGAGCGGACCTTACTGAAGGCCACAACCTCGGTTGGGTGCTCTGGCTAAGGCCGAGCTGACCTGACCGAAGGTCACAACCCCGATTGGAAGCTCAGGCCAGGGCCGAGCGGACCTAACTGAAGGTCTTTACCTCAGTTGGGAGCTCAGGCCAAGGCCGAGCGGACCTGACCGAAGGTCTCTGCCTCGGTTGGGGGCTCAAGAAAAGGCCGAGAGGACTTGACCGAAGGTCCTTACCTCGGTTGGGGGCTCACGCCAAGGCTGAGTGGACCTAACCGAAGGTCCCTACCTCGGTTGGGGGCTCGGGACGGGCCCAAGCTTACCTGACCAAAGGTCTCGATCGCAAGCAAAACTAAAGCCGAAGTTGAATGAATAAGGCCGAAGGAACGCATGAATGAAAAAAAAATGAAAAACTTGATTTCTCCCACAGGAAGGCCTCCTAGCGGGAGTAAGGGGGCTCCTGATACAGCCAAATTGATTGCCCAGTAGGGTAAGAACATGTGGTATCTACGGAAAGGACACGTGTTGCCCACCTGATAGAAGCTGCAAGGAGTCTGACCGCATCAACCCGTGAAGAGAATATTCCCCACAAAGGGGATAAGACGTATCCTAGTAGGACTCAAAGAGGAAAGGAGGCGGACCCAAGGAGGACTCCTCCAAGGAAAAGAGAAACCTTAAACCCTAAGGACTATAAAAGAGGGCCCGAGAGGAGGGAGGAGGGAAAAAGGTAAGCAGAAAAACCCACACCATTACCCTTGTGAAAAACTGTGCGGCTGATCTCTAACTTGGGCATCGGAGGACTAATCCCAGACAAAGCTCCGGGCCTCTGCCTTCTGTGCTTGTGCAGGATCAGCTCATATGGATTTTTGGCAGCAACACCTTGCAACAAATGGGAGGGAAAGCGATTAATGATATGAGCTGCAGTGAGAATGCACTCACCCCAAAACTTGGGTGGTAGTTGGCCTTGAAAGGAGAGGGCTCATGCTATATTGAGGAGGTAGCGATGTTTGCGTTCGACAACCCCATTTTGTTCGGGGGGTGTCGACACAGCTGTGTTGGTTCACTATCCCTTGGTTGGCAAAAAAAATCCTTTGAAGCATGGTTAAAAAAATTCTCTACCATTGTTGGTTCGTAGTTGTTTGATGGAACAACTAAATTGAGTTTTAACCAAATAATAAAATTTCATAAATGTATCCAAGCATCAGATTTTTGATTTAAGAGATAAATCCAAGTGCATAGGGAGAAGTCATCCACTATTATGAGAAAATAGGAAGCACCACATAGGGCGGGTATAAAATATGGTCCCCAAATGTCACAGTGTATTAAATCAAAACATGCAGTCATTGAAATCATACTTGCGGGAAAATGTAGATGAGTTTGCTTAGCTAATGGACAAATGGAGCAAATAAGATTTTTACAAATATTGATAGTAGGGTCCATTTTATTTAAAAAACGAAAAACATTATTAAAGGGGTGACCTTGGCAGGTATGCCAAAGATCAGGGGAGGAATGGACTGTGGATGCTGCAATAAATGGAGGGGATATATCCAATATGTAAACTCCGCCATGTACCTTACTCAATCCAATCATCTCCTTCGTTTGGAGGTCCTGAAAAATACAATGGGATGAATAGAAACTCACAGAGCATTAAAAAGTTTGAACAATCTTAGGAACTGAAAGTAAATTAAAACCAAAAGAGGGAACAAATAGAACATCAAAGAAATGTAAAGTGGGTACAGGAAGGCAGGAACCGTTTGACATGGGTTTGATGTCCAGTAGGTAATGTGATTGAAGATGAATGAGGTTTTGGAGTGCCATTTAGAAAGAACGAAGTGTCCGACACCATGTAGTGGGTGGCGCTGGAATCAATGGCCCAAATGGGGAAAGTTCGGCTATTACTTGCAACATCGGCCAATGGTGCAACAGTTCCAAATTGAAGCATCGCAAGAATCTGGTTATATTGGTTTATTGTAAAAGACGAAGGGATGGTTGGAGCTGCAATGGAAGCCGCAAGTGAGTGGGCAGTTTGCATCATTGGTGAGGCAACAGCAGTAGCATAATTTGAGTTCTTTAGAGGGTATCCATTATTTTTGAAGCATCGAGACTCCGAATGCCATCAAGTCCACAGAATGTATGATGATAATGTGACTTTGGTTTACCAGATTTGTAGTTTGAGCGACCACCAACAACAACAAGGGCAGATTGATTCAATGATGAGTCTGGTGTGACAAGAACAGATGTTGGCGTTCCTCTTGAAGAAGAAGAGAATAAGCACAATTGATGGTTGGAAAGGGGTCGATTTAAAGGAGCTATGAATGGAAGTATAGAATTCGTTGAGACAATAAAAAATTCTAGTAATTGATCTCGTTAGAGAAGATCAGAATGATGTTGAAGAGCACCACAAGTGTAATCGGGATTTGAGCTATATGAAGCAAGCTCATCCCAAAAGCCTTTGATAATAGTGTGATAAGAAGCCAATGAAGAACTGCCTTGTAGATGATTAGAGATTGCACGACAGATCTCAAAAATTCGTTGGGCATTTTTTTGAGAAAAACGGTCTTGAAGGTCAATACAAACATCACAGGTGGAGGATGCATATAAGACTCTATGAGCAATGTTAGTAGCAAGGGCATTGATGAGCCATGAGAGAACAATATTATTGCAACATGTCTATTGATGAAGATTAGGAGAGTCAATAGTTGGTTTGGGAATGGAACCATCAATTAAACCAAGTTTGTGTTTGGCTTCAATTGCCATGTGCATTGCACGACTCCAAGTGGGTAATTGTCACCGCTCAGAAGTTGAGTAACAAGTATAACACCAGGATTATTCGAGTGGTGTAAAAAATATGGGGAGGAACCATCGTCGGTGGCAGCAATGGTGGCGGCAGCATTGGTGGTGGCAGCAATGTTGGCGGCAGCAGCAGCAATGGTGGCAGTAGAATCGGCCATGGATAAGACGAAGAGTTGAAAAATGAAGAATAGATGGAGAATCGAGTTTAGGTTGATACCATGTTAAGAAGATATTCAAATTGTTTGTAGAATGATGATCATCTTATTAGATTGAGATATTATACGTATCAAATGAATGAAAATAAGGAAAGCCTACAAAGCAATCTTATCTACTGGAAAGAATTAAGAAATCTTAATCAGGAAAGATTATCTATAGCTAATCTGACCTTATCTATACAACCAAAAAATCAATAAAGAATAATTCAAAAAACATAAATCTTGGTTGAGATTTTATTTTCAATACATGTCCACATGTGTAAATTCCTCCCCATGAAAATATTACTTTCACTACAGCAAGGTACAAAACATGGGATCGAGTATGTCGGAATCGATTAGGAATCAATTGAACTTGGACAGAATTGACCAAGCTGGGGTTGACTTAGCTTGGAATACAATCATGAAGTTGAAAGTACCAAAAATTCCTAGAAGCATACCATCGGAGAACTTTTGTTGACCGACTAGGTAGATCAAGAAAACAACGATAACACCTGCTGCAATAGGAGTTGAATATGCGTCAACAATCCAAGGGTGCATACCCAGTCAAAATATAACAAGCTACACAAAGTAAGAAACGTAGAACAATTAGTTTATAAGAACTACCATTGTATAACCACCATCATTGATGGATGCCATTTCCTATATCTGGTGAAAGTGCAATCATATAGCTACAAAAGTACGAATAATGGCACCAAAGATAATAATGTTTATGTAATGTAGAGATACAAAACAGGTTCATGAATACCATCAATATACACTAGAGGAGTAGCAATGAAGGCGATAATAAGCAAAAATTAGGTCAATAAGATAGGATCATTAAAGCACTGAACCTTGGTTATAAACATCGATATCGATCCCCTGATACTAATACCAATATGATTCGACCCGTATCAGATGCATTTACCCTCGTTTCTTGAAATTTGATTTTCAGATGATTTTGCCCTTACCATGGACCATTACGCCTATACAACATTGATATAAGGTAAGGCCAATACTGATATGGACCTGTCATATTTGGAAATGTGGATATTGACCTGTCATATTTGGAAACGTGGATAGGAGGGGTTATTTTCATCATTTTTTCCTAGAGAACTTATGTATTGTCATATGTTTGGGTAACAAATGTTTCCAATGGATTCTCCATTTCGGAAACTCTTTTTTAAGTGTTATGTTTTAAATCCTTCCATAATTCCATCATCCATTGACCTTCGCCTTTCTTTTTATAAATGGTTCGTTCCTAAATTGGAACTCAGGTAACATATAGAGTATATACTATGCACCATTACACCATTTCTGGTAGATTAAGAATTTAAGATCCTCTCCAGACCTGAGGTGCTTGAGAGGGACCATCGAGGGTTTTCTTTCTCTTGGATCTCTTGAAACTCTGGTGATCCCTAATAATTTTTTGAAGTGAAGTGGCCATGGGCCACTATTCCTCTCTGATTTGAAGTGGAGAGTTTTTAGTTCAAACCCACCTTTTATATAAAAATTGCTGCCAACATACTAGTCTGTATGATCAAACTTATATCTTACAAGGCCGTCACTAGGAAAATCCTGATAAAGGATGCTAACTATCTAGATCAAACTCAACTTTATATAATTTTCTATTTATTTTCTTCAAATAGAAAAGAAATCCTCATTGACCCTTGGGCAATCAATGAATATTGTCTTTCCAGCCATTAAATGCACGTTGAGCCTCCAACATAGAGGATTTGAATCCTTATTTCTCTTTTCTGCCCGGCTTTGTATCTCTCTCTATGCTCATTGGTCCCTCTCCAGCATGGGGCGGAAGGGATCCAAATCCATTTCGGATTCTGGTGGACCCAATTTTGAGTTTTGACCCTTTTTTCCTCAGCCCCATGTCTGCTCATGGGGGAAAATTTCACTTCTACCCAGGTCTGCAACCCATGGTAATAGTCCAACGAATGGAATCTCAGGGACAGATTTGAAAGTACCCATCGAGGGGTATATTTTTTCACCCATACCCTTAAGATTCTATTCCCTTGACTGGTACTAAGGGT
This sequence comes from Macadamia tetraphylla, assembly GCA_022985045.1. NCBI lineage: Eukaryota > Viridiplantae > Streptophyta > Magnoliopsida > Proteales > Proteaceae > Macadamia > Macadamia tetraphylla. Next base: position 21,642,974 of record CM040971.1, read on the forward strand.
TGCATGTCCTTAACTGCAACCCAGGCAGCAACCAAGTCTCGTTCCAATCTCAACCCCAACTTCTCCACCCTCCGGTTATCAACACGAAACAAGCTTATAAACAAATCGAAGCCGCCGATAGTGTCAGCTCTCGCTCTCTCTCTCTCTCTCTCTCCCTCTCTCTCACACCCACAGAGTGAAGATGGAGCCCTCGCTAGATCCGGTTTCTGCCCTACTTTCCATGTCAGCGTAAGAAAAAAAAGAATACTGCCAACAGAAACAAGGTATAATCTACGAACTCATAAAAGGACATCTTTCTTTCTTCCACTTCCCGACATTCCCCACCCCCCTCTCTCTCTCTCGCGCGCTCACAAACATGCGCCGGAAGAACAATAAGCCGCTTCTATTTCTCTTGTTTACCTTCGTTCTCTTTGCCTCTTTTCTATTCTTTCTCCCCCGCAATATCTTCTTCAGCAGAGAAATTTATCAAACGTCGACGATCCTCGGGAACCATAATCTTCATCTTTACCTCACCATCGCTGCTACCGAAGATGACATCCATCGCACCTTCCAACACCTATCATCGTCATCGTCGTCAAGATCATCCTCATCATCTGTCGCCGATCCTCATACCGTCTCGATCCTTTTTCCTGATTGGGAAGTTTTCCTGATCCTTTCACAGGAAAATCACTCATCTTCCGATGCTGACGACGGCCGTTATTATTGCCTCTTCCAAAACAACGCCACTTCTCCGGCCAAATCTTCTGGAATCTTACCTTCAACTAACGCCACAATCTTCAGGTGCGTTCTTCCCGGAAGCGTCCGCCGTATTCGCCCCTTCTTCCAACCGATTCTTACAAAGCGGAGGCAGTTTTGGCCTTGGACGGAGACGGAGTCGGGACCGCCCGAGTTGTTACGATGGGGTTTCCTTGTATACGAATCGTTATCGACGGAAGATGACGTCATCTTGTTCGCCAAGGAGTTAACAATCGCCAAGGCGTCAACCGGTCGCCGTCGGAGCTCCGCTGCGTCTTCGGAGACGGCGTCATAACGGACGTCACTAGCTCCTATCAAGAGGTGTTTCGATGTCGCCACCCGGACGAAAACGCCCTCGCTCGGTTGTTTCAAGGCGGGAAGGAAGAAAAGATTACAATTTCCCTCCAACTACAGGTCCAGCGAGGAAATGAAGAGAAGAAGGTGGTGGTGCCGTCCGTGGCGTACTACACACCCTCGCCCAGACCAGCGTCCCAAGAGGGGAAGTCGCTATTGTGCGCGTGTACGATGGTGTATGACGTAGCCAAGTTCCTGAAAGAGTGGGTGCTCTACCATTCCAAGCTCGGCGTAGACAAGTTCTTCTTGTACGACAACATGAGCGACGATGGATTACTGGAGGTAGTCTCACAGCTCCGTCGTGAATCACACAACATCACTACCTTCTTATGGCCATGGCCTAAGACCCAGGAAGCTGGCTTCTCACACTGTGCTATGCATGCCAAGGATTCATGCACATGGATGATGTACATCGATGTGGATGAGTTCGTATTCTCGCCATCATGGCTCAATTCCTCATACCCATCAAGTAACATGCTCAGATCCTTCTTGCCGATGTCGTCAACGTCAAGAGAGTCTCTTCCGGTCGGGCAAATTAGTATCTGGTGCCTTGAGTTTGGGCCGTCGAATCAGAGCTCCAACCCGGTTCAAGGAGTCACCCAGGGCTACACCTGTCGAAGAAGCGAGGAGCAGAGACACAAATCAATGTTGCTATTGGACGCCGTGGATGCTTCTCTGGTGAACGTGATACACCATTTCCGATTGAAGGAAGGGTACAGAGGGAAATCGTTGAGCAGGAATGGAGCTGTGGTGAATCACTACAAGTACCAAGCATGGCCGGAATTTAAGACTAAGTTTCGGAGGAGAGTTTCAGCTTACGTGGTGGATTGGACAGAAGGGGTGAACCCCAAGTCCAAGGATAGGACCCCGGGGCTGGGTGTCACGCCGGTCGAGCCAAAAGGGTGGGCCAACAAGTTCTGTGAGGTGAATGATACGAGGTTAAAGTGGGTCACCCAGAGATGGTTTGGGTTCGAGTCCAGAACCGGATTTAAGATGGCTTGGCAGAATCAGTGAGGAGGTCTTGCTCTTGAGGGAAGGGACCTGCCAGCACCCTCAGCTCCATCTTTAGGACGTGAAAGCCAATATTATTAATTAGTTAGAGAGAGCATGGGTACACATTACATCAGAAAAACATATTCTTTCCTTCTCTGGATAAATAAAACTTTCTGCAAACCTGAGAAAGGAACAGATTATTTTGCATGTTACATGTACGCTTCCATTTAAATTTAAGGCTAAAAGTTCGCAGTGCTTAGGCGCTGAGAATATATAAGAGCTACATCTCTTTCAGCCGTTGATTTTTTATAAAGGCAATCATAATCGTTCATTTGTTTTACAATGATTTACTCTATTACCAGAAGTTATGGTCATAGAGGGAAGGTTACAGTGATCTACTTAAGGGTGCCAATTTCAAATCCAAACCGAATATTGAAATCAAAACTGAGTCGGATTGATCGAATCAGACCGGATCAAACCAAACCAAATTTATTTGGTTTAAATTCGATTTGAATATGTGAGTATGCTATTTGGTTCGGCTCGATTTCGATTTAAGGTGTTACAACTATCAGATGGAACCGAAACCGAACCGAATTACTCTCATCATTGAAGAGTGTTTTTTGCAAACTCTTTTTTTTTTTTTTTTATTATTATGTGGTAAGTGTTATTTGCAATTTATCATCACATATTTACAAGCTAAGATAATTTTGGAGTTAGCAATGGCCATAAGGCCAATAACTTGAGTCAATTATGGCCTTTGATCCATTACAGTCATGGTTCAAAAGTGAAACCGTTTTTATAACCGAATTAAAACTACAAATCAGAACCGGATTATAATCAAAATCGAACCAAGTCAAATTGAATCGATCTGAATATCTAAATACAGAACCGAGTCATTTCTCAATTCGGTTATGATCTACCATATCATCATTTGGAACCGAACCAAAACCGAACCTACTACTCTGCAACCGAAATACCTCAAATCTACTCTGCACCTCTCAAACCCGGCAGCCCATGTCTGCGAAGAAGGAGATGCTTCCGCACCATTATAGACGGTATGGGGTAAATCGGGGTTATTCCAAACACACACAACAAAATAAATTAAGCAAAACAGGTTGCAAGCTAAGAGTTTTTTTGCCAATTTGGGTTGCAATTATTGTTCTTGTTCTGATAAGAAATCCATCGGCATCGATGAAGAAACTAAGAATTCAAGAAACTTAAAGAGCAATGTCGATTTTGGAGGGTTTTATGGGAAAGAGATGATCACAAAGGAACCCACTAAAACCCTCCCATTGATCTGGTTGGAATTCGAGCTAAGCAGAACCAGGTCAAAGAAGACATCCTCTGCGAGAAGTTCGATAAGCTACGTTTCTCTATGGCAGATCAAGGGGAGGAAGAAGAAGAGAAGCGGAGGAAGTCACTGAATGTATTTGGATCCCCAATTAGAGAACTGAAATTGAATAATCAGGACAGAAGATTGAATTTGTTACCCTGGGATGGAATTCCTTCATCTAGACAGAGATGGGTGATTCCACAATGGCATGAAGGGAACGGGGACACCGGTGATAAAGCCAGTAGTGAAAAACCCCAACCATTCTCTATCTGTGATGGCAATGAAGATGAAGAAGAGGGAGATGGGCCAGCGAGAGACGCCGAGATGGGGTGGGGGATTGTTGGATGTGGTGATGCATTATTGGATGTAAAAAATAAATAATTAGGAAATCTGCAGCAGATGCTGCCAACTGTCAAATATGGTACTGATTCACAACTACAACTGATGATGAAATGCATATTTGGGTTTTGTTCGATGAAACTTGCACTAAGATTTCAGGCATATTATAACTGCTTTGTGAAATCACAAAGCTTATGGATTCACGGATATCCCTCTTTCCTTGTAACAAATTCTCTTTGTGATGACTACTTTGTGATATTTTCTCTATTCTAATCAATTTCAGTCTACTAGTTGTTTCTTTTTATTCCTAGATCTCTTATCTGTGAGGCTTACATTCTAGCCCCTTATACTGTTAAGATAATGCTTTCTAGTGTGTTGTGGATTCATGGATATTCCTCTTTTCTTGTAACAAATTCTCTTTCCTTGTGGTCATCACTCTTCTTAATAAAAGTTTTCTTTTGTAGAGTGAAAAAAAAAAACCCTAGACTTTGCCCAATTGGCATTGTTTCAATTGAGTCATTCTTAGATGTTCTTGAAACTTATCAACTTGTAACTTGTTTCAACTTCCTAAAAAATCAGCGAATTACTTCATTTATTGAAATATGGCGTTGAGTTAAGTGAGAATGTTGAGAGTAATCCTCGGGTAGGCATGATACTAATTCAGAGCTGGAAGCTTATGACTTCTACAACAATTATGGAGGAAGAATGGGTTTTAGTATTAGAAGAGATTTTGCACATAATAGACACAAAGACAAGTCAATTATAACATCACGGGGATTAGTATGCAATAAAGCTGGTTTTTGGAGAATAGATAAGCGAGACATTCAGACAAAAAAGCCACAAGCTGAGACAAGAACAGAGTGTCCAGCACGAATGGCGATATACTTGATGGAAAATGGAAAATATGAATGTCGTGCTTTTGTGGAAGAACATAATCACCCTCTTCATATATCTGGTACTATGCATTTTATGCGTTCCCAGAGGAAGATTTCAGAGATATATTCATATGAAATCAAGTTAGCAGATGATTCAGGGATCAACCCAAAGGCCGCATTTGAGTTAATGGGTAGGCAAGCTGGTGGGGCAGAGAATCTTGGCTACGTAATACAAGATCAGAAGAACTATCTACGAACTAAAAGACAACATTCCTCATCTTATGGTGAAGCAGGGAGTTTATTGAAATATTTTGAAAATCAAAGTATGAACAATCCTTCGTTTACATACTCAATGCAGTTGGATAGTGATGAACAAATCACAAATTTTTTTTGGGCTGATCCTAAAATGAGAATTGACTATGCACAGTTTGGTGATGTTGTTAATTTCGATACGACATTTTGTACTAACAAAGAGTATAGGCCATTTGGGATATTTGCCGGTTTTAATCATCATAGAGGGGTTATTATATTTGGGGCTGCACTTTTGTATGATGAAACAGCTGAATCTTTTAGTTGGTTATTTGAACAGAAAAAACCTATAACTATCTTCACAGACCAAGATGCCGCTATGGCAAAAGCATTGCTTGAGATGTGGCCTGAGACACGACATGGGTTGTGTATTTGGCACATAATGCAAAATGGCATTAAACATCTGGGTAATATGATGAAAGATGGCTCTGGTTTTCTCAAATATTTGAAAAAGTGTATATTTGAGTATGAGGAAAAATCACAGTTTGAGTATTATTGGAATAAATTACTTAGAGACTACAACTTGGAACAGAATTCATGGTTGCTTCATATATATGGACTTAAATGTAAATGGGCAAAGTGTTATATGAAAAATACATTCACAATAGGCATGCGGAGTACACAGATTAGTGAGAGTTTTAATAGTGACTTGAAAGAATATCTAAAATCTACTTTGGATGTTGTTCAATTTTTTAAGCACTTCGAAAGGGTTGTGAATGCTAAATGAAATAATGAATTAAAAGCTGAATTTGATTCAAGAGACAAACTTCCAAGGAACATATTCAGGATGTCACTTGTTATCAAACAAGCTGGGGATGTCTATACTCCTTACATTTTTGAGAGATTTTAGGAGCAGTATAACTGGGTTAGTATTTGCAAAATAAGTTTTCGGAATGAAGATACTCCCTTTCATAAATATATGGTTGGTATTGTCGGTTCTGAATGTGAGTACAAAGTCTATTGTAACCCAATTGACATGATTATTCAATGTAGTTGCAAGAAATATGAGACATTTGGCATTCTTTGTTGCCATTCCTTAAAAGTTTTGGATGTCTTTGATATTAAGTGTATCCCTGATACTTATATTTTGCGGAGATGGACACGGGCAGCAAGAAGCATGGTAGTGGAAGATCATAAGGTGAAACAAGTTGTTGAAGATGTGAATTTAGACTGTACACAACGATACAAATATCTTTGTCTTCAACTTGTAAAAATAGCATTACAAGCTTCAAATTAAGTTGAAGGATTCACATTGGTAAAGAATGGGGTTAAAGAATTATGTCAACAACTTGAAATTATCAATGTGTCTGATGTTCGAAAAAATCTTGTTCCTAATGAAGTCTCTAGTATAAACAATGGACTAGTATTGAGCAAAAAAATCCTCTCGCTCAAAAAGGTAGTAGAAGGAAGAAGGGTTGGGTAGAAAAACAAGGGAAAAAAAAGGAAAGAAAGAGGACCAAGTACTTAGTCAGCTGCTGAATTTACATACCAGTGAGTTTCACAGAAGTTCTACAGGTAGTTATTTGACCATTGTGATGTCATCAAGTTTATCCCCAATTCTTGATTTTTGGTATTTATTCATCTATACTCATTGTGCAGGGAACATTCGATCAAGCTCTTTCTCAGTTTTCTTCCCAAGCATCGGCAACAGATATTTTGCACCAATACCATGAATGGGATTGAGGACAATATTTATCATCTTTGATCATTGATTTTGGTTGTTTAATTTTGGATATTGATTTTGACTTTTGATTAAGGACATTTATTATGCATAGAACCAGTTTTATTTTTGTTTTTTTTTTTTTTTTTTCTATGTTTATCTTTAATTTGCTTTGGATTTAGTATCTTGAAAACTAACTTTACCAGATTGTAGGTGAATCTTTAGCTCCAAAATGGAAGAACACCTGGGATTTTACCCAGGGTATGATGGTTCGAATCCATGTGTTGCATAATGATTTTCTTTAGTATCTTGTCCCTAATTTTTTTTTGTTTAGATTGAAATACTTCATTGTATGGTGCTGCTAGATTGCATTTTTCCCAACAAGTGTATCTCTATTTTTTTTATGCTCAAAATGGAGTAATGTACTTCACTTACACTATGCCTGACAATCTGGTTTGTTAGGGATTAAGAAGACCTCTCTAGTAGTTGCTGCTGCCATGCCCAACCTTGCTGTCAAAATGGAGTAATGTACTGGTGGTTGGGTATAGTGACTCATTAATATAACTCTTCAATGGTTACTGTTCTTAATTTTTTTAAGTTAGAGAAAGTGAATCTCAAATGTCTCTATAGTAAAGCCAAGATTGTGGGAACACTTGGTTGCATCACTGGGGCCTTAGCCATGAGCTTCTTTCATGCCCAACCTTGCTGTCAAAATGGAGTAATGTACCGGTGGTTGGGTTTAGTGCCTAATGATATAACTCTTCAATGGTTACTGTTCTTAATTTCTTTTAAGTTTGAGAAAGTGAATCTCAAATGTCTCTATAGTAAAGCCAAGATTGTGGGAACACTTGGTTGAATCACTGGGGCCTTAGCCATGAGCTTCTTTCATGCCCAACCTTGCTGTCAAAATGGAGTGGTTGGGTTTAGTGCCTAATAATATTACTCTTCAATGGTTACTGTTCTTAATTTCTTTTAAGTTAGAGAAAGTGAATCCCTAATGTCTCTATAGTAAAGCCAAGATTGTGGGAACACTTGGTTGAATCACTGGGGCCTTAGCCATGAGCTTCTTTCATGGTCCTGAGACTTCACAAGCACTGGTGGTACCTGGATCTCTAGATAAAGCCATGATCATTGGTTGCTTGTATCTCATTGGGGCAGTTTTTATTTTGTCCTGTACTTGTATTTCACAGGTAACTAGCTTAATCGATTATATTATACGATCATATATTCATCAAATTTTGATGCTAGGTAGCTAGCTCCAAATATACTTTTGGTTTGGTCCCTCATGAATCTCCAGCTTTATGTGTTCTACAGGCTCAAGCTATGGTGGATTTTCCTGCACCCATGTCCTTGAGTGTTGTATCAGCCTTAATGGATGCTATTCTTACAGGAATAGTGCAGTTGATCCAAGAACATAGTTTCTCATTTGATTGGCCACTAGTGAATTTTCGAATCGTTATTGGGGCTGCCTTACTGGTTAGATATGTAGTATTGGTCAAATCCAAGGAGGACCAAATACCTTGTGTTGAAACTTGAAAGGTATCTGCTCAATCTATCAAATATAAAAATATATTTATACAATTTCCCCAAATCGCTCAAAATGAATTTCTGGTTTTTTTTTTCTCCGATGAAGGTGAACAAATACGATGGGAATTGGGAGAAGCAATGGTACGGAGCAGGGATCTTCGTGGAGGCGAGCGAAGAAGTGGAAGTGGATGTATTCAAGAAGCTGGACGAGAAGGGCCGAGGAATTAGGGCTCACAGTGTCCTCCATCGAGAAGCTTGGTTTCTTCTCCAAGGCAGAGGAGTTGGGATTGTTGAGTTTGCTGGAGAAAGTCGCCGGCTTCTTGCCATCGACGTTGGCTTCGTTATTGCTACCTCTCTTTGTGGCTGCTATGGCCGTAATCGTTGTGATTCCCGACGATTAGGCGGCTCTCAAGCACGAACACAAGCAGAAGAAGAAAACCAGAAATTTCAACGATGGCTCTCATCGCGAACAGGAGCAGAAGAAGAAAATCAGAATTTCAACGGAGTGGGCTGGGATGGGGTTTTGAAGGAAGTAGGGTTTGGTTTCCTCCTTAAACCGGGTTGTAAAGAAAATCAAGATTTCAAACCGTTTTCTTCCAATCCACCGTCCACGTGTATAAGCCACGTGTCAACAGATAAACCACCCTCCACCAACCTCCGCCAGTATCATAGGTCGTGGACGATTTTGATCCCAGGGTGTGGGGTTTGGTCCCAGCACCAGCGATGGGGGCACAGAGAGAGGAGCCGCAGATAGCGGGGGGAAAGACGGAGATGTGTAACAGCCGGTAATAGTCTAAGAATAGGTAATATTAATGGAGGGTTAGGATTTCTGGAAATTAGATCAACGGTTCATAGTGATTGGAGTGCTATTAATTTCTGAGCGCTTAAGTGCTGCTGCCACTCACCCTAAGTTTAAAAATAATAATAATAATAATAAACCCAACACTTGAGCCTTTGTATTGTAGTGTTGTTTTTGCCATTTCAGGTATAAGACGCTTAATTTTCATGTTGATTTTATCATGTGGTGTGGCAGGCAACATGAGGTTTCTGAAGATGATTGAAACACCTCAATGTATTTTGAGTGAGTTTGAAGTGCAAATCTGCTGTCAATGTTTTAAAACTCCATATTGGTCTTAATCGATATCAATATTGGATTGTTCAAGATTGGTCAGATTTAACCTTGTTTTGAAGAAAGAAAAAAAAAATATATGTTTTTAGACCTTTTCACCCTAATAGATCATGCCACTGGATTTAGGGTTCCTCAAACAATGTAATATTTCACGCCGGATTTTTATACATTACATAAGGTAGCTTGCTTATTTAGTCTTGCCCTAAGTATCCAATCAGAGTTAAAACTTCTTTGAAAAGAAAACCTTCCCCTTATCAATTGGAGTACAATGAACTTGGATTACTAATTAACACCTAGAAGGGTGTTTGTGAACCTTGAAAATACATGTAAGAGGGTATTTGTGAACTTAAGGGGAAAGGTGAATTATTTCTTTTTCCTATGAACAGGGTTAGCTGCAACCGGATAGCAGCCAAAAGTTTTCCAGAGTACAAGCATTCCCTTGATCTTTAGTAAACCAGATTAAGCCAATCCTTTTTTTTACCTTTTTTTTAATCGAAACGTCTCAAGTCACCGATCTGAGAGATTTTGACCAATTCGATCTTATTTTTAAAACTATGCCTGTTGTTAGATAGGCTTTGTGGTTACGTAATTGGGAAGAAAAATTGAGATTTTTCTAGCACCAAGCACAGGTGGTTATGTGACATGTCAAACATCATTGCCGTTAACTAGTCAATATAAAGGGTAGCTCTCCAAATCTTCTTTGTGAAGTAACCCTCATTGAAAAGAAGTAACACTCTTATGAGGTTTAGTTGTATTAAATAACCATATAAAAGGGTCATCACCAATTTGTTTAACCTTATCATTCATATATGTTTACATGGTTTCGCTTCTTCCCCTAAATTAAGATTTTCGAGAAAGCCAGACTGTGCTGTTATTCATCAGTCAAGTGTCACATGCAACCAAGGAAAATATGGTGGCACCAGAATTGGGGCATATTTGTCGGATCTACCAAAGAAATTTGTGGTCAAACTCTTGAGGACCCTATCCGCTCATATATACATAGCTAATAGATAAGCGAACGAATTATTGTACAATTTGCAACCCCGTATTTTTTTACAAAAACGTATTTTTATACCAAAAAACGTATTTTTACACATCATTCCATAGAGTTGGGAAAAATAGATGGACGTTTAGCTAGCAAATTTACACATGCAAAGTTGCCAGAGAGAAATACCCTAGGGTAAGGAAATAGGTCTTTGGTTGGGTTGACAAGGCTGAAGGGGTGTAGCGCAAGTACAAGCCTAAGAAAAAATTCTTTGGAGGCCAAATGAGGGATGGTTTTCTCGGTCTAAGTTAGGCTGTACCATCTTCAGATATATATTACCTTCTTTTTTTTTTTCAAAATCTTCAGACATTACCCTATATGATGAAGATGATTGCACATACTGATACAGCCAAATTGATTGCCCAGTAGGGTAAGAACACGTGGTATCTAAAGAGAGGACAAGTGTCGCTCACCTGTTAGAGGCTGCAAGGAGTCTGATCACGTCAACCGCGTGGAGAGAATATTTTCCACGAAGGGGATAAGACGAATCCGAGTAGGATTCGAAGAGGAAAGGAGGCAGACCCGAGGAGGACTCCTCCAAGGAAAAGAGAAACCCTAAACCCTAAGGACTATAAGAGAGGGCCCGAGCGGAGGAAAAAAGATATGCAGAAAAACCCTCACCATTACCCTTGTGAAAAGCTGTGCGGCCGATCTCTAACTTAGGCGTCAGAGGACTAACCCCGGATAAACATCCGGGCCTCTGCCTTCTGCATTTGTGCAGGATCAGCTCATGCGGATTTTCAGCAGCAACAGATTGACGCCGTCTATGGGAACGATAGTAATGGTGGGGAGAACCTATAATCGTAAGAAGACGAGAGCAGCATCGAACATGAATATGGGGGAGGAGAAACCTTCAGGATGGCTCCCTCCCTCGATAGAAATCGGAGAAAGGGGAAACGATGACCGGGAAGGCTCCACGAGGGACCAGCGTTCTGCCAGATATTCAGTGTGCGGAGATAGTAATCCTTCGCCCCCTCCTGGAACGCAGGAATATGTGACAAGGGAGCAGTTCGAAGCCCTCTAGGAGAAATATGATCGAATGACCGAGGCAATGAAGGAGGTCTCCAAAGCTCTCTCAGAAGACTGGTGGAGCACCGTGAGGCCCCCATATCCAACCCGAGCGAGCTCGAGATGAGGACCAGAGCAATATAAGATCGATAAGGTCCGGTCATAATCCTCGGAACCGAGCGATGAGGGAAAGTCCTGCACCCAGGAAAAGGACGCGGCATGCCGCCGGGGCCAGGCATGGGGAACCATGCCAAGGAGACGAACAGAGACACGAGGACTAGGGGTTGAAGCAGATGATCCTGGACCTGAAAGATGAGATCAAGAAGGTGGCAGAAAATCAGACGGGAGCTCACGAGCCAAACCTCACTAATGACACGGCTTTAGCTGATGAGGTCATAAGGGACCCGCTCTCGATCGACTTTCGCCTGCCAAAGTATGACACTTACGACGGGTCTGGGGACCCCGTCAATCACCTGAAAGGCTTCAAGGTTCTATATAGTTCCATCGAGTCTCAGAGAACATCATGTGTCGTGCCCTGCCATTGACGTTTAGAGGAGCAGCAAGGCTATGGTACAACCGTTTGCCGACGAAGTCGATCCACAGCTTCAGCGATCTAAGTTACTTATTCGTGAAGGGATTCTCCAGTAACTAACCCCTTCAGAAGACCACGTTGAACTTGACCAACGTCAAGCAACATGAAGGAGAATCATTGCGGAACTACATGAAGCGCTTCCAACAAGAGAAGATCACGATCAGAGGTGTCACACCCCGTTCACACTGAACCGAGCCAGTGACCGGGTTAACACTGGTTAACCCAAACCTGCCAGGATCATCTGATACTGTATTCCACCATAGCATACACAACTAATATAAGCTCATCAGATCAGCGGAAGACTAAGTTTTACCTGTGAATAATCCCATAATACTTGATACCCGAATTGTGATACAATAGTTATATACATGTGGGCCCGAAGGCATGATATTTACACAATAAAAATATAATTCGCATATCAAGTATATAAATCCATCAAAATAATCAGAGTACACAGCTCGGCTCGGTATCAAAGGCAGGAGCTCAGCTCGGCATCAAGGGTTGAGCCCAGCTTGGCATCACATGGTAGAGCTCAGCTCGGCCTCAGAAGTGGAGCTCAGCTCGGCATCAGAACTGCGGTCCCGCAGCACAACTCTCGCACGAGCAGTCAATGTCGTGCTCTAACTCCTCAGGGGTCCACCAGTCCTCTTCGGGGAACTCGACTGTGGGACCCACCCTGTGCTCTTCAGATGTATGACCTACAAAATCATCTAAAAAGGGGTGCACACGTGGGATGAGCTCACTAGCTCAGTAAGTGGTAAGATGGACCACACAACAGTCCACACATCAAAACACAAACATATGCACTACATGCTATGCATTACATTTTAAATCACATCCACCTAAGCAACATTACTAAGTCTTCGGTTTAGTGCTACTACAGCCACAGTGCGTGTATACTCCGGGTACGAGTAGCGAACTCCATCTCGCGATACGCCCATAGGGCTGTCGGAGAAGGCCCACCGTGAGTACTCGGAAAAGTAAAGACAATGCCGTCCACCGGCTCTCAACAGAAATGTAAATGATCGGGAAATTTAAAAGGGGCTGACTCGCAATTTAAAAGCGACAATTGGCCCTCTTGAATGTACCACCGGGTTGCCGATCGTCCTAATGACCCACCGGTGTTATGTCTAACCGCACAAGGACCGACAACCGCGACCACTGCTTCCCCCCAAATGGTAACCCAACACCTTAACCCCTGTTGGGAAGGGTCGTAGCACGGGATGGTGAAAATCCTAATACCGTATGCTCCTATAAGACAATAGTACGATTGCATAGTGCCATCGCGTCCCATACCACGGGCCACCAATGCACTCGTTTCCAAGCCGACTACAGCATCTAGTCTATCAATGCATCATGCACAATGATGTCCACATTCAACATATAAACATCTCATTCAATTGGCATTTAGAAAGTAGCATAGCACACATGCATAACAATGTGAGGAATGACTAATCTACATAGTATATTCATGATGGCATGACTAGACTAGATATAATTAAATGAATGCCAAACAATGCCTTGAAACAAGGCCAAATGTCCTCTCCCCACTTACCTGTAGTGTACAAGGATTCCCATTTGGTACGGGTGAGATCCGGTGTGAAACGGGTAGGATTTGGTGAACCTAACATAATTGAGCGGGGCTAGTACTTCACCATTTTAGGATCAAAATTAACGAGATCCGATGACAAAATCATGTTTAGAACGTTAAAAGAAGGTCGCACGTCCGATTTGGGTCCAATCGGACGTAAGAATCACCTTCGGGGCCACACAGGTGGGTCAGATAGGTGGGCTATCTGGCCCACCGGTCCTACCCACCGGTTTGGACCGGCGGGTAGGGGCCCATCGGTTGGCCCACCGATCTGGCCCGCCGGTTGGCCAGGGGCCCCTGCTAAGACCGGCGGGCAGGGTGGCCCGCCGGTTAGCCCGTCGGTTTGGCCCGCCGGTTGTGCCCAAAGGCCCTGCCCTCTCAGGTGGGTGCCCACAGGCGGGCCAGATGGCCCACCAGTTCCACCCACCGGTCTTGGCGGGAAACCTGCTGTGTCTTTCCAACTTCCTCCATTCTTTGGGGATTCAAATGGGGGCTTTTCCCCACCCATTCTTCACACTTTCAAGTCTTATAGGATGGCTCTAACCTAGATCTAGGTTAGATTCAAGTGATGGGAAACCATCTTACCTTCTTTGCTCAAGAATAACTTCAAACCCTCCAAATCACTTCAAACCCACAATGCTTCTTCCACCTTGTCAATACCTCTTCAAATCCTTCAAGATCAACACATAAATCATCTATTAAACCTTAGATTCATCATTTCAAAGGGGATTTACAAGATCTCAAGAAACCCTACTCGAATCAAGGGTTTAAGCTTGGGTATGGTGAATGTTTAAGGAACCCGACTTTGCTTACCTCCAAATGTAAATCTAGAGTTGAAAATCACTCTTCCGATGCCGAAATGGGAAGATCAAGCTTCGGCGCCGCTGTAATCCTTCTCTTCTTCCTCTTCCTTCTCTTCCCTTCTTCTTCCCTTTCTTTTCTCTCTCCTCTTTACTATCCTCACCACGTACGGGTGTCATAAATGAAAAGAAAAGAAAATCCTAAATGCTATATATATACTTCCTAAATAACTGAATAGTGCACATGGATGGGTCACTCAGGTGGGTGGGTGCACCCACCTGTCCGCCCACCTGAGGGCCAAAACTTGGGATTTCGACAGAGTTCAGGCCTGGCGCGAACCCCACCCTAGCATACGATGTAGTATACGTATATACTTTAATATATGGCTACAATACCTGTTTTATCCGTACATGGCCTTATGGTAGGTGCATATACACGGCTTGGGCACTCCCGTCTCTTCTGGCACTGGCTCGGACTTGTCGGGCCAGCTGGTGTTTAAGGTCACCCTTGCCATCATAGCCCATAAGGAACCCGCTCTAACTCCCTCTGGTTCAGTTCCTGCATGGTTAAATCGGGTCAACCGCGTAATCAGACCGGGTTTAAGAAGTAGGGTATTACAAGAGGTCTGGACCCAAAAGAAGAGTTCACAGCCCTGCTGGGAGGCGTCAAGGATAAGGAGTAGAAAAGGTCTTTGGCAAAGCATACACCGAGAACCTGGCCGAGTTGAGAGCTCGGAACGATAAGTATATCCAGATGGAAGAAACCCTTCAAGCCGATGAAGAAGCTAAAAGGAAGACAGGAAGGAAAAGGATCTCAAGGGGCGACGACAAACCCTCCGAAGAAGGCAAAAGATGAAAGTCTGAGCGTGGTCGGGCACCCAGTCCACCAAGGAAGTTCGAGAAATACGTGCCCCTGAACCGGAGATGAATGGATGTACTGATGCAGATAAAGGACTCCCCGAATGCCAGATCCATGAAGTGGCCAGGGAAAATGGGACAGCACCCCGAGAGATGCAATATAGACAGATATTGCCACTTCCACAGGGACCATGGTCACGACACCGAAGATTGTTCGCACCTCAAGGGGAAAATAGAAAGAATGATCTGAAGAGGATATCTAGGCCAATTCATGAACCGCGAAAAGGAGGATGCCCAAGATGGTAATGACCGTAGGGACAACCATCGGAGAGATGGCAGAGGCCGCTATGAAAGAAGGGGGCCAGCCCGCAGAGGTAATCAGGAACGACAAAGGGACTGAAAACCCGAGGAATCTGACCATCACCTCCGGGATGAGAATAAGAGCCCAATTAGGGTTATAGCGACAATCTGTGGAGGCCTAGCCACTGGAGAAAGTTCAGTCTCGGCTAGGAAAGCAAAAGCCTATGCAAGAAGCATACATGTGGCTGAATGGTCGAACAAGAAGGCGAGGACGGGGACGGTTATTTCCTTCTTAGACGATGATCTGGAAGGGGTGCACACTCCGCACGACGATGCCCTGGTAGTCACCATGACCATAGCGGATTGCAGAGTGAAGAGGATCTTAGTGGATAATGGCAGTTCAGCTAATATCCTGTTCCTTGAGGCTTTCCAGAAGATGGGCCTGGACGAGGGAAAGTTGAAGAAATTCGAACACCCATTGCAGGGATTCTCCGACATCCCAGCAAAAGTAGAGGGATCGATTGAGTTGCCAGTAAAAGCCAGCACCGGAGATCGCCAAGTAACAGTTATGATTAACTTCCTGGTAGTAGGCATTACCTCGGCATACAACGCCATACTAGGGAGGGTTGGTTTGAACCTACTAAAGGCTGTCGTCTCCACACCCCATCTCAAGATGAAATTCCCAACCAAGAACGGTGTCGGTGAATGTCGAGGCGATCAGGAGGCATCTCGGAGGTGCTACACCACTACCTTGTAGGGAAGAGAAAAGGCGGGCGAGGTGCTCCACATAGAAGATCTGCGCGATGACGCCAGTTATCAACGGGGGGAACCGGCTGAGGATCTGGTACAAGTTGAGACCGAAGAGGGGGATAACGCTCGGTAATTCCAGATCGGGGCTACAATACCAAGGCAACAACGAGAAAAACTCATCTCATTCCTCCAAACAACTCTGACGTCTTCACCTGGTCGGCTTCAGACATGCCTGGAATAGATCGAGAGGTAATAGAGCATCATCTGAATGTCAACCCGACAAAGAAGCTAGTACAACAGAAGAAGAGGACTTTCGCCCCCGAAAGGCAGCAGAAAATAGATGAAGAAGTAAAGAAGTTACTGAAGGCCCAGTTCATCCGCGAGATCCAATACCCGGAGTGGATATCCAACGTGGTGATGGTCCCGAAGGCAAATGGGAAGTGGAGGATCTACATCTACTTCATCGATCTGAACAAGGCCTGCCCGAAGGATGAATACCCCTACCAAAAATAGACCTCCTCATTGATGACACGGCAGGATACGAGGCGCTGAGCTTCATGGATGCGTAATCAGATCAAGGTGTCAGAGGTTGATGTCCCGAAGACATCCTTCGTGACCGAGGGAGGACTGTACTACTATGAAGTCATGCCCTTCGGGCTAAAAAACACAGGGGCCACCTATCAAAGGTTGGTGAATAAAATCTTCAAGGGGATGATCGGCAAAACCATAGAGGTATACCTGGACGATATGCTTGTAAAAAGCCTAAAGGCGGAACAACACATTCAAGACTTAGAAAAGGCATTCCAGGTGCTGAGGCAGTACGGCATGAAGCTAAACTCGACAAAGTGTGCATTCGTAGTAGCCTTGGGAAAGTTCCTCGGCTTTATTGTCTCGGAGAGGGGAATTGAAGCCAACCCGGTGAAAATACAAGCCATTCGAGATATGAGGTCACCCCAGAATGTGAAGCAAGTCCAGAAGCTAACAGACAGAGTCGCTGCTCTAGGGCGATTCCTATCTCGGTCGGCTGACAGATGCCTCCCCTTCTTTAGAGCCTTGAAGGGATCCAAGAAGTTCGAGTGGACGGAGGAATACGAAAAGTCTTTTGAACAACTAAAGGAATACCTAGCCGCACCCCCACTGCTGACAAAGCCAAATGCCGGGGATACCTTGTAATTGTACCTTACTGTATTAGCAGTAGCAGTAAGTGCAGTACTGATGAAGGAAGAAGGAAAGCAACAACGGCCGATACACTACGTCAGCCAAACCCTGCTAGATGTCGAAACAAGATATAGAAAGATGGAGAAAGTGGCATACGCCCTGGTAACAGCGGCAAGAAAGCTGAGGCCCAATTTTCAATCGATACAAGATATCGTGCGTGCATCACCTCAAGAAGATACTACAATGCCGGATATGTTCGGTCGCCTAGTAAACTGGGCCATAGAGTTGAGAGAATTTGACATCTAGTACAAACTAAGAACCGTAATAAAAGCGCAGGCCCTCGCAGACTTCATAGCCGAGATGATGCTCCCTTACAATCCCTAGGAATCTTCTGAGGACCGAGAAGAAAAGGCTTGGGTATTGTACGTGGATGTGCTTCCAACAGCGCAAGAAGCAGCGAAGGGATCATATTGGTTAGCCCCAGAGGTTTCAAGATCGAGTACGCCCTACGGTTCGACTTCAATGCCTCCAACAACGAAGTAGAGTATGAAGCGTTAATAGTCAGAATTAATTTGGCACAGGCTTTGATGGTACAGGAGCTGGTGGTGCATAGCGATTCACAGCTCGTGGTACGACAGGTGAATGGAGACTATGAAGCCAAAGAACAAAGGATGGCTGGGTACTTGAAGACAGTGCGAGAAAGAATAACAACCTTCAAGGAATTTGAGGTAAGGCAGGTGCCACGAGAAGAGAATGCTAGTGCAGACGCACTGTCGTAGTTGGCCACCTCCGACTTCGCAGACCTTGGACGATCGGTGTATTTTGAAGTGCTACAACAACCGAGTATCGAAAGACCCCAAGAGGTATTACCTGTAGGCAAACATGGCCATAGCTAGATGGATGCCATAATCGAATACCTCAAGGAAGGAAAGCTCCCCGAGAATAGGGACAAGGCAAGGAAAGTATGAATGAGGTCAGCACGCTTCCTTCTGAAAGACGAGACACTGTACAAAATAGGGTTCACCGTGCCGTACCTCAAGTGCTTGAACCCCGCCGATGGCAAGTATGCACTCCAAGAAGTGCATGAAGGGATATGCGACCAACACCTGGGAGCCCGGGCCTTGGCACATAAAGTGCTGAGGCAGGGCCTGTTCTGGCTGACAATGAGGAAGGATGCGGAATCGTTAGTCAGGAAGTGCGTCAAGTGCCAGATGTTCACCCCCGTCCCTAGGCAACACTCTACCGAGCTCTCATCCCTATCAAGCCCGATGGCATTTGCCATGTGGGGAATGGACATCCTGGGCCCATTCCCCCTGGCCACGAGACAAAGGATGTTTGTAGTGGTGGCGGAAGACTACTTCATGAAATGGGCAGAAGCCGAAGCACTGGCGACAATATCTGAAAAGAATATAAGGAACTTCTTCCAGAGAGTGGTAGTCTATCGATTTGGAATCCCTCGGGTGGTGGTAACGGACAATGGAACTCAGTTCGCCAACCCGACTTTTGGCTCATTTTGTGATTGCCCGTGGCATTGACCACAGGAAAACATCTGTCGGTTATCCACCAACGGGTTGACAGAGGTAACCAACCGTACCATGCTCCAAGGAACAAAGAAGAGACTGGATGATGCCAAAGGGTTATGGGTAGATGAGTTGTACAATATCCTCTGGGCTTACCGCACAACTGAGAGGTCGGCCACCGGAGAAACACCCTTCATTTTAACTTACGGCACCAAAGCTATACTTTCGATGGAGGTAGGGGTCGTAACCCATCGGATTCAGTACTACAATGAAGAAGAAAAACGATAAAGGACTCGGGTGAATTTAGACCTCTTGAGCTAAGTCAGGGACACCTCACAAGAAAGGATTGTTGCCTACCAGCAGAGGGTTGCGAGGCACTATAACTCCAAAGTCCGAAAGAATGAGTACAGAATGGGTGACCTCGTCCTCAGAAGGGTAGAAATATCAGACCCGAGGCATCAAGGAAAGCTAGCTCCGAATTGGGAAGGTCCTTAGTCTCAAGGGTAATACGACTGGGTTCCTATCACCTGGAGACTATGGGGGGAGAGAGGGTACCCTGATCGTGGAACTCGAAGAACTTGAGAAAATTCTACCAGTAGTGAAGTAGCGAGCAATCACATTTTGTAATTTTTTGCTCCTAAGCACTTTTTAGTTGTAACTCCTCATCCTAAGCTCTCCGGATGATTTTACTTATGAAAAATATGTAAGCTGGTTTATAGTAATTGATAGGAATTCTCCTGTTTGATGGCTTTAGCTTTGCCGAAGGTCCTTACCTCGGTCATCACCACGGTTGTTAATCAAGGCATAGCCGAAGGGAACTTGACGAAGGGATACAGCCAAAGGTCCCTACCTCGGTTGGGAGCTCAGGGAAGGTCGAGCTGAGCTGACCGAAGGCCATCACCTCGGTTGGGAGCTCAGGCTATGGCCGAGCAGACTTGACCGAAGGTCACAACCTTGGTTGGGAGCTCAGGCTAAGACCGAGTGGACCTAACCGAAGGTCCTTACCTCGGTTGGGGGCTCTGGCTAAGGCCGAGCTGACCTGACCGAAGGTCACGGCATAGGTTGGGATCTCTGGCCAAGGCCGAGCAGACCCGACAGAGGGTCCTTACCTCGGTCGAGGGCTGTTGGGGTTGCCTCAACACACTCTTCTTCGAAGATGAGCCCGCTGTCCTCAAAAGAGACCTCTGGGTAGTGCTCGAGGACCCAGTCTCGGACCTCAGTAGCACCCATTGTGAACCCAGGGGCGATGGTGCATTTGACCTCCTCCGGAAAGCCCTCAGAGGTCCTATACTTCTCGGCCCCTTGGGTCTCGACCTCCTAAACCCTTGCCGTTATCTGCACCTTCAACTCTGTAAGCTTCTGATCGCATTCCTGGTGAGTACGAAGAAGGTCCACTTTCAGGTGCTCCACCTTCTCGAGGAGAACCGAATTCTCATTCTCCAGGACTGACTTCTCGCGTTAGGAAGCCTCGAGGTCTCGGGCCATGGCTTCGGCTGGGATCGCCAGCTAACCCACTTGGTTTTGGGCCTGCATAAGACACCGATGGTCAGTACGTTGCAATGATCATAAATCAACGTTTGGAAGACCGAAGCTTACCCCAGCCATAAAGATGTAGGCACTAGTTATCACGGCCGCCGTCCCTTGTCGTTGTGCTCCGGCGGCATCTCGGGGGAGGCTGCCCTTCAGTACCAGCTCACGAGCGACACGGCCGACGAACAGGGTGTCATCTTCTTTAATCGACCACCGAGGGACGAAGCCAACCTCGGCCCTAACATTCCCAGCCCTAGGGCTTCTGAAGTCTGCCACAGGGAAGAGTCTCGGGCAGACAAGCTATGGCCCGGAGCAGCGAGGGCCTGGACCACTTTGGTACTGGGTCCTTTGGCCCTGGACCTTTTCTTCAGTGGGGGAGCTTCGGAGGAGGGAGGACCCTTCTTCTTCCCTTTCTCTTCACCTCGCTGCCGCGATCCGTGCCTCGCCTCCATTATCTGGACTTGCCTCTCCACAGCTGCAGCCCTAGCCTCGGCCCTGGAGATTTGCACTGCATGAAGACGAAGGGAGTTAGTATGAAACACAAGTACCCGAGGTAAATAAACTTGGGCTGGCCTAAGACTCACCCCGGGCTAAGCCCGAATCTGAACAAAATGGCTTCGGACTTAAGGTTGTTGGACTCAACTGGAGGGTAGGTGTCTTGACGCTTCGCCATCGCCATCGACTTCGCTTCTGTCCCAAGAAGGGCAGGGGCGGAGTTCACCGTCCTCAGATCATGAATATCCCAGACGATGCCAAAGGGCACCACCTCGGACGACCTCACGAAGAAGAATTTCTCCTTCCACCCGTGGATCGATGTTGGGTAACCGTTCAGCAACTGAAGGTCTTTCCGAGGGCTGAAGTAGTACCAGCCCGAAAGCCCCTTACAGGCCTGAAGAAGGAAGCAGTTGACAAAGAGAGGGAGGGATAGAGGCCTCTGGCGCCTAGAGAAAAGGACGACGAAGCTAAGCATCTGCCACCATCCGTTCGGCGTCAGCTGGGTCGGATAAATCCCATAGTGCCAAAACACCCGGGTAAAGAAAGGATGGAAGGGAAGCCAAAGGCCGACCTTAAACGCCTCCTTATATAGGCACAGATCTTCGGAGTTCCGTTAGCTGGCTCGGTCGGTCGGTTTTGGTAGCCAGAGCTCGAAAGCATCCGAGATACTGAAGGAGGCCCTAGCTCCCCCAACTCCAGCTCCAGCTCATCCATGGTGGAAAGGATGTGCAGGGCCTCCACCTCGAGGGGGTCCTGGGTCTGGGCTTGGGATTCAAGCACCTCTCCCTGAATCCCTCACCGTTTGAGCCACCCTCGACCCAGACGGCGAGGCCGTGGACAATGAGTCACGAGCAGAGGGTGAATTGGGGGAAGAGTCCAAGGACATCCCTCGGACCCCCCTGGACTTCGATACCTATGGTGAGACATTGTCCTCTCGGAGGACGAGGGACTGTACCTGAATGAAGAAGACATTGTACTTACTTTTGGTGAAGACGAAGCGTTAAAGGAAAAGGAACACCTAGACCGAAGGAAGGCTCTCCGAGGGAAAAACAAAAGTGGCCCACAAATGGACCCCCACACTTTATAAATAGAAGAAAAATGGTACGACTACCCGAGCATTAATGGCGTCGTCACGTCACCAATTACCACCCCTCGAGATTTGTGCCAAAGCAAACCTGATCAAAGGTCCCTACCTCAGTTGGGAGCTCAGGCCAAGGCCGAGTAGACCTGACCGAAGGACCTCACCTCGGTTGGGAGCTCAGGCGAGGTCGAGCTGACCTAACTGAAGGTCCCTGCCTCGGTTGGGGGCTTAGGCTAAGGCCGAGCAGACCTGACCGAATGTCACTACCTCGGTGGGGAGCTCAGGCCAAGGCCGAGCTGACCTGACCAAAGGTTTTCACCTCGGTTGGGAACTCAACCTAAGGTCGAGCGGACCTGACCCAAGGTCCTCACCTCGGTTGGGAGCTCAAGCCAAGGCCAAGAGGACCTGACCCAAGGACCCTACCTCGGTTGGGGGCTCAGGCCAAAGCTGAGCGTACCTAACGAAGGTCCCTACCTCGGTTGGGGGCTCAGGCCGAAGCCGAGTGGACCTGACCGAAGGTCACAACCTCTGTTGGGAGCTCAGGCCAAGGCTGAGTGGACCTGACCAAAAGTCCCTACATCGGTTGGGAGCTCAAGCTGAGGCCGAGCTGACCTGACCTAAGGTCCCTACCTCGGTTGGGAGCTCAGGCCAATTCCGAGCGGACCTGACCGATGGTCCTCACCTCGGTTGGGACATAGACTAAGGTCGAGCGAACCTGATCGAATGTCCCTACCTCGGTTGGGAGCTCAGGCCGAGGCCTAGTTGACCTGACCGAAGATCCCTACCTCTGTTGTGTGCTCAGTCCAAGGCCGAGCTGACCTGACCAAAGGTCTCGGCCTCAAGCAAAACTAAGGTCGACGCCGAAGGAATAAGGCCGAAGGGACGCATAAATGAGAAAAAATGATGAAAAACTTGGTTACTCCCACAGGAAGAGCTTCCTGGTTAGAGTAAGGGAGCTACTGATACGGCCAAATTGATTGCCCAGTAGGATAAGAACACGTGGTATCTAAGGAGAGGACACGTGTCGCTCACCTGTTTGAGGCTGCAAGGAGTCTGACCGCGTCAACCGTGTGGAGAAACAATTCCCCACAAAGGGGATAAGACGTATCCAAGTAGGACTCAAAGAGGAAAGGAGGAGGACTCCTCCAAGGAAAAGAGAAACCCTAAACCCTAAGGACTATAAGAGAGGGCCCGAGCGAAGGAAAAAACATATGCAGAAAAACCCTCACCATTACCTTTGTGAAAAGTCATGGTGATCTCTAACTTGGCCGGAGGACTAACCCAGATAAACATCCGGCCTCTCGCTCAGATTTGTGCAAGATCAGCTCATACGGATTTTCGGCAACAACACATACCTTCCTAAATAGGTTCATAATCAAAAGGGCGAACTTTAAAAAATGGCTTTAAAGAGTTTAACTGAATTATTATTATCATTATTATTATTATTATTAAATTTTTTTATTTTTATTTTTTTTTATGAATGACTAATTGATGGAATTACGAATGGTGTTGATGTTACAAGTTTCTTTGTACGAGAAGCGGTTGAAAGCTACCAAAATGAATAGAAATAAGAAAAGATTCAATAAATCCCACAAAACTACTACTATCAAGTGGTAGGGTAATTAATTTGAAGATTGTCCCCTCACAATAATTTAAACACATAAACATGTAGATTAACTGTATCTATGATAATTAGTGGGACACCTCATTACATGAACTATAAATGAGAGTAAAGGAGTACATGTTTGTAGGTTGAGAAGCATCTATGAGTATTGATCATGAACCTCTATCTTACATGCTTGAAGATTGGTTTCTTGTTGAGTGTTTTTTATATGCAAATTAGTCCAATTATTTACATCATTTAATTCCTAGAACGGAGTTACTTTAGGTACTTTCTCTTGTTTTCAGAATTCAGGCCAAAAGTAGACCAAGTGGAGTGCAAGTGTCAAATTCAGCATAAGAAACCAAATTCTAGCCAACCTAGCCAGAGCTTAGAAGATTCCCTCTTGGCAAAATCTGCAGAATAAATTTCAAGAATTTTTTATGAGGTGGATAATTTCTACAAGGAAGATTTAGGCTGAGTCAACCTTCTATTTTGGTTTTTAACCACATGTTGGGATGGATTTTTAGTAGTTTATATTCATGATCTTCTATATTGGACAATACTCTAAAAGAATCCTATCATATCTTCTATTTTGGGGTTAAGAGAAATATTGTAAAGGAAATTGAGATTATCAAATTCTGGGTAGTTTATGTTATAGTTTTTTTTTATTTGTTTTCTTCTTTTTTTTTTCTTTTCGTTCCTTAGGTAGATAAACTTTATAAACAGAGGAACTTTCCTCTCTCTAAAGAAACCAAGCTCCCTCTCCCCTAGCTTTCTTCTTTCACTTCATTAGTTTAACTTTGAATAATTTATATTTACAAGTTGTAATTTTTTATTTTCTCTGCAAAATTTCATTGGAGCCATTAAAGTTGTAATTGAAGATTTAGAAGCATCTTTGGAGTTTGGATGTGCAGAAGCTTGGAATTTATTCTCTTCTTCAATAAAATTATGCAGTTGTACTTCAATTCAGATTCTTTTATTTTAAATTTAATTTCCATTGCTATGTCTTTTATTTTTAATTTAAGTAGCATGATCACCACCACTCCCATGACTTGCTAAACTCATTCTTTCGGGATTTGGATAAAACCATGGGTGGTTAGTATGAATAAATAATTGGCATACTTTATTTTAACGGACATGAACTAGACTTACTACGGTTGATCCGCATTGTGTATGTCATCCAATAGGACCATATACATGATAGTCGCCGTAACCATAATGACACTAATTAGGATTTATGAAGTTTAACTTAATATTACATATTGAATGATGCTATTCGTGGGGTATGTTAGTCATTGTCGCATCTCCTATCGACTTACATCATACTATGTGTAATATATGTCTCTATGCCTATTGTTAATTCAACTTATTCATATGGTGAATCTCAATCCTGAATGAACATTCCTCATTAATTTTATTCCATTATTCTCCATTGGTTAGTTAAATTCAGTTGCACTAATTTAATTTGATACTTTAATTGTTAGAATTATCTTGCATATTTAGTTAAATTAGTATAGTCAACTTTCTTGATATTTGCATTCTGCATAATTTAAAAATGTGTTAATTAAGCACTTGGCCTCCTTGAGTTCAACCCATAGCTACAGCTAATACTGTGTGCTTGCAGTTAGTATAATTAGTGTGGCTTATATTAGAGCCCAGCATCTCACAGACAAAATAAGTTATCTATGATCTTTTGCAGTCTCCCACATGGATTTCTCTGGCAGCTCTGTAAGCAAGCTATGTTCTCAAGTTATGTGACTGTAGGGATCACAGAGACTACTTATAATAGTCTACCTAGCCCTAACTACTCCCACAATAGTTGAACTAGGCCTATCACTCAAAGTGGACCGAACCACTATGGGTCATATGGATCACCCATATTAGTGTGGCCCAGAACCTAACATTCTCCCACTTTGGCAACACTAATACAGTATTTTTCCATTTGGAGTCTGACCATGTATACCCATATCTAAAAACCATCACTTTAAACTTTGATCAAACAATTTGCCCCTCAAGTTGAACAATAGCAGAATACACCCTTCAATATACGACATGCATCTATATCTTATCACAAACTCAAAAAGTTCATTATCCAAATCACCTAAGATAAAAACGAGGAAACTGTGTTATACATATGTGATCACATAAATATGTTTCCTTGGAGGTTCTTTCCCTAATCAGAAATCAACCTACCTTGAATTACCTCAGAGGTAGAAATTTTGATATTATCTAGTACCTTGGCAAATTGCCATAACCCGAGGTTAATAATACTTTTACTTTTGCAAATCGTCAGTGGTAAACCACCACTTCCTTAGATTAATTACCGTCATAAATCATAAACTTTAGCTAAATACATCCCTTTACCATGAAAGTTGGCTACATACTGGCCTTTACTAAGAACTTTGACTAAATATTGTCAATTACTTTGACTTATCACCAATTATTTCTGCTTATTGCCAATTACTTCGACTTATCGTCAATTACTTTGGCTAAGCACTGCCAATAAATTGGGGCAAGCATTTCCTATGGGTTGTGGGAAATGTTGTCTTTAACTTTGGCTATTACTGCCATGATATCTTTGATTAAATGAGATCACAAAGCTCTCACTAATCAAGCATACCAAAAACCTCAATAACACCCATGTTAGAATGGATTTTGAGAACTCTCATTTGTTGCATATTTGTCACTAATTTGAATGACATCACTTTTAAACAAATGTCACATATACCTTAGAAAACACACAATTGGACCGAATGCACCACTTTGGTGGGTTTTACTCAATCCTATCATGCTTTCCTTATATATATATATATATATATGTGTGTGTGTGTGTGTGTGTGTGTATAAGTATATAATTTAATATTTCTTACCCAACTAGGGACAACACAACACAAATGACACAAACATTCTAGAGCACACATTTTGGGACTAAGAACCATTCCAAATTCTTTGCAAAGCTGTTATAAATGTCGCGGAATGATCATGAAAAGGAAAACATGGTCCCAAAATGATTCTGAAAAGAAAACTGATTTCGTTATCAAGTTAAATAAAATTGAATAGAAACAGATTAAACCAAAACATTCCCATTTCCCTTTAACTGTGCTTTGGTCAGCAAGAGCAACTACTTTGGGTTCCCTGAGAGCTTAAATAGATCAAGTAACTCTAAACAAATTTTAGATACGAAACATATGCATCAAATAACCAAGCTAGAAAATATAATATGTCCATCTAGCAAATAAGCTACACAAGAGTCACAACCATAACTATATTCTTATCCTTTGGGTTATAAATGCAGTAGTCCTTTTGTAAATCTAAATTTACTATGAAAATATGAAAAATACAAATACTTTTATCAGCTTTGGAAGCTTCTAGGTTACTATCTTTTCCACATATGTATTTTCTTTAAATTAAGTGCCATCACATTTGCGCAAATGTCATCAACTTTATTGCACTGAAAAAATCATGAAAGAATACAATGTGCCACTTTGGTGGATTCCACCCCACCTTTTCATAGTTTCTTAGAACCGTATTGTGCAGCCATGCATGTGCAAAGCTCAAAACGAGTTTAATTTTAACATATTTATCCATTATAGGATGTTTAAAAAAAAACATGCAAGCACAAAATGACTGAATTTCCTACATATTTTCATTATTATTTTTCAGTATCATGATAATAGTAAATCAATGCACGAACTTATAAAAATTTACATAAATAGAAATTTAATTCAAGAGTCGTAGTGAAACAAAGACACAACACTACTGGAGCCGTTTTAAAACAAAGATTGGGTTCTAAAACAGTTTAGAAACAAACTTTGGTTCTATTCCTACATTTCTTGCATTAAAAACAACCCAGATTATGGAATTTGATCCTCCAGCTAGTTGAACCATATAAAACAATTTTCCATTGGTTTGACCAGTAAAAAATTAATCCATTTTATTGAAAATAAAATATGCTTACATGTGATCCGGATTAAAACTTGTTCACATGGGCTCAAACCAAAAGGGGCCAAAATTTTCAAAATCTATAAGGAAGTTTTTCAAAATCAGTGGCAGTGTTGAGAACTTAGTATTGGGAACAACATTGATCAAAACCAATACTAATCCAACCCAACCAATCCAAATTGATCCAATTGGAATACAAAAATTACACATGAAATAAACTTATAACCTATGGTCATAGCCATGGAACGGTCATCCACCTTATTTACCATTGATCAATTAGACAAAACCTTTTAAAAAAACTCTTTGCTTTAAAAAATCATAATACCAAACTTTTAATTTGGTTTTCCTAGTATAGAGACCTAGGTCCTTGAATCACATATAGACATCCATATTCTCAAGCCACTTTGAAAGACACCTAGTTTAATGGTTCAACACAAAAAAGAATAAGCCATTCAACATAAAAAAATTAAATCATTATATATCCTAAATAGTAATATCAATTAATTAAAAATAATATTATAATGCTAACCATTAAATATAATCAGAGTGTTAACCATAACTGCATTCCTAACCTTTGAGTCTGGAATGTACTACTCCACTCAAAACTACAATGACTGTGGGAGCTCTTCAACTTTTGAAAATCACCACCACATTTGGGTAAATAGTGACTTCTAGGTTAAGGTCTGCCTATAGTATGCTTATATTTATGCTTATCTTTGATAATGTCACCTTTGGGCGATCATTGCCTACTTTTCTACTAATCCTTTTCTTTGTCTTTGAAAACAAGACAAAAACTTTAGTTGCAGACCTATAACAAGAATCTTGGATTTTACCATTTTGGTGGATTCCATCCATTCCTAATGTGATAGCTTGCAACCACACTAGGAAACTTAAATTTATGGGACATGTTCATTAAACAGAAGCCTAGTAACAAACCACAATGAATAAAAAGAATTACAGATAAAATTAGGGTCTAATATCAGACCTCAGCTACATTTTTACTGCTGATATACAAGTTGTGATACACTATGATTTTATCCAAATTTCTTGATTTAACAATGGTTTAACAAAATATGTCAAAAGTCATCAATCGGAAATCAAGACAAACCGGGCACTACGGTGAGACGCAAACATTGGTGAGAATCCAATGCCCCGAAAACCTAAGGGTATGCATATGCAAATTTTCCCAAACCAGGTCCCTATGAATAGTCATATTATATATCAAATTAATTAGCACGAAAAAATAAATTCAATGCAAAAAACCGCATCCAAAAATTTGTCTGTACGAGCTTGTACGGTTGATTTAAAGTTTCTGATAGTTTTTTCCTTAAATCGATCTGAATGAGTCAAATTGGATCAAATCGATCTAATTGGATTGACCCGCCTGATCGTTAAATGGTATGGGTCAAATTACCAATCTAAAATCTCATGTTCTCAGATCAGGTCAATGGTTTGGGTCGGTCAAAGACCTGCGAACAATCGTTAAATGGGTCGATCGACGTCCAAATTGGGTTAGCACCTAGGTCAACTCTTGGATCGGATCATCAGTTAACCCCGTCAGTCCGTGTCAACTCAGTCTAACTCAAAAACCCTACTGTTTGACCCAATGATGACCCAACGCCAGTCGAGCCAAGCCCGTGAGGCTCACTTGCGGCTCCAGATGGCACATGGTGGCTCGTGGAGCCATATCCGATGGTGCACCTCCTATTGATGTGATCATCTCGACCTCCCCTACCTTCATGTGCAATTAGTTTTACGTTTGGACAGTGAAAAAGCCCATGCAATGGTTGTTTTCGATGAAACCCCTCCTAGAAATCCTATTTCCACCCAAAAATTTGATTTTTAGGGTTCTAAGACCGTGAAGGGAGACTCTGATACCACTTGTTTGGTAAATAAATTTGAAGGATCGTCCCTTCATGATGATTAGAACACACAAACATATAGATTAACTGTATCTACGATAATTAATGGGACACCCTCATTACATGAACCATAACTGGGAGTAGAGAAGTACATATGGCAGGTTGAGAAGCCTCCACAATTATTGATCATAAACCTCTGTCCCACGTGCTTGAAGATTGGTCCCACGAACAAAATCAGCCTCTAGGGTCTTCTATAGTCTCCCACACAAATTTCTCCCACAGCTCTGTAAGCAAGCTATGTCCTCACCTCATGTGCCTGTAGGGTCCATAGAGACTACTTATTATGTCCACTCAGCCCTAACTACTCCCATAATAGTTGGGTTGGGCTTATCTCTCAAAGTGGGTCGAACCACTATGGGCACATATAGATCACCCATATTAGTGTGGCCCAAAACCTAACACTTGGTGCCTCTGTCATCAGTAATACTTCTAACGAGTTGCCTACATCGGGAAAATGACACAAGCATTATAGACAGACAGGTGGCACAGAACGTGTATCCACTATTCATGGCTTAATAACATTTCTTTGAATATTCTGGAGGAGAAGAATTTTGGACCGAAACCTTTTAGATTTTTTTAGATTTGGACAGAGCATGAGGAGTTCAAGGATATTGTCAAAAGGGGTTGGGAACTTCCAGTTAAGAATTATTTAAATCCTTTACTTGGTTTTACTGCTAAGCTGAGGAATGTTAAGAAGGAGCTGAAAGGGTGGAATAAGGAGCATTTTGGTGATGTGTTTAAGGCAGTAAAAGAGGTTGAAACTGTTCTTTCTGATATCCAAAATAAGTTGTCTTCCAATCATGGTGATGATAATCTGGTTTGTCAATAAAAGGAGGCTAAAAGGAAATTATGGGAGGCTTTGAAGAGGGAGGAGAGTTTTCTCAAGGAGAAGTCAAAAGTGCAATGGTTGCAGCTAGGAGATGGAAATAACAGTTTTTTCATAAGGCAATGAGGGGAAGACATCATAGAAATAACATTCTAGAAATTGAAGGAAGCAATGGGGCTGTTGTGGATGATCCTAGTCTTATAAAGAATGAGGCTGTTGAATTTTATAAGAATCTATTTGGGGCAGAGCAGGAGGATGTGGGATTCTGTCTTAGTGATATCCCTTTGCATGGTACCCTTTCCATTGACCAACAAGAGATGTTTGAAAAAACTGGTTTTAATGAAGAGATCATGAAGGTTGTATTTACTATGAAGAGCACAAAGGCCCTTGGACCTGATGGGTTTGGTGTTAGTTTCTCCAAACACTCTTGGAAAATTATAGAGGGACCTTACAGTTGCTGTAAAGTGTTTTTTTAGAAATGTTGTTATGCCATCCTCTATTAATGCTACTTTTCTCTGCCTAATCCCTAAGTCAAATCAAAGGGCATCATTTGCTGGGTTTAGGCCGATTGTATTGTGCAATATCTTTTACAAGGTATTACAAAAATTATCACTAACATATTACAAAGAGTAATTGGGGACTTGGTTAGTGAAAATCAATCAGCATTTATTAAAGGGAGATCCAGTGCTGATAACATTCTAATTTGTTCTGATATTGTAAGAGCTATTGAGCAAAGAAGGGGGCACCCTACTCTTGTACTGAAGATAGACTTACATAAAGCATATATGACTCATTGAGTAGGAAATTCCTATTGAAAATTATGAGAAGAATGGGATTTCCTCCTCTATTCATGAATTGGATAAAGGCATATATCACTACTCCTACATTCTCAGTTCTTGTTAATGGAAGTCCAGCAGGATACTTCATGGGGGGAAGGGGGATTAGGCAAGGGGATCCTCTGTCACCTTACTTGTTCACCATGGCAATGGAAGGGTTCACTGGAGTTATGAGGAAGTTAGTAGTGGATGGTGGATGGGAAGATCACTCTTCTTCCTAGGTCCAGAGCAGTGCAACTATCCCATCCTATCTTTACAGATGATCTTATGATCTTTGTAAAGGCAGTTAGTGACTCTGTCACAGCTAGTATGGGTGCTTCTAGAAGAACTTTCATCCTTCTCTAGGTTGCATCTCAATAGGACTAAGTCCTCTATTATTTTAGGGGGTCTTACTCAAACCAGTAGTATGCAACTTTTAGAATTAATGGGTTTTACGCATACCAAGTTACCAATCAGGTACCTTGGGGTTCCTCTTGTTGCAGGAAAGCTTATCATTAAAGACTGTAATCCTATACTGGATCTGATCAGGAAAAAGCTTGAAGGATGGAAGGCAAAGTTTATCTCATATGCTGAAAGATTGCAATTGATTTCCTCAGTTCTACAAGGATGTTATATATATTGGTCAAGTATTTTTGCTTTACCAAGTAATCTTATAGCAAAGGTGGAGTCAATTTTTTAAATTTTTTATGATCTGGTCCCTCTTTGGAAAAGAAGACACATTTTATTTCCTAGGATGTTGTATGTAAACCTAAAGAGGAGGGGGGTTTAGGGCTGAAAAGAATGAAAGACATGAATGTTACCAGAATTATGAATCAAATCTGGTGGATTGCTTCTCATAGAAAGAGTATATGGGTGGATTGGATCTACAAGAGGTACTTGAAGAAGGAGACTATTTGGACTGTGAATGCTACTAGTGAAGCTTCTTGGGTATGAAGGAAGATTCTGAAATATAGGGACAAGGTGGAAGGTGTTATTATGCATATGGTAGGCAATGGAAGATTAACTAGGTTATGGCTGGATTCTTGGCATCCAAAGGGTATCCTTATTAAGAGATTTGGGGAGAGAATAAGATATGATTCTGGTTTGTCTCATCTTTCTACAGTTGAAGAAATCCTAAGGAATGAAGAATGGCAGCCTACTCCCGCTACAACTCTTGATCTTATTGAAGCTTGGGGATGTCTTCAAACTATCCCTAGACTTCACTATGGTGAAGAGGACTTGGTGGTATGGAAAGGAGATCCTACAAGTGTGTTTAGTACTAAATCAGCATGGGAGATAGTGAGGAGGAAAGAGAGAAAGGTTGATTGGAAGAAATCTGTATGGTTTGAAGAACATACCTCGGCATTCATTCACAACTTGGAGATGCTTAGTTGATGCTCTACCAACAAAAGACCAGCTCATCAAGAGGAGGATAAACATTAGTCCCCAATGCATTTTCTGTTGGGCAGGTATGGAAAGTAGAAATCATCTATTTTTTGAATGTCAGTATACATATGCTATATGGGAGAAGGTTGATCTATTATGCAATCAAAATGGGAAGAAATCTGATAGTGTCATGGAAATTGCATTGTGGGTAAAAAAATGAATTTCATGATAATGATCCTCTCAGAGTAGTTGAAAAGTTAGATTTTTGTGCCACATTACAACACATATGGCAGGAAATAAACTTTAGGATTTTCAAATAAAAAATCCGAACTACTTACAGATTATGGAAGCCATAATTCCATAAGTGAAGTTGAAATGCTTGACTATGAACTTTATGGCTGAATGCAACCCTAGAAATCAGTTCTTAGTAACAAGTTGGGGAATCAAAGTCACTTGAAAAATAGTGATTCCTAGAGCTTGTTGCTGGTTCTAGCCACCTGAGAGCATGGTAGCATTGCATTGTGATGGGGCCCTTACACATGATAAAGCATCCTATGGAGGGCTGATCAGAGATAGAATGGAGAAGCCCACTGTAGCTTATGTGGGAATGGGAGATGTTACAAGTATATTGTGGCTGGAATTACAGGCTATTCTCAGAGGAATAAAAATTTGTGTGGAAAGGAATATCATGGAGGTATCAATTAGATCATATTTGAAATTGGCCATTGATATGTTAAATGGTGTAATAGAAGGCCTTGGCAAACCAGAGTCATTAACAGTGAAATCCTAAATATCTCAAAATCTCTACAAAGGAAGGAATTGGAGGGAGATAAATAAACCAGCTGATTTTATGGCCTCTTATGCAACTGGTCAGGGAGAGACTATTATTCAGGCTCAAGATTTTTCAGATGAACTAATAGTTTAGTTAGAGATGATTCTGAATTTAAGATCTATTACAGATTGTAATGTTCTTTTTTATTCCATTTGTAATGCAGGGCCTGTCCTGCTTGGTATCAAGAAGTCTTTTTTCCTTTCTTTTGGTCTATCCATAGAAGGAAAATAAGGCTGCCTTACTTTGTATATTCTTTCTTTACTTAATACATTCACATCACTTATCAAAAATAAATAAATAAATAAATAAACATTTCTTTGGTAACTTGTTTATGCATGTCGCTACCCCATCATGATAATGCATGGCATTCGTAGTTGGCTATCGTTATGTCACAAGCCTTTATGGAGCTTTAATTAATCCAAGTAACAAATGAAAATGACCTCATTCTAATTTTTTTTTAAGTGTACGTGAACAAGATTATTGATGGATTTTTTTTTTTTTTGGGGTTTGAATTCTTTTATTTCTTCTGAAAAACAAGCATTTGTATCTCAGACTCAATCTTCCTTTCTTTTTAATGGTAGTTTTCTCCTTAATTTTTTTTTTTTTTTTTTTTTGAAGATTGGCCAGAGTTTTACAGACCTCCCCTCCTTTATGAAAATAGTTGTAAAGTCCATTGGTCTCTATTGATTGTGAGTCATCACCATAGTTAGCAAATTCGGATTTGGGAATTATTCGGACGGAGAATTATTCAGAATAATTTGACTGGTCAATTTAAGAGTTCGGTCAAAAAAGAGGTAAAAAAAGCGGACAAAATAAAAATTGGATTCTGATTCGAGAATTATTCGATTACAAAAATAAAAGTCGGGCAAAAAATTTGGACTTTTTTTTTATAATTTATTGTATCTTTTTTATTTATCAAGTAATTAACTTGATATGTACACCTAGAAAGAGTAAATTACTGTAGTTCAAATATACAATACAATAAAAAAACTAGGAAAAAGCTGCCATTGGGTGATGGAAACAATAGTTACAGTAATCCAATTTCTAAAGAAATTGTCCTATAGGAATATAAAAGTTCAAAATCACATCATTCAATCCATGACTCACCTAGTTCCATGATTCCATCATCCATGCTTAAAAGGAAAAACTATTATAAATAAAGTAAAACATCCACAAAAGCATAACAAAAGTTATTACATCACCACAACTTAAGTACTTAACTAAATGAGATAATACTATCTGAGGGTTGAGTCTCGCTCTCAGTAAAACTAACACTTGCACCAAATAGCAAGTTTTCAGCGATGCTATCATCCACATCATCCAATAATCTCTCTAGCTCTTTATCAACGTCCTCAATGCTTTAATCAAAATCATTGACACTAATACTATCAAGATTAATGGGCAACATGTTTTTTTGTTCAAGTTCACCCTTCTTTTCCATCATCAACGAATTCATTCTGACGTAGACTAAATTATCTAACATAGCTGCTAACAATCTATTCCTCTTTTTTGTTTGTGCTGCATCCCAGGCACTCCAGTTTCTCTCACAAGATGAAGAACTACATGGTTGGCTCAAAATTCGAATGGCATACTTCTGTAAGATAGGAATAGCATCACCTTGCATATGCCACCAAACCCCTATCATTGGTAAAAGATATATATATATATATATATAAATATACAATTTTAAATGACAAGTAATTTTTACATAAGAAAGAATAAACTAAAATTTTTAAAAAGAAAGTAATATTTATACTTACGAGGATGACTAGTTTCCATCAGTGTCTTGGCACTGGGAGTAAAAATATTGCTAGACTTCATGTGGTATACTGCCAATTGTCCATAATATTCTCTCCTCTCATCTTGTGGAACCAATATCTCACCAATGAAATCTGTTGCTTCTTTCAATTGAGGAATCTTTTAATCTTTCACTCAAAAAATAAGTAGGGTTGAAAACAGCAGCTCCATAGTGAATGGTACCTAAAATGTTTTCATCCCTTCTCTTATCAAAGATATTCAAAATTTGGTTATACCAATGGTCAACCTCATAAAGCTTTTCCAATATCTCTTTGGCTCTTTCCATTGCTTCATACAAATATCCTGATGTAGCCCCATCACCATCAACCAAACGAAGAACTCGAATGATTGGTTCCATAAATCTCAAAATCTCTTTTCAATCATTCCAAAACGACTCCCTTTGAATAGTGTACACTACTCTATCTGCTTCAACAGATCTAGAATTTCTTAGACTCCTCCACTTAGCTGATGCAACTAGGAGTCTAAGCTTCTCTTCCACTTCAACAATTGACTGACGCATTAAAAAGTTTGAAGCAAATCTCGTTTTGCAAGGATATTTTAGATCATTGTTTGTAAAACTCCTCATCAATTGTAAGACAATTATTGACTTGTACAAGTAGTCAATAATTCTTTTTGCCTCATCAAAAATTTCTTGAACCCAAAAAACCTTTTCATAGATGTCCTTCAACATTAGATTGATACCATGGGATGCACATCCAGTCTTAAACAACCAACGATACTTTCCAATAAGCATATCAAGTGCACTGGAATAATTGGATGCATTGTTTGAAATTATTTGAACCACTAAATTTTGGCCAACATTTTGAATCTCTCTGTCAAGAATTTCAAATATATTAGGACAAGTCAATCTAGCATGAGAACACTCCTCTAACCTCAAAAAGAGAGCACCACCCGGGGAATAAGCAATCACTTTAAGAAAAGAGCGCTTCTTCAAGTCAGTCCATGAATCAGACATAATTGTGCAACCAGTTTGTTTCCAAGAAAATTTTACTTCTTCAGCATATTTTTCAAGTTCCTTTCTTTCTTCAGGGATTATTCTTCCACGAAGGGTTCCATAACTTGGAATAGGAACACTAGGACCATAATGGGCTGTGCACTTCACAAACTTGATGAAAGCATCCGATTGAACAACATTGAAAGAAATGTTATTTTTAATAAATAAGTCACGCAAACATTTCTCCCAAGTTGGTTTGTCCATCTTAGGGATCATTTCCTCCATTGTGGACTACCTTTGACTAGTTATAGTTAAAGGAGTCAAAGGAGAGGAACCAACTATACTCTCACCACTGGTACAACTCTTACGCTTTTTATTACTTGATTCAGAATTATTAGCAAGAAGAGCTTCTGCTTAGACATCATCAGATACTTTCTCACAAGGTGCAACATCATGACCACTAACCTTAGCTAAATGATACTTGAGGCGAGTGATCCCTCCACAAACTTGTTTTTCACAAAAATTGCATTTGAAATGTAAACTATCAAGTGGCTCAGCATGTTGCCAAAACTTATCTTTTTGTCTTCCCACTTTTCCTATTTGTTGAAAGTTGAAACACAAAAAAAAAAAAAAAATAACATAAAAATCATTTCATATGATCAAACAAATAAATCATATTAATAATTACATTATATAAGCAAATAGCCTTTGGATAATTAAAGAATCAAGTTTTCAAGTCCACTCCCACCAACATGCATAGCTTTTACAATAGCATGGGTCATTTACACCTTATGATCAAGGAAATCTCTCTTGACGTGCTATCCAAAGAAAACATACCAAGAACACTAAGATTTTTGCATTATGAGTAGAACATACTAGCAGAAACTAATTCGGTTACTGTGCTGATGCAGAGATTTTAATCTGATAAACCTAAGTTTGAATAACCCAATATGCCAGAGGTATAACACCTCCAATAATTTAAAAAAAAAAAAAAAAAAAAAGAACCAGAAAATACATTCTGATCCAGAACATGAATCATCTAAGATGAACTCTAAAGGAGAATAACATAGTGATAGAAACAACCAAGTAGGGTAGCAGACTTATGTAATAGAGGATGTCGTTTTTCTTTTATTTCTGATTGCTCCAATTTCTTGCAAGTTTCGTATTGCCCACTCTGTGCAACATAGTTTAGTTCACAAATTTCATTCAATTAAAAAAAATCCAAACCTATGAAACAGAACTACAGAAGTGTTACAGAACAAAACAACAACAACAAAAAAAAAAAAAAGGTATTTTGAGATGAGATCATGAGACATGAGGGGATGGTGAAGAAAAGGAAAACATAAAAACCGATCGATAGGATGTCTCACCCGAAACCGAAAGTAGACACGGCGAGAAGCCCTAATTCTTCAAGAATTTTCGAGTCGCTGTAAGAGCTAGGGCTTTGGTTCTGAGTCTTCTGACCAGTTATGAGCTATAAATTTTAACACAGAGAGGGTAGTTAGATACACTCAGAGAAAAACTCTTATGACAGATGATCTATGGCGTTAGAGAGAGAGAGAGAATTAGGGTTTGGAATTCACCTAGAAGTGGTGAGGCTTTTACTGGATAGACGTCCCCAGCTCTGGTGAGCAGACAATAATGAGATGAAAACAGAGATATGGCGGTGCCGCAGTGGAGATTGAGAGACAAATGAGGTAACCCATAGGGTAAGCTAAGAGAAATTGTTTGAGATAATCCACACATGTGCTGCAAAGATCCTTGATTGCGATCTAGTAAGAATCCCTTGATTGCAAACAACCATGAGTTCCCACATCCAACACTTACTCTTTTCTCCTTTAAACAATCAAATTATTTTGCTGCCACTGTTCAGGAGGATGATTACTAACCCGTAGCCGCAAGAGTCTGCAGGAAGGAAGTGGATCGGAAGTTTGGAACTCGGAAGGAGTGAGGTCATCGGTAGCCCGTAGCCGCAAGACAACAAGAGTTCGCAGAACGGCAGAAGCCTCAAAACCAAAAGATGTCGTAAGTCGAAAGTGGAAACCCAAAAGGCCAAAACCGTGAGATGGGTCTACTAGCTAAGAAGCCTGAGATGTGTTGGTTTTTTCAGAGAGGGCGATGCGGCGAGCGGCAAGCCGGTGAGGTGCAGAAATTGGTTTTCACAGAGGGTAAGAGATGGGAGGGATTTGGTTTCCAAAGAAGAAGATGGTTTCCAAAGAAGATGAGATTTGGTTTCGAATTTCGAATCACGCGGACTTCAAAGTTCGGTTTTGCTTTTTTTTTTTTTTTTTTTAAGTGGGTTAATGGTAACCGAATAATTCGGCTTAATCCGGTTCGTCACGCTTTATTCGCTTTTTATATTCACTTTTGAAAAAACCGCGAATTTTACCAATTTTTATTTTTTATTCGGATTCGATCAGAATTTTTCATTTAATTCGGAAAAATTCGATTCAGCCGAATTGCTAACTAGGGTCATCACTTAGATTAGGAGGATCCATTGCTAATTGAAATCAAAATAACTCCATCTGATTTCTCTAACCACGGGTTAGCATTCGTATCAAATTATAGTTCGAGGAAGGAGTTAAAGCACCTTGGTCCACCCGGTAAAAACCAAACAACCCTAGGTCTTGCTCTCAATAAAGAAAATGTTTACAGTAGATACAAAGTAATGGTTGCTATAGTGGCTAGGTGCAAGAAGAAACTATGCAGGTTTGTAGAAGATAAGAAGCTTCGTAAGATAGGAATCACATGCAACATAGAATCCTACAAAAAAATATCCTACCAAACATGGATATAAGTATTTGAGTTACCCGATTAGGTTGGGACAAATCGAATAACTCAACATAAGTCAATACACCCCCCTCAAAGCGAAGAATCAAGAGTGCGAATCTTCAACTTGTCACGCATAAATAGGAATTGAGCCATTTGAAGCGCCTTTGTGAGAACATTTGCGATTTGTTCCTTGGTGGTGTAAATGAACGACACAGAAAGCTGACATGTAGCAACATGTTCGCACACAAAGTGATAGTTAATTTCCACATGTTTTTACGTAGAAGAAATGATTGGCAGATAAATGTGGCCAAAATATTATTACACTGTAGAATAGGGGGACTAGTAATGGGAAATCCAAGCTCCTTGAAAGTGATTCCAACAACCATATAAGGTCAGCAGACATGTCAGTCAAGGCCTTGTATTTCACCTTAGTGGATGATCAGGCTACCATTTTTGCTTGCTGGAGGTCCATGAAATGAGATTTGGACTGAGAAAAATGTCATAGCCAGCCATCGAACTACGATCTTCAGAGCTACCAGCCAATGAGCATCACTAAAAGTGCTAAGGAAAATATCGGAAGAACACTAAAGGAGAAGAGCATGTATGGATTTGGTTGGCCTTGAGGTAACGCAGGATGCGTTTGACTAGTGTCCAGTTGTCTTTGTTTGGAGCATGAATGCACTGACATGCCTTGTTAACAGGATAGATGACATCCGGACGAGTTTAATGTATTATAAGGAGCCAAAAATGGAGCGGTAGCAAGTCGGGTCAGGAAGCAAGGCACCCGGTATATCAAACAGTTTCATTGTTATAGCCACCGTAGTCTGAACATATTTCTAGTCAACTACACCAGTGCATGCATGTCATCAATATACCGAGATTGAAACAAAATAGTCCCTTGGAGTTGGATAGCTTCATGACTAAGAAAAAATGAAGGGGACCAAGGTATTTAATAAAGAACTTGTTGGCTAGAAGGAGTAGGGATACTTAGGCTGTAGCACTAATGTCATCAACAAAAACAAAGGTTGTACCCGTATGATAGATGCACAATGAAGGATCTTTCTACGGAACCTAAAAGTGTAACTATAGCAAGAATTAAGTTGATTGTTGAAACTAGGTTCTTGGGGCCTGCTTGAGACCATAGAGTAAGCGATGAAGCTTGTATAATGGGTTAGATGGGAGTTGTCCTCAAAGCCTAGAGGTTGAACCATGAATTGTCTCACTGGCCAACCCTAAGAAACAGCAATGGCCATGATGAACGAATAGTAGTGGTTCTGACAACAGCGTTTCATTATAGTCTGAGCCTTCATGTTGATAGAAACCTTTTGCAATAAGACATGCTTTATATTGCTCAAGCAAGCCATCGATCTTATGTTTAATGTGATACATCCACTTGTAGCCAACAAGGTTCACCTGATCAGAATGGGAAACAATGGATCAAGTGACGATCCAAATGAGGGCATTAAATGCATCTGTTATAGCCTTGCACCACTCGGGGAACTTACTAGCCAGTGAAAAACAGGTTTGTTCAAAGAGTGGGTCGTGGCAGCTAACAGGGCATAAGGGCGAGCCCTGAGCTGCATGTGATGGATGCCGTTAGGGAGGGGTTCGGGTGGAGGGTGAGGGATAAGCTAAAGACCATTCAGAAGAGAGGAGGGATGGGTACGGGTGGCAGGAGAGAACGTTGTATAGGAGGGGTGGGTCGGGGTGCTAATGGGAGATGCAAGGGGGATGGGGATAATAGTTCGAAAACAAGTGGGGAAGGGGTTGTTGGGCGGTAAGGGTGTTGTAAAGATGGAAAAAGAGAGGGTAAACCAATAGGATCTGCAACCCAAGGGGAGGATAGGGAAGGCGGAGGTGGGGAAGGAACAGAGAGACACCGTCGAGAAGAAAAAACAGGACTCGTCAAAGTGGACGCGACAAGCAATATACATGTTGTTGGTGGCAAATTCTATAAGCAATAGCCAATGTGAGTGCTACTATAGCCTAGAAATACACACAAATTTGAAAGAAAGTCCATTTTATGAGCTTTGTATAGAGGAAGATATGGAAAACAACGGCACCTAAAAATACGAAGAAACAAATAATTGGGCTCCTTGTGATATACTAACAAGAACGAAGTGATGTGGTTAGAGACACGAGATGGCATGCGATTAATGAGATAGACAGCAGTGTCAAAGGCATAATGCCAGTATTGCCTTGAGATGGATCCATGTTCTAAAAAAGAGAGACCCACCTCAACCATGTGATGATGATGACGCTCTATAGTGCCATATAATTCATGAGTATGGGAAACACCTATTTGGGAGAATGAGAATGGTATTCCACAACCCAATCCATTTGAATGGATTTTAATTTGCAAAAAAAGTGGCCTTCACCTAAAGATTAAAACTGTTGAAAAATACGAAAAACTTCAGATTCATTCACCACAAGATAAAACCAAATATATTTAGAACAATCATCCACAAAAATTATAAAATATTTATGACTTTCAGCGAACGGGGTTGAAAAATGGCCCCAAACATTGCTAAGAACCAAATCAAGGGGAAATAAACTGATTGAAGAATAAATGCCTAAAGAAAATTGACTGGCCTTGCCAAGTTAACAAGCAATATAGATTCAACTCAACCATGTGGACTGACATGGGAATTGATTGACCTGTAACATTAGTCATAGGAGACTCATGCGAGTGCTCTAGATGATGATGCCATTCTTCAATGGACATCTATTCAGCAATACTGACGAAAGTAAGAGGGGCTTGAATAATGTAAAGACCATTGTTACTCCGGCGGAGGGCTGACTTGGTTACCTGGTCCTTGACAAAGAAATGAAAAGCCTGAAATTTAGAGAAGACATTATTTTCTTGAGCAAATTTGGACCGAAAGCTGATGTTCAGAGATGGAGGGAACGTGTGAAACATTAAAGAGATGAAAGGAGAGAGAAGAAGAAGACGATGGAATGTGATCAGGGTGCCATGTTAGGGCATGGTTGGAGGGGGGTTGGGGGGTGGTTAGGGTAAGATGAGGTGGGGAGGAGGCATAAGAGGATGGAGGGTATGAGGTGTGATGGGGGTAGGGTGATGGATGGGACTGGTTTTTCGGGAGTGGGTGGCAAGTAGCAGCAAGTGGCAGCAAATACGAAAAAGTGGTAGTTTGTCCTATTGTTTTGGGACTTAAGGTTGCGGTCTCTAGGGTAGGAAAAAAATCTGGTCAAGGATTGGCTAGGATTCCCTCAACCTTTGCGTATGGGAAATCAGGAAAAAGCTCGATCAAGCATCGTTTCTCTGAAGTTATGAGCACAGAGCTGGCCACAGAGAAACCCCAGCAAACATTCTGCGTTTCAAGAAAGTGTACCGTGATAGAGATTGTTGTTCCTCCTTTAGAGGTGAAATTGATGAAATGGCAAATGGCTCTTCGAGGATTAGTCGAAGTGCGTATAAATTGACCCGAACACCTTGGTTAACAAAAAAAGACGAAACAAATGGCTCTCCGTTCAGGGATGAGAATTTCCACTCTAGCCAAGTGTGGTGCCAATAGAGGTTGCAACTTCATCAAAGTTGTCTTCTGGATATGACACCAAATGGAATTCACAGCGGGGAGGATTCAAGATCTTCATGGAAAAATCAGAAGATGGGGATGTTGTGAAGAGATGAAGGTGGAATATCAAATACCACCATGGGGATGCATAGATGACCAAGTCTAGGTCTTTCTTTTGAAGAGAATGTAATGACAAAAAACTGTCACGAATCTGTGGAGAGAAGTTTTAGGATTCAATGTTTGCCGTGTCGAAAGCCAAAGCCTTCGTTTACAGCTTCAGAAGCGACTAGACAAAGAAAGACAAACGAACTCGAGGGGCTCCTACACCTGTTCCGATGGTGTGTGCTGCTTATTTAGTTCGTGCATGGACACTTGTTTTTTCCAACATTCATCGCTTCCCATAAAATTGCATGAACTAGTTTGTGGATTATTGACGTTGCATTTGTTGACAGAAGCTCCATCGCCATCTAGAGCTCTACTCTTTATCCGACTTGTATTTTTTTGGATGAGGGACAAACCTGTTATCCTTTTGTGTTGGAAAGGAGAGCTACGGATTTCATTCCCATTATGGTAAGGAAAAATCTATGAGATTTGGGGTGGGTAACTTTCTGGTGATGATGATGAATATGAGCTCTAGCTTGAAGGCCAACATTACCTAGTGAAAAAAAATATATGGGGGATGATGAGATTGGGTCAGTTCATTTAGATTCTGTTGAAATAAGGGGTTTGACAGGGGGGAGGGTGGTGGTTTTGGTAAAGGCATTGTGAAAAAACATATATGGTGTATTCACCAAACTGAAGAAAAAGTGAGGAAAAGGTTCAGACTTGGTCGAAGCAACCACAGCGTCTATAACTGGCCTGCTCTGTATCTCTCTCCCTCTCTCAGATCGATTAATAACAGATTTTGGTCAGAGGATTACCTTTTATTTATTTGCTAAGGATACATGCGAGGTTCAAAAGACAAGTGAAGTCAGCGTTGGAGAACAGATGGGCGGTTGAGAAAGATTGACAGCCATTTTGAAATTCCCTATTACGGAATATGGATTACTAATCTGACCTACCACGTATTACCAGTCTGTCAAATAAATTGTAGCTTGCAGCCACGAATCTTGAATCACAAAATTATAACTCTATAAATAATACAAATGGAACTTTTTTCTTTTTCTTGCGCTTTTCCTCTCTTAAATTTTGATCCAATAGATTAGAATACATTAATCTGTACAAACCTCCTCCCTCCCCCTACTCTTTTACAACAATTGCTTGCGACCATGTTCTACCAACTTATCTAGAGAGAGAGTGAGAGCTTCTACGCCTCTTCCATTCCCAGGAGCTCCAACTCCAACTAAATGTCAAAAACATCAAAAAAATAAGAATTAACTGAATGATCCTCAGAGCTGCAATGCTAGATCTGGCTGCGGTGAATCAACCGGCATACTGGAACTTGGAGACCCTGGTGACTGGAACCTAACATTCAGGTCAGGCGGAACCGAATCAATTTTCTGGTGCACTGACAATCCCCCCCATGATGAGTGACGCTGCCCCACTCCAGGTACTAACTGCGATTCTTGGCAGGAAACTGGCAGTACACCCCCAGAATTTTTAGTATTTGTAGCCCCCAACAACTTGTCCGATTCTGATTCTGCATGGCCAACAGGCTTTGGATGCATGTTGCTTCTGACATCTGTTCCAAGTGTTCCTGAAGCCATTGCAGCCTCTGAACCAAAGTTCCCGGCCAGCCTACCTGTCCTTGCCAGTTTCCCCATCGGAGGTGATAGGTTAAACCCAAATCCACTACTAAAACCATTCATAGTATTGTGGATTAGGGGACTCTGATGAAGTTGAAAGGGAGGTCTAGGCCTGATTGCCCCAACACTGCTATTTAGTAAGCTAAATCCACCGCCATAATTCAATCCTCTAGCAGCTTCTCCTCCTGCTGTAGTTGGTTCAAGAGTTCTAATCTTGACTGTAGAAGTGGC
The DNA here is from genome assembly GCA_022985045.1 of Macadamia tetraphylla. Taxonomy (NCBI): domain Eukaryota; kingdom Viridiplantae; phylum Streptophyta; class Magnoliopsida; order Proteales; family Proteaceae; genus Macadamia; species Macadamia tetraphylla. The sequence continues at coordinate 21,687,318 of CM040971.1, forward strand.
AGTAGATGGAAGGGGATGCTTGCTATCAATGACATCTGACAAAGAGTTCTTTGAAGAATTCTTTTCTGATGTTCCATCTCCTTTAGGCTCAACTTCATTTGAGGTTGCAGCTGACGTTGAGATATTAGGTAGGGGAGAGGGCTGTGGTAGCAGATGTGCAGGTGATGTTGCTTGTACGCGAGGTTGTGGCTGCGGCCGTGGCCATGGCTGTGTGGCATCATTTTCTCCTACCCAACCAGGACCAAAATTCAGTCCAGCTGGCAATGCCCTTTCAATCTTCTGGGAGGCAATTTTCCAAGCAACAGGCCCAAGATTTGCAGCAAAGCGAGCTAGGCTCCTTGCGTAGCCATATTCTGCCTGAAGCCCCACCTGATTTAGATGAAGAAAAGCCCACAATTCAGAGATTCAGGTCACAAGAAAATGAAAAATTAGGCAATAATGATGCAGTTAAATCACCTACATGGACTTATTTTATTAGAAATAAGCCTTGGGTTGTGTTATGCAAGTGTTGGGCCTTTGATTCAATGTGTTTTATTTGTAATGGACCACTTAAATGGGCCTATAATATGAGTAAACATACGAGATCTAGCGTTGCAGCTCTGATTCAAAGTGTCATCATTGTAATGGACCAATTTTTTTTTCATCAGTCATTAGCTACATAAACTTAGTGTCCTTATTTCTTTATCTTATTTGTTATTGTCTTAGGCTGAATTAGGATTCCATAAGTACAGTCCTGTTTTGAGTTAGTTTCCTAGTCAGTTTATATTACCTTATTAGTTAAGGATTGGTTTAGGATTTTCTCTTTTAAGTGCTCGAGTCTTATATAAGTTTGTAAGGAGGTCCAACCTAGTACACGAATTTTGACTAATAAGATTTTGGCTTGAGCCCTTTCTTTACTCTATGAGTTTCAGATTCGCTGTGAGATGCAGTGTTATGTGGTGCGATGGCTTTAATAGTTGGTGGGTAGGTGGGATGCTTAGTCATATCTTCTCTTTATTCTTACTTCTCCATCTATATTCAAGTAAAGTACTCCATGGTTTCTGCAACTCCATTTCCTGTCCAATGATTTCAATACAAGTGCTTTTTTTGAGTTAATTTGATTTCTACTAGTCTTATCCTTCTTGCTATTATTTGATTGCCATTCATATACACATTCATGACTCCCATTAAAATCTTGCAAATTGTTGGTGTACGATGTCCTGTATTCCGTCATAATTTAATCCAGGGAGTACTGGTACAGGAGCCTCAACAGGCAAGACGACGGTCCCGCTAGCCGATTAGCGGGCCGTGGGGGTTGCAAGGGGGGCAGGGCCCTGCATAGTGGGGGAGTAGGGGGACGCAGCCCTCGCTCAAATTTTTTATTTGAGGGCAGTTTTGTACTTTCCGGGTTAGGGTTTTTTGCTATATATTGTAGCAAGTTCTTTCTCTGTAACGCAAGCAATACTGAGGTGTGAGGACGCGCTATAACTCTATTCTTCATTGATAGTGAAGCAGGATCTCATCTCGCCAAGGATGTAGCTAATCCTGCCGAACCTCGTATACTTGTGTGCATTGGTTGTTCTTATTTTTCCATTATCTTCTGCATCATTTTAGGGGTTGCGTTTCTACACAAACTAGGATAGAAACTTGCTGCTTTCGAGTCTGATTTGAGAAGTTTTAATTGAATAAGGAATCTGTCCAATCTCAGCATTCAACCGATGGATTAAATTGAGATTAGACTGTCATTCTCCCTTACTGGATCCAACTTCGACCAGAGTTTTAAGTAAGTGCTATTCTATAATTTGCTTTCAGGGAATCTAAGGTTCTGAAAGAACGTAAGTAGTGAACAAATTTACTCGCTCACTAGAGGAAGTGAATGGTTGGTTCGAAGAAGTTCAGAGCTGTTGATCTGCCGTTATCAGAAATCAACTAATTCTGGTTTACAGGTTTCAAACTTTTACTGTCTTGAGCATTGCTTCAAATCTGACCATTGAAACGTTGCTGTATTTTGGCGTTTGGTTATTCTACTGGTTTATGAAACTTGGTCAAATTCTGACCTTCATCAGAAAATGTTGACTTTGACCATAATGTTGTCCTAAATTTTGTCTTAGTTATACTTGGATCTTGTTAAAAGGAAGTACATTCTCAACTCAGGGTTCATCCTAGCTTCCTCTTCCCCAAAAAAAAAAAGAGATGCACTACCAGGTGCAATTGAAGAATCTCCCATTCAATGGGTCCGAACACAGTATCTCAAACTCTAATGTAACAGAATGATCCCAATAAATTTCCAATCAAGTCTTTCCTACAACTGTTCGCTAGGTCACTATTGCTTTTCTCTGTCCCAAATAGTGAAAATACACATTCGAAAGCGTCTTGGTGGGGCCCAAGAATGACATCTCCCAACTGTTACTGACAAATCCTTCTTATCAGTACCAGTGGGTAGCTTCAATTTCCTCTGTGAAAGAATGAAAAGAAGAATTTTACTTACAGTCATTAGCTGCTTTGGTTCCCCATCATAGGCATTAAACACTGATGGCTTGCAACCAACAGCCAATGGATGGAATTTCTTGTAGGTGTTGCGCCTGTTTTCATCTAAAACAAACTGTTTCTTCCCATACTTCACTGACATACCTTTCAACCCAGAACCTACAAACAGAGATAAGTGCATCAAGAGAATGCAACCAGCAAGAAACAGGGATAACATTCGACCACATACTTGAAGCCCCAGACCTGATAATTCATCATTCTTCTCAGACTTCCTCTCAGCCAACCAACTAGTATATGCTTCAGTGTTCCGAGACCCATGGAAAGTCCTCCCTGATGCATCAGAAATCCCAGACCTATCTGGAAGAGATCCTTTTCTTTGATCATGAGAGTTACTCCAGATGGCACAGTCTCCCACAGTAGCAAGAGTAGCATCAGAAGAAAACTCAGAGCCAGCACGCTCAAAATTAGGCCTTCCTGGTGGCTTTTTCAGATGTTTGGTCGGTGGTCTACCTCTCCTCACTACTCTGGGTTCTGGCTCATTATCTTCACTATCTTGCCTCAAATTCTCAAAATCCTTTTTTGCCAGCTCTTGCATGGAGCGTGCCTGGAGAAGGAAAAGTGTTCTGTCATGCATGCATGTTGCTCACAAATAAAGTATGAATATGATATAATGTAATAGGCTAAGACTTTTACCTGTCGGTAGTAAATGGTATCTGGTGAATTATATCTCATCGCATTTGAACAGATCAAGAAGATATCTTTCTGCATGATAAACACATTACAGAAAATGTTAAACTTGCTTTCTACTATTTTGAGGAAAAGGAAAGTTTTATCCTTTCAGAAGTGATTAGAAAGAGCGCCTTTAAATTAAATAACAGGTTACAGCTCATGTATCATGCAAAACATATGAGAGAGAGAATAATCCCCAAGGATTAGCTACTTCAGTTTTTTATTGTTTAATCCCTCTGTCAGAGAGAATATGAAGGCAAAACCATCTGAGGCACACACACGGCCACAAAAAAAAAACACAGATTCCAGCAAAAGGTTTCCTCTTCTTCAGCAGACGGGGTTTGGGGGAACGAAAAGTTATTAAAAAAAAATGAAGAAAAAAGAACCTCCATCATGGTCTTGGAGATTGGAGAATCTTCTTCAGGTTAATTCAATAAAAATAAGCAGACTACAAGGTTCTATAAGATGAGTGTCACTCGCTTAATAGAAACAAAAATAAAAGCAAAAACATAACGCATAGTTGTTCCCAATAAAGATAAAAATGATTTATGGTGCACTGATTAGACAATAATGTACCCAACCAAAACTTCCTGAGTCAATTTTTGAGGATAATACATGCATTGAGGAGCCTACATCAAATCTTAAATCAGGAATAACAAACAGGCACTATATTGCAATCCCTGGTTCTGAACCCTTAAATTTGGATCACTATGGGTGTGCATTATGGACCGATCCAGACCCATTTGGGTATCCAGACAGAGTTGAACCAAATCCAGTTTAGGTCTTTTGACTAGTAGGATCTTTTAAGATGTTAGTCCTATTTTCATGCAGTCTTTAATTTTTGGTAGCTCAAGTAGTAGATAGCTATTAGGATTTAGTTTCCAATAAATTTGAGTAGGTTTACTTTTAATGTCGGTTTATTTTACTATTTAAATACATGTAATCATGGGATTAGAACTTAGATTAAAGAATGAAGTTATGAGATGAATATTGTAGTGTGCCCGTGGGCCGTATGAGTGCGATCCCCGGTTTTCTCCTCTGTGAATCCTCTCTTCCCTACCCTACCAGCCCTCCATCAACTTGGTATCAGAGCCGAAGGATCTCCATTCCCTCCCACCCATCTCCTTTCTTCCCTATACTCTTTCCATTACTTTTCTGTGGAAACCGTCCCAGCAGTAGGAAAAAAAAAAAGAAGCAAACCCATCCCTGTGATTTCCGTAGGCAACCCCAATTTCCCTTCGATTCCTAACCAGCAAAACCCTTCGCACTCTTCTCCTTCAATGCTGTAACAGGAAAAAAAGAAAAAGAAAAGGAAAGCAGCAGAAGAAGAAATAAGACAAGAAGAGAGAGAGAGAGAACATCGAACATACCTGGTTCGAAGTTCTCCCACAGATTGCACTTCCCTCGATGCCACCGGCCCTTTGGACTTCTTCCTTCCTCTCGTTGGCCCCTCTTCTGTTGCAGTCCAGCCCTTGCTGGTTTCTCTGGATCGACACAGAGAACTCTTCACTGGTTTTCCGTCTCCGGGGACCCTCTGTCGAAGTAAGAGCTTTCCCTAACCACGTCACCTCTTTCCAGCAAATCAATAAAAGTTTTTTCCTTGAGTCTTTTGAGTCTTCTGGTTTTCCACTTTTTCCCGTCCATCACTATTTTATCCCCTAGTTTCCTATTTTATACGTTGCTTCCCAGTTTACCCTCCCTTTATACGTTATATTGTTTTGTTTCCAGTTGTCTCCATAGGAACAACCATTCTGCCATTGTCCCAGACTTCCATATATTTACTGTTTTGCCATTAAGCATTCCCTTAAGTGTTCTCTTGCCATAGTGGGCCTAAAGTGATTTCAAATGTAAGTCTAGTCATGGAATCTTTTATGTTCAAATTCAAAGTTTGATTGCCCAGTGGAAAACTTGCTACTTTGTTGATTGATGAGAAGGGACACGACAATTTCGTCTCGAGTCTGTGGTGAATATGTCATCAAAGACCAATCAGATTATCATTGAGTCAGATGTTGATGTGTTCGTCGAATTCTCTGTTTCTCAATATTGTGATAGAGGTTTTTTTGAAGTGTGTGATACCACTCAGCACATTATTAAATTGGGTCGATGTTGGATAGAAGAACAAAACGGCATCATTGATCGTGACAAAAATTTGTGCACCCTCTAGCCTTTCCACATGCGTCAGAAATTTGTTCTTCAAGCATCGGCTGACTCAAACAAGGTGGTACCAACAATGCAACCATGGACGAACCACATGGATCAAGAAGAGAGGAAAACTGTTCGGTTGTGGAACAAGTACGGTAACGAAAAATGAGAAAACCGTGAATCAAGTAATAATAGACATCAATGCAGTGTCAGTTGTTCACCATCTTGAGTTTGTTCTCCCCCAAGATTTTTCGGACCTGGATGCACCTCTGCAGCTTCATATCTTGGATTTTGTTCGGGTTGCGGATAAGGAACAGTTCACCCCCTCTCGTGAGCTTCTATTGTTATCCTTCTACAAAACTCGTGGACAAGTTTTTCTCAACACTGGGGGAGTAGATGCAGATGCACACCCATGGACCGATTCAACCCATCTAGGTATCCAGACAGAATTGAATCGGATCCAATTTGGGTCTTTTGATAGTATGATATTTTAGGATTTTATTTTATTCCCATGCAGTCTTTTATTTTTGGTAGCTTAAGTAGGAGATAGCTATTAGGATTTAGTTTCCAATAAATTTGAGTTTCCAAATTAGAGTAGGTTTCCTTTTAATGTTGGTTTTTTTTACTATTTAAATACATGTAATCGTGCAATTAGAACTTAAATTGAAAAATGAAGTTATGAGTTGAATATTGTAGTGTGTGCCTGCCATGTATGGGCGATCCTCTCTCCATCCCCTACAACTCTGAGATCATCTCAGGGATTCTTCCCTATCCTACCAGCCCTCCATCAACGTGCCGATTAGAGACAAACAAGTCAAATCGAATAAGTAGTGGCAGTTTTGTAAATATTCAGAGTAGTTTCGGACCCTTTTGGAAGAGGTAATATGAATCGGGGCAAATCAGTAAACAGAACTTCAAGAAAAGAACGAACCTGGAATTCTAAAACAAGAATGGGGATAAGCAAGAATAAGTTTAGAAATTAGGGGGTTTTGTGCAAATTATAAAAAATTTCCTTCAGGATATATATTCAAAACGTAAGTCTTCTTCTTCCTCATTAAACAGAACACAACAGAAGAACGAGAATTAGTTCAACCAAGAAAACTCTTATATGTGTTCCAGTTCGCCTGAAACTCTAGGGATGGAATCACGCATCCCTGATAAGCAAAACCAGTCCAGAAAATAGTATTTTAATGGGGCTGGAGTGGTGCAATGCAGAAACAGAGTATCAACCAAGGTAGGATCTCTCACACTTAGAAACTCAAGATTATACTAGAATTCATGAGAAGAGTAATCTCAAATATGAAATTTTAGGCCAACCCAATCAGTATTATAATCAGATATGGAGGTGTTATGCTAGCTGAAAATTGCCATGACAAGGGTAACACCCACTTGCAGAACAGGTTAGATAAGCATCTTGAAATCTAAAGGGAATTAAAACAGATGACGAAAACAGACAAGCTTAATGAAGAAAAATAATAGAACAATAGAGAAGTAATCCAACCTGATAATATAATATGAGATTGAACAGAAAATGAAGAAGAGGAAGGAGCTCAGCAAGGTCAACCAACAGTCAAGCCTCAGCAGTAATCTATTCATTCAAATCTCAAAACTGAAACTCTCTATGGACCTGCTTATGTATATAACAAAAAAAAAAAAGTCCTAATCCAACTCTATGACTAAGGTAGAGTTAGAATTAAACTCCACCACGTTATCCTACGACTCTATCAACATGAATAAAATAATAATAGAAAATTACATATGTAACCCCTAATTAGCGCTAGTGAACCAAGCAACTGCATCAGCTCTCCCGCTTTTAAAAGAACTCGACTCCGTCGAGTTAGGTCGTTGATGTAGGTGCACAACCGTGGACCGATCCTTACCTGTATGGGTAATATCCATACAAAGATGAACCGGATCCAGTTTGGAATCAAAGTTACCGATTTGAGTTCAAAGCTATTAGGATCTTTTAGGATTTTATTTTTATTTGCGGAATATTTGTAGTCTTTTATTTTGGGTGACAAGTAGAATTTTCCAATTCTAGTTTCTATTGTTTTGATTTTATTAGTCTAGGGTTTAGGAAGTAATTAGGAGTTTCTGTTTCTGTTTTAGATTTAGATTTTAATTAGGAAGTCTTAATTTGATTTTTATTATATAAAGGCATGTAACCCAAGTTATTAGACAAATTTGAGAATGGATTGAATTGAGTGTTTTGGTGCGAGGTATGGTGCAAAACTTAGGTCATGTGACCTTTCTTCCCCCTTCTTCTTCTTCTTCTTCTTCTTCTTCTTCAGCCCCCTAAGGAATTGTTTGAACTCTCCAGAGGAAGATCGGTTAGAGCTGAAACTTTTACGGTTGGATTACCCCTCTAGGGAGACCCAAACCCTGGCGTATTGGCCTCCTGATCCTCCTCGCAGGTGTGTTTTCCCTACCTGGAACCAGTTCTGGTCTTTGTTGCACCGCCAGTTTAAGGTTGCAGAAGTGGAATCTCCCTGGTTATGCATTATTGGGTTGATTTATGGAAGCCCTCAATAGAGCTTGACATTCCGACCCTTTTCCCAGATTCACAGAGGCAGCAGCCCTTTAAACAAGGAGTTCTCTCTTTCCAAAGGGGCTGGTCGTTCCACCAATGCAGGTTGTCCAAGGAAGAAGACGATTCTTCTCTACCACGATTCCTTAATTCTAGGTCTTTGTTCACCCCTACTTTCCAAAATACCTTTCTTTTCCCCTATTATTTACCCCTAGTCTTGCTTAAACTTCACTTCCTAGTTTGCCCCCACAAAAAAATAAATAGTAATCCCTTTTGTGTCCCTTTCACCACTTTTAAATCCTGATTTATTACCAAATTTCCATTAGACCTTAGATTTGAGCTTTTTCTTAATTAAATGGGCCCATAGCGATCGGATTCCAATTTAGGGAACTTGGATCCACATCAGTCGTGAACCCAAGATACCCCTGTAATGAACAAGACAATGATGTGACACATATCTTAGGGACGTTGAATTGTAACTCCATGAGTGGGGGGAGAATAGCCTGGCTAATGGCTAGAAGCGGAAAATTTTGTTACCGTCAAGGCATATTTGTCAACTCGTGAGGCAATATAAAAATGTTATGTACGCCCTCCTTTTTTCACCTTAATGGTTGATGTAGATAAGTCACTTAATGAGCTTATTTTATTGCAAATAAGTCTTGGGTTGGGTTATGTATGTGTTGGGCCTTTGAACCCGTGGGTTTTCTTTGTAATGGACCACTTTAATGGGTCTAAAATATGGGGAGAAAGTAGGAAAACGAGATTTGGTTCATTAGTTTAGTTAGAATCTTGTTCTGAGTCCATAGTCTTTGTTATTTCAATTTCCTAGTTAGTTTAGGTTTCCTAATTAGTTAAGGATTGGGTTGTGACTTTCCTTTTTAGTGTTTGAGTCAGTTTTGAGTCTTCTATATAAGTTTGTAAGTGGCTACAACTTGAACACGAATTTGATTGAATGAAAAAAAAAAGCTGTCCTGGAGATCTGTGAGATGCAGTGTTGTGAGAGATAGCTTGGGTGAGATGCCCTAGGGAAGAGTGAGATACTCGACCCAACCTAATCCCCTACCCCCATTCTTTCCTTCATTCTTTGTTTTCTGTTTATTCATTCTATCGGTCCCTGAATTTGATTTTTATTGAATTTAGTAAAGATCCTGTCTAGGAATGGATCACTTGTGACCCAATCTTACATTAATGGCGTTCCATGCAACAACAAACATTATATCAACTTTACATTCCATGGCAGCCCTAAGAGAATGTCCCAATGCACTAGGGGGCTGACTAGGCAAGGCACTAGATAATGAAGTGGACCACACTGTTGATTAATCCGTACAATTGTATCACAGCCTATTCTCTAACATTAGGACCAAAACCACGCACATAGAATATCTTGAAAAGCTTCTTACCCAAAGGGTTTAGCGCCCAAACTAGGTCTGTTAGATGAGGTTTGCTTTTGTTCCCATGACGACAAATGAAGTGTTGTCGAATCCTCATCATGTAGTGGAATACCCTTTTGTCAAAAAAGGGTGTCTTCTCTTCTAATCGACTAGAAAAATGGAGTAAGACTACATTAGCTTCTTCTAGTCGACTAGAAAAATGGAGTAAGACTACATTAGCTTAGACCCTCATCATTAGGACCATAATTGGTGTCATCATTTGAATTGAGAGCATATGAATAATGGCACATGTCATAATTGCTAGCCTTCTCTACCAACTGCATCCCAACTACATTCAGTCTTTGGGGACAACTACTACTGAAAGAACCTTTTCTCACCACAATTATGAGATACAATGTCTTTTAGGCATGAGTAACCTTTGGAGACATTTGGCGCCTTGACTTCGACCTAGCGAAGCTCAATCCTTCTTTCTTCAATCGTAGGTGTAGACCTATAGACTGAAGAAATCTTGATCATTTCCTTCTAATGATTGTACTTTTTTCCAGCAGTCTTGGCAAATGCAATTGCCACATCAACAAATCTGGAGTCCCCGTTAGCAAAGCTCGAACCAGATCTCTGTGTACAACCGATTGATATACCTCAAAGCCTGTTGTTGATCCATCTCTTGTCTGCATCTAAAAGACAATTTGTGGAACTCCATAGTATAGGAATCCACACTTTTATTACTTTGATGAAAGTTGACCATCTTATAGAAGAGCAACAACCATAACCTTATCCCAACTATATGGGGTCGACTATATGGATCCAATAAAAGCATAGAAAGTAAGAAAAGGGAAAGCAATAAAAGGTGATAAAAGAAAAATGAAGAAGTAAAAGATAGGTAAAAACACAAAGGTCAGAGCAGCATGGGAACAATCCCCTTAAAAGGGGTCGGCTACGCGGGTCTGTCCTCCAAACAGACCTATCTACGGCCATTGGTTGAGCCCTAGTTTTTGCATATCTTTTCTCACCACCTCCTCTATAGTCATTTTAGGTCTACCCTTTCCTCTTTCAACGCCTTCTATGTGAATTTGGTCACTCCTTACAGGTGCATCCATGGGTCTCCGTTGGATATGACCATACCACCTCAAACAGCTCTCGCGGAGCTTGTCTTGGATAGGTGCGACCCCAAATCAGTTCTAATACAATCATTCCTTACTCTATCTCTCGTAGTCTTACCACACATTCCTCTTAACATCCTCATCTTTGATACGCGCAGCTTTTCTGAGCATCTTCTCAAAATTGGAAAGAACAAATTTCTCATTCACCATCTTAACTATAGCACATCATCCCACGATGAAACAAGCATACACAATGAATTTGGTTAGGATAAGATTGCAATGCTTTTAGAAAAGAATTGTATGAAAATTTCCTCTCGGCTTTAGTCAACCAATAAAAAAAATCCTTGGTTCCCTTCTTGCCGTCAAACTCTAGAGCCTCAACCTTGATGCCGTAATGTCTGAAAAAAGTTGTAGTTCGATATCCGGGGAATAATTGGTTTGGGTTACCGTCTTTGGGGAGAATCTACAATCCGTAGTATCCCAAACTGAAGAATTCCCATGGTTCGAGGTTCCGGTTTTGTGCATGGCTTCGGTCAATCCCAAAACCAAGATTCCGACCAAAACCAAGTACATTTTTCCAACAAGTTCTGGGGTGGCCATATGGCCAAGTTAGGTCCTAAAACATGTAAAACAACCAATTTTAGGCCTTTCAAACATAGCGGAAACATTATATTAAAAAAAAAAAGGAGAAGAAGTAGACCCAAAGTGGTAGTTTAACTTTGGACCCTAGGTTGGTAGTCTACATTGTATACAATCTCTAACCTAGGCTATTCCACACAACCTTTAGTACTATGACACATAAATCAAGTAAAACAACTTAGATAAGCATTAGGAATTAAAAGACATAAAATTATAAACCATTTCATAAACCAGTCATCATACATTGTTAAAAATTCATACCCAGTGCACAAGGCTCCCGCCACCGTCATAATGTACACATCCTTACCCCGCTTCGTGGAGAGTTTGTTTCCCGACTCAAGCCCACAACCACTAGGTCACAATGGAGCAACCCATGGTTGCGATTTGGCGTCCCGGTGAAAATCAGAGGGCATGGCAATACACCGATTTATGGGAGTCACGATTAACGGCCGCTAGGGTCGTATAGGGGTCGCCAAGGCAGCGCCATGGACGTCATCGCATGCCTATTATACTAATCGATTGCCTTTTGTTTTTGCTTTTTTTTTTTTTTTTTTGTTCTTTTTTTTTTTTACTTGCTATTAGGTGAAATAAAAAAGACACCAATTCCTCAAATTGAAAGTCAAAAACCCTCGAAGCTAACCTACGACTGCTGACCTTCTCCTTCTCCAACACCGGCAGTGAACCTGAACCCTCGAAGCTGACCTACGACTGCTGACCCTCTCCTTCTCCTTCTCCTTCTCCTTCTCCGGCAGCAAAACCAAGGTAAGGGGCCACCTACGACGTCTTTCTCCTTCTCCTTTCTTCCTTCTTCTTCTTCTTCTTCTTCATCTTATTCTTCTCTGCTTCTCTTTCTTCTTCTTCTTCTTCAATCCTTCTCTCCTTCGTCTTCTGCTTCTTATTCTTCTTCTTCTCTGCTTCTCTCTCCTTCTTTGTTCCTGACTTCCTTCTTCTCTTCTTCTCTCCTTCTCTCCTCCTACGTCTTCTGATTCTTCTTCTTCTTTTCCTTCTTCTTCTCTGCTTCTCTTTCACCGTCTTCTTCTTCAGTTCTTCCCCTTCTCTGTTCCTTCTTCTCTTCTTCTCTCCTTCTCATTTCTCTCCCCCTTCGTCTTCTGTTGCTGAATTCTTCTTCTTCTTCTTCTTCTTCAGTTCTTCTCCTTCTCTGTTTCTCCTTCTATGATTAATGTTTCATAACACTATAACAGCATAAATAGAATTATAGAAATATAGAATTAGTTCTTAATCGAAGTATTGGATTGCTTGTTTTACTGCCTCATTTTAATCCTTTCTTGGATCACTTGTTAAGTTGCTTCTGACTACTGATTTGAATTTTTTTTGGATTTTGATGTTGTTCTAATGGTTTTTGGTTAACATATATGTTAATGTTACTGTTTAACAAGTGTTTATATCTTTACAACTTATATAGTTGTATACTTAAATACTTAATGTTAATATTACTGTTTAACATACTTTGTTACTCTGTTTTATAAATTATAACTTGAATACTTGATGAGTTGATGTTATCATGTTAATGTTATTGGTTAACACTTAACATACTTTGTTACTCTGTTTTGTAACTTGTGGGATAATAGGACTATAGGAGTTCATAATGGATTGTACTGTTGGTGGTAGTAGTGGGGTGATAATATAAGCACGGCTGCATATGATCCGTCCAAAGATCCAACCAGGAAGGCCAAATCAAATGACCCTGGGTGGAAGTATGGGTATTGGCCTGACCTTTCAGACAAGAACCTTATGAAATGCACTCTTTGTGGAAAAAACCTTAAGTGTGGAATTAAAAGGTTAAAGCAACATTTGGTGGGTGGATATGGGATGTTGTTAAGCGTACCAAGACAACTATAGCGATTGCTACAGATATGAATGCAGCTCTTATGCGCAATAAGAAGAAAATGATGCAAGACATTTTGGATGATAATGATGTTGATGTTGATGCTGGTGCTGATGTGGATGTTGATATAGAAGTTGAAGGTTAAAGACAGTCTAGTAGGACTCCTTCTACAACCTCTAGACTTATTCCTAGCTCTGGGACAGCTGCTAAGAGAAAGAAAGTAGTCATTCAGCCACAAGTAAGGGGCCCCATGGATGCTCATGTTAGACGGACTCCTGAGCAAGTGGTTGCTGAAAGGCATCTTAAAGGTAGTACTCAGACTACTATAAAGAACCGGTTTAGATCAACGGAAGAAAAAAAGAGAGTTGATAATCACACTGTTGACTGGGTTTATCAGTGTGGTATTCCATTCAATGCTCTTAAGTCAAGGAGGTTTGAGGTGATGGTGGAATCTATTGCACAGTACGGGGCAGGATATAATCCCCCAAGTTATCATGAAGTGAGAGTGCCATTGTTAAAAGGCAGCAAAGGATAAAACTGCAGAGATGAAGAATAAATATGAATAGTATTGGAAGCAATATGGGTGCACTCTAATGACTGATGGGTGGACGGATAAAAGAGGAAGGCATTTAATTAATTTCCTCGTTAACTGTCCAAAGGGCACTTATTTTATGGAATCTATTGATGCATCTAGTATATCTCAAACTGCAGAGAAGTTGTTTGAATTGATTGACAACAAAGTTCCAGAAATTGGAGAGGATTATGTTATGCAAGTTGTGTCAGATAATGCATCGGCTTAGAAATTAGCCGGTACAATGCTGATGCAGAAGAGGACAAAGCTATATTGGACTCCTTGTGCAACGCATTGCATTAACCTAATGTTGGAGGAAATAGGATTCTTGAAATCTAATAGGAATGTGATAAGTAAGGCATAAAAAGCAACCAACTACATCTACAGGCACACACGCATTCTTGATGCAATGAGGGCTAGAACAAATGGGAGGGATCTTGTGAGGACAGCAGCTACTAGATTTGCAACTGCATTTCTGACACTTCAAAGCTTGTTAAAACATAAAGATGACTTGAGACATTTGTTTGTTTCTGAAGAATGGACTAGTTCTAATTTGGCAAACACCGAGGCTGGGAAGAAAGTGGTTGAGACAGTGTTTGCTATAGTATTTTGGAATGGTGTGGAAAATTGTCTTAGAGCTTCAAAGCCACTTCTTACTGTCTTGAGGTTCAATTTGCCATTGATGAGGCAAAAAAGAAAATAAAAGAAAATTTTGATGATAGAGAAAGGCAATACAAGAAAATGTTAGACATTGTTAACAGGCGTTGGGAGATTCAGATGGGGCATCCTTTGTATGGAGCAACACTATTTCTTAATCCTGGAAAAATTGCTTTCTTATAAGGAAGGTGATGATGGTGGCTACCAAATTATATCTTCTCTACAGCTTGCATTTAATGAAGTAATTGAAAGAATGATACATGAACCAGCTTTACAAGACAAGATAAATACTCGAGCCACTTTGTATAGATATTCTCGAGGTGGTTTTGCCTCGGATATGGCGATTAGATCACAGACAACCATGAGTCCTAGTAAGTACATTGTTTAGTTGTTTTGTTTGTGTTTTATATTAAATATTAATCTAGCTATTTATATATATATATATATATATTTTATATAGTTACTTGATGGGGTTCATTTGGAGGTCATGCTTTTGAGCTTTCAAAGGTTGCAAGACGTATTCTAGGGCTTTGTTGCTCCTCTTCTGGTTGCAAGCGCAACTGGAGCACATTTGAGTTTGTAAGTAGCTAGGTATTACATCTATTTCATAGTTTAGCCTTTTTATTTTTAGAACAATAACTTTGTTTGTTGTTCTCTATTGTTTATGAATTTAGATTCATACCAAGAAGAGGAATAGGCTGGAACATCAACATTTGAATGATCTAGTCTATGTTCAATACAATCGCCGCCTAGAAGAAATGTTTCAACAAAGGCGTCTCGATAACAGAAATTATGATCCACTTGTGCTTGACGAACTCGATTGGAGTAGTGAGTGGATGATTGGCAAGCAAGTGGATGTAGTCCATCCCGATGCTGATCTCACATGGGATGTTGCTGGTAGAGCAATGGGCCAACAATGGAGGGGCCCAATCGACCCAGGAGAGCTCAATCATCAACCTCTAGAGGAAATATGTGCTACACACGCCGTGGTAGAGGGAGAGCTGTTGGGGAGTCATCAGAATCAGATGGGGCCGAAGATTTGGAAGAAGAGGATGATGTGAATGATGACTTGGATGTCATAGATAACTTTGGTGAAAATGCAAATGCTTCTAGTGGACAACAAAGAAATCTACCATCTACTGATTTGTTGGATGATTATGATGATTAAGTTATTTGTGTTTGACTATTTGAGTGTTTGGATTTTATGTATTGTTTAAACTTTAAACTTTAAACTTTAAACTTGAACTTTGAACTTGGATGATTAGTTAAGTTTTCTTTTTTTATTTTATGTTGAGTTCATTTCCTATCAAGCTTCATTGCTTCAGTAAGTCATTAATAGCTTAACAGGTTAGCCACTTATCTTATCGTTTGATCTATTCTTAGGTTTCCAAATATATATCTCTGATTCATATATGATATATTGACATATATACCTTTTACTTTGTTCAGGTTGCTCACTTACTTCCAATCATTGCTTTCAAGCTTCAGTCACAGGTTAGCCTTTTACATTTTACTTTTGTGTGATGTACAGGTTGATTTTTTATGACTTGATGAGTGATGACTTGATGTATAACTGTATAAGTCAATAATTTATGTTGATTTTTGATGACATAATATGGCTATGTTGATTTTTTTATGATTTGATGTTACTTAATGTTGGTTTTATATGTTATAGGGTATATATTCTAGGCTTGTAGCATGATAAATAACTTTAAAAAATAGGAAAAATAAAAAAATAGCATACTAAATAATTTTAAAAAATAGAAAAAATAAAAATGACACACGGATGATTTGACCGCCATGGCAACGCCAAAACAGGCGATTCATCGCCAAATCGATTAGCCACCCCTCCACCGCCTTGGATCAATTTGACGCCGTTACAACTATGAAGCAATAGGTCTGAAACCAGCAAAAGTAGTGATCTCACTAGTCTTGGGAATAAGGCTGATAGAAGTGGCATTCGTAGAAGGAGGCATAACAGAAGTTCTAAAGAACCACTTCACAGCCAAAGATAAATCCTCCCCAACTAAATCCCAAGAATGCTTGAAAAAACTTGCTCCAAAACCATCTAGTCCAGGAGCTTTAGAATTCTTCATAGCAAACACTACTTTCATAATTTCCTCATTTGAGACACTTTTCTCCAACAGTATCTGTCGATCACTTGTGAGGGAGCCATGAAGGGGAATATCATTAGGACAAAACCCCCTATCCATCTGATTAGACTCAAAAAGGTTTTGATAGAATTCCACAGCCTCCTTCTTGATCAGACCAGGGTCATCAACTACCACCCCATCTCTTCTCTCAATCTCAAGAATATTGTTTCTATGTTGCCTTCCTCTCATAGCTTTGTGAAAGAACTTACTATTTCCATCACCCAATTGTAACCATTGAACTCTAGATTTTTCCTTAAGAAAACTCTCTTCCACCCTTAAGGCCTCCCATAAAATTTTCTTGGCATCCTTCTCTTGAGTAACCAGGTTTGGATCACTATGATTATAAGACATCTGAATCTAGATATCACTCAACTTCATCTCAGCCTCCTTTACTGCCTTGAATACATCCCCAAACCTATCTTTATTCCACTCTTTCAATTCCTTCTTAACATTTCTAAGCTTTGCAGCAAACATAAGCAAAGGATTAGAATAATTTTTATAGGCAAATCCCACCCCTTCCTCACAACTTCATCATACTCCTTATGTTCAGTCCAAGATTCAAAAAATCTGAAAGGTTTAGGACCAAAGTTCCTCTCCTCCAGAATATTCAAAATAATAAGGCAGTGATCCGAAACTCCAAGGCTAAAAAAAGTAGCTTTAGAGTACTTAAAACAGTCCACCCATTCATTATTGCATAAGACCCTATCAAGCTTACAGCTGACCCTTCCCTAGGTCACTCTTCCCATTACTCCAAGTACACAGGTGCCCCTTCCATTTTAAGTCAAACAGCTTGGCATCAAATAAGCATTTATCAAATAAACATTTATTAAATTCATCCAATAGCCTCACCTCCTTTCTTCTCATTTTGCCGCCTAACAACATTAAAATCTCCAAGAATGACCCATGGAACCGAAATTCCATGAGCTAAATGAGCAATATCCTTCCATAGTCCCTTCTTTCTTCAACACTATTGGAAGCATAGACTGCCAAACACATAAAATCCATAGAGGATCCTTTAATTTTAATGTTCATATGGATAAGCTGGGAAGAAGTAAAAATTTCATTAACAATAAAGTGAGTATCATCCCATGCTACTCAAATTCTGGTAGAATCATCCTTCTTACAATTATGAATTAAATTTCTAACCCTTCACCAAAGAGGTAAACACCGAATCAATGTTACCTTCTTTCACCTTTGTTTCCACAAGAACCCCAATTTTTATTTTCTTCTCAGCTATCATATTTTTCACCCCCCGCCCTTTGTTTTTCAAAAGCATTAAGCCCCCTAATATTCCAACAAAGGCAATTCATTTAGAAGATTTTTTAGAAAACCTTCCATTAGCTTTAAAAGCCCCCTTCTTTGCCTCAGCCTCCTGAAGAATTTTCTTCAAATAAGGATTCACTTCAATTCCCTGAGGCTGGAAAGTCATTCTTTTCACATTACTTTCACCTTCTCCAAGAGAAACAAACTTAGAAGAAAAAAGAGAAGAGGAATCGGCCATACCTTTCCTAGGCAAATTTTTAGCTCCATATAGTGTGGAAAAGGGAGGAGGAGCAGAGGCAATAGGAGCAATATATGGGGCGTCCTTGTCCAGCCTGGCATTAGATTTGAAATAAGTTGATTGGGCCACTTGAAGGGACAGCCTTTCTTCTAAAGATTCTTCCTTTTTTTCTTCATTGACCAAGGAGTCCACATCATTCTCATCATCTGAAATTGTCCCCTTAATTGCTCCCTCATAAAGAGGGGATGAGTAGATTCTCTCCATATTTATATCCTTCCTTAATGAGCCCTCCAAAGAAGATAGAGGCTAAGGATCCCCCAAAAAGGAAGACGAAGAGTCAATCAAGCCAATCCCTTATCCTCCCTAGACGTGGGAGAGATTCCAACAAGATCTCCTTCATAAGTGCCTTCCACCTCACCATCCACCATTGCCTCCTCATTTGGAATAATTGAAAGAATATTCTCCCCATTAGTCAGCATCAAACCCTCCACCTCATCACAATTTAAATTTGAAGATAAGTCAACACAATCCAGCCGATCACCTTCCATAAATTTCTCCTCCAAAACCGATTCGGCAGTAACGGATTTGGTAGAAAAAACCTCCAATGCCTTATCAACTTGAGAAAATAAAGGAATATTCTCCTCACCTCTCAAAAGCAATCCGTCCACCTCATCACAATCTAGCCGATCTCCTTCCTTTAATTTCTCCTTGACAACAGATTTGGCGAGAAGAATTTTCTTGCTAGAAACGGAAACCCTCCCTACCAGCCCTCTTCAAGCAAGCCAACATCCTCCATCTCCCCTTCCACATCATCCAACTCAATTAACTCCTTGGAATTATGGGCTGGAAATAAATTTGTCTCCTCATTTAAAACAGCAAATATATTGTCATGCACAATCCCCTCCCTAATAGTACGTAAATCACCAACCCTCCTTCCATTTTTTACGTTAGTGTAGTTTGAGGTCCTCCCTCTAGGTATCATACATGGTTGAATCACATATATTAAATTTACAAAGAGTCACATATATTAGAGTAAACAATATTACAATACAAGTGGATGACTAACCTTATGCCCATCCTAGAGTCCTAGACTCCTAGTATTGAAACGAGTGTCAGGCCAGATCATAATCACCATTCTTGCTGATGGAGAATCAAGTTTTCCTCCAATTGAATCACAAAAACCTAGGTAATATTTTGATGTTGTTGATCAACCAATGCCCTTGTTCCAAGCCTCTTTGGATAAGATTTGGCCAAAAAGGGGAGCAAATAGGAGATGGAAAATGGTTTTCTTCACAAACTGGCGAAACTAGTCAAGATAACCGAGACTTGACCCAAGTCGTCAAGTTCAGTA
Organism: Macadamia tetraphylla; assembly: GCA_022985045.1. Taxonomy (NCBI): domain Eukaryota; kingdom Viridiplantae; phylum Streptophyta; class Magnoliopsida; order Proteales; family Proteaceae; genus Macadamia; species Macadamia tetraphylla. The sequence continues at coordinate 21,706,391 of CM040971.1, forward strand.
TTTATACGAAGTTGTATGCAACATTTCGCCCGAAACATACCAATACGAATATCGGACCAAGATTTTTCCGAGATACCGGAATATCGATCGAAACCATGTAAATTTTGTGTTTCGATATTGGTTTTGACTTGAGACCTGGCAAAACCAAATTTCTCACTAAGATCTTGTACCATGGTAATTCCTTATACAACTTGTGAAGCTCAAATTAGTGATACAAGAGGGTCCTGTCATGGTTCGATTTGGCTCTGATACCAATTAATGCAAGCCCGAGTTTTGAACCCTTAAATTTGGATCGCTATGGGCCAAGTAGTGACAAGTAAGTAAAATCAAATGAGTAGTGGCAGTTTCGTAATGTTCAATACAGTTTAGGACCCTTTTAGAAGAGGTAAATATGAATTGGGGGAAAGCAATAAATAAAACTCGGAGAAAAGCGTGAATCTGGAATTTTAAAACAAGAATGGAATGACTGGGAATAAGTTTAGAAAGTAGGGGGGTTTGTGCAAATTATAAGAATTGTCCAAGGGTAAATATCAAAACTTAATGCCGTCTTCTTCCTGGTTAAACAGAACACAATGGAGGAACAAGAATTTAGTTCCACTGAGAAACTCCCTCATATGTGCTCCAACTGCCCTGAAACTTTAGGGTAGAATCGCCAAGCCCTAATGAAATTACTGTCCAGAAAATATTATTATTATAATGGGGCATGAATGGTGCGATGAACAGTGGCAGTAAGAAAACCCAGAAACAGAGTATCAGCCATAGGTAGGATTACTCTGACTTTGAACCTCAAGGTTATCACTAAGAGAAATACACAAATGAATCTCAGATATGAAATTTTGAGCCAACCCAATCAGTATATAATCAGATATTGAAGTGTAATGTTAGCTGAAAGTTGTCATGACAACAGGGTATCGCCCAGTTACCAAACAGATTAGATTAGTTCCTTGAAATGTAAAAGGAATAACTAACATAGATGAAGAAAACAGAGGAGTAATAAAGAGTAAGTAGTAGAACAGATGAGAAGAAATCCAACCTAAGAATATGGGGTTGAACAGAAAATGAAGCGGAAGGAAGGAGCACAGTAAGGTCGACCAACAGTCGAGCCACGCCAGTTATCTATTCATACAAATCTCAAAACTGAACTCACTATGGACCCGCTTACATGTAAGTAAACCAAAACAAACAAAGGGTGTCCTAATCAAACTCTATGACTGAAGTAGAGTTTGAACCAAACTCCACAACTCTATCCTATGACTCTATGAACATGAATAAAATAATAAAAGACAATTACAAAAGTGGTAATTAACCCTAGTGAACCAAGCAACTGCATCATATTAAAATATTCAAGCTATGATTTTTCACCCATCATTGGTGGAAATTTTTCAGGGACCATAAGTTTGCAGGGAAATAAAGCGATTTCTAAATCAATTCAGGCAGGTTGATTTCTAGAGAGCAAAATACCAACTGACTATCAAGGGAACTACAAATTCCATTAGGATCTTGCACCAGGATCATTCTGATATTTTTTCCTTTAATTATCAAGAATGGTGATGCAGATTCTACGGAGGAGATTTGAGTGGGAAATATTTTGTTAAAGATATTCCAGCTACTAAGGGATTGTTAGTTTTACTTTGTGGTTTCTTAATTCCTATTTTGTAGGATTGGATTGATATGCTACAATCCAGCCATAGTTTCAATTTTGTAATGTAATATTCTAGATAGTTTCTATTTTGAAGGAAGAATTAAGTTGTAAGGGATCGTCACTGAGATCATGAATCAAGTACTTCGTCCCCTTATCAAAAAGGGCGTTCAAGTTTTTCTCTCAGTACACTCGCACATAGGCATAATGCCTTATTCCCTTAAACCAAGCTATGTTTTCTTTTTCTGTCCAAACTATTACACCCGTGCCCTGACTCGGTCTAATTTGAACTGTTGTGATAGGTCTCGGACCAGAGATCGGAAGCACGGCCGGGTTTTGGCTCGCGGCTACCCATTGCCGAAGGGGGAGAGATGACCCCAAGTGTTCGTGCATTGCGTGCCAGTCTAACTGGAGGAGATTCGTACCTTCAGATCCCAAACGGTAAGTAACCCGACTCCTCAAATATGAATCCCGGCACGTACCAAAGTTGTCGAAAGACCATGAGCATGGCCGAGGGCAACTACCCGTGCAAGGCCAATTGGTGGACAGCAATCATTGCTGTCTTAACCATCTGAAACAAGCCACCGGAAGCACTGGGCCTAGATCCGGTGCTCTATTTCCTGTGGATCCGGTGCTCTATTTCCTGTGGGCCAAATAGGCTGCTGTTAAGCTTCCGATGCCCGTGGGTCCCGCCACTCGCATCGTAGACAGTCTCGGATGATCCCAAATCATCCTCCACATCTTCCCCATGACGTGAGCACATTTCGGACCTAAGTGGTCAGGTTCTCGGGCTCCGAAATGCATATTAACCCGATCGGTCCGAATAGGGTCCAACCAAAAGGACCCTAAGGTCCAACTTAACACAAAAGAAGGAAATGAGGATTTCATTTCCTCATTTCCTTTGTGTGCAGCGTAGGAGAGGAGAGAAATAGGAGAGGAAGGAATAAGAAGAGGAGGAAGTCTTACCTTGGTGCCGGCTGCCGCCTAGTCGCCGGAAGCGTTGCCGGAGGTAAGTGCACTCACTTCCACCATTCTCTCTCTTCATTTCGACCTAGGTTAAGCTAGGTTTGGATGGAATCTTGGTGCTCAAACCATGTTGAGCTTGGGGAATGCGTGTTCCACCTCCCAAGTGCCATTGCTGAGCTGAAACTAAGTCCGGTGAGCTCCGGCAACAAGAATGACCAAATGACCACCTAGGGTTTCGATAGTTCGATCGACGTATCTCCCAAACAGCTCAGTGGAATCGGATTTTATTGACTTAGAATGATGCTAGGAACATTCCCTACAAACTCCATGGAACAAATCCCCACGATCGGGCCCGAGCAGGAAAGCCCCAATTCAAGTGGACAGTTCTGTACTGCCATCGGAAGCAAGCCACGAGAAACACTAGGCCTGCTTCCGGTGGGTTGTTTCCGGTGAACCACAGAGCTCAATGAGCTCTCTACTGTCACTACAGGAAACAGGACTGATATTTCTTGTGGAAAGACACTGTTTCCAGTGGGTGTTTCCGGTGACATTACTGTCACTGTGAAACTTTGTCTGTATCCTTTGAGGGTGACCCAAGTGAGCCTCTCCTGATGTTCTCGACACGTATTGATGTACGATTGCCCTTGTGTCTAGGATAGTGATGTGCACGAGCCCCGAGACCGAGACCGAGACCGAGACCGAGACTGAGACCGGGCTGATTGATCGATGGCCTTATCTGAACCCTAACACACACGGAGATGAACCAGGTGAGGGATGGATTGGTTTATTTTGGGAATGTTTATTATTCTAGAATTGCTCGCATGTGTAGGTTTGTACATATTTATTATATTGTTCACATAATGACGATGATCTATCACATGTTACATTTTTATTTAATTGATATGAGATGTTTATGGATATGTATGGCGGTACCGATATCGTGATCTCCGTGTGTTTGTTATATGTATGAGACTGAATCCGGCATGATCGAGGTGGTACCAGTGCCGTGATTGCCGTATGTTTGTTGCATTCATACATTGATTATGTGCATTAGAGTTAGTTGTAGTCGTGGATTACACCTTGTGGCCGATGTGTTACCGGTATAGTGTGCTCCGGGACAACATTTGGAAATGGATACGCTTCGTGACCGACGATTGGTACCGGTGTTGCATAGTCCATACTCAAGTATTATATGCATGTTAGATTAGGTAAACGGTCTCGGATTACACTTTGTGGCCGATGTGTTACCGGTATCGTGTAATTCATACTAACTGTATCATTACGAAGGCATGCAGCATATATGTGGTTAGGTATCACTCCTTATGCTACGAACTCTTGCCAACAGGGTTTAAGGTGTTGGATAACCCATTGTGGTATGTTCGATGTGCCTTTCCGGAATGCCACACCTACGGTACGATGTGATTGTTGCCGAAAGCGAGAACCTGTCAGACGTGGCCGATGATGTACCGGTGCCGTGACTGCCGGGAGGGAGTTATCAGGGGTTTGTTGGGTGACCCATGGACGCATACGGGGACCGGCAGGCTTCTATTCACGACTAGGGTTTGTATCCCTACATACTCGATGGTGGTTCCGAAATGAGGAATATAACCTAATGTGCTGTAGTAGCATTTACCAAACTTAGTTGTATTGTTAGGTGGATAATAAAATAAATGAAATGCATCACAAGCATCATGGACTATGTGTTTAATTTCTGTTATCATGCATCATAAATTATTACTGCGATTGTTTTGCTTGGATGTGCTTAAACCCCACCCCACTGAGCAAGTTGGAAAGCTCACCCCATGTATACACACTTTTTAGATGATGCAGGTACGGTCGTGCCTATGGCTAGTGATTCTCTTTCCTCCGGACCCAAGTACGAAATGAGCAATTAGTGGATGCCGGAAACAGAGGAGCATGGCCAGGACTGTGCTTGTGACTTTTGTGCATACGTGGCACCATGAGGTGTTTGGCGTATTTTTGATTTTTTTGATACAGGTCTGTGGATATTATATTTTTAAAATTGATATGTGTAAGTCTTAAAGGATTGTAAACAGAATAACTCAGTTATTGATATTATGTTATCATTAGATATTTCCCCATTTATTTTGGTGATTCCGCTATTATACTCTGATTCCGCTGTTTTTGGTTGGTTTGTGATGTGAGATTGTGAAATGTTAAGGTACTGCTATCAGAGATCCTGGTAGGTTTATAAGACAGGTACGTGACCTACTCACACCGCCGGTATTCCTAAGGGTAAGTTGGCTTACTGGAAGTGGGGTGACACAAACCTAGCTTTCCTATCTCGTTAATTTCTAAATCGGGCCTTGAGCTGCTATTTTTGTCATTTTTTGTGCTGTTGATTTGAAGATTTTGGCCGTTCGATTAAATTTATTTTTATGTATTTGTTCTACTTATGGAATGGAGCATCTGACTATAATCTTATGCTGATATGTTGTGTGGATGTGAAGATATGTCATTGTTATTATAGTTCTAGAACAAAAGTTTCTATTTTCATTCCTTTGCTGATAACTTGTGTTGAGACTGACGCTATCGGGATTAACGCTAGTTCCCTGGACCGATAGGGTCAATTCTATCCTATCGGCCCAGTATTTTTAGTTAGGGTTACTTCTTTATGTCTTGGGGGTATTCTTGTATTTTCATTCTTATGAAATAATATTAAGGTTAGGGAAAACCTGCGATCAAACCATTCTGGTAAGATCGCAAGTCTCTTCTCATCTTTTGAGAGTCTCGTTCGGTTGTACCTCTCTCTTCTCTCTTCTCTTCTTCTCTTCTCTCTTTCTTTTGGTTTGATTAAAAGGCATCTGGAATTGTAACATGGTATCAAAGCCTCTGTAATCAAATCAAGCTTTTCAAAATCCTCCTTGCTGATCTCGGTTTTGCACTGAAATCTTTTGGTGTGTAACCACCTATTGCTGCATCTACTATGGATTAAATCACATGGAGTGATTTATTTGGTGTATGGATCGTGCTTTATTGGTACTATGCTGAAGATTTGAAGAACTTGAACCGCAGCTATCTTCTTCTTTCTTTTATCGAACCCGGGTCTCTTGGGTGAAAGCCAAATATCCAGTCGATGTGGTTCAGGTTGGTTTGCTATTTTTCTTGGTATTTTTGGGTAAAGTACTTTTAGGTGAAGTATTTCTGGGTGAAAGCCAGATATCGGCGACTCTATTTGTGGGTGAAGTATCTCTGGGTGAAAGCCAGATATCGGCGACTCTATTTGTGGGTGAAGTATCTCTGGGTGAAAGCCAGATATCGGCGACTCTATTTGTCTACTTTATTTTTGGTTCTCATGGCTAAGATCAAGTCTACTACCTCTGTGACTATTGCATCTGCCTCGGACAATGTCAATGTCCAAATTACTTCTATTAAGCTCAAGGGAAGCTCGAATTACCTACTTTGGTCTCAATCTGTGAAGGTTTACCTTATGGCCAAGGATAAACTTAAGTATACTACTTCTGATTCTCCTTCATCATCTGACAAGGGTTATGATGAATGAATGAAGGAGAATGCTTTGATTTTAATCTGGTTATGGAATAGTATAGAACCAGATGTCGCTGCCAATGTCATGTTTCACTCTACTGCAAAGGGAGTATGAGACGATTTGAAGGAAACTTACTCTCAAGAAAAGAACATGACCCGTATCTATGATATTTATGAGAAGTTGTTCTAGTTTCGCCAGTCTGACAGATCTCTTTCAGAGTATTATAGTACTTTCAGGGGAATGGTTGAAAAACTTAATGTTTTCCAGCCCTTGACTACAGACATTGACAAATTGAAAGCTCAGCAGAATGAGTTTTTCATTTCCAAATTTTTGGCTAGTTTGAATAATGATTTAAAGGCATTGAAGGGCCATTTACTTGCAAGCGATACTATTCCTACTATGAATGACACTTATTCTCGACTGCAGCGTATCACAACTAAATCTGATCAGTCTTCCAAAGACAATTCTTCCTTCCTTGCCAACCGTGGACGTGGTCGCGGTCGGGGGTCGTGGATCGACTGGTCGAGGTTCTAATGGACAACCTTCTGATCGTGCAACCCGCCAGTGCACTTATTGTGGAAACCCAACCATACTATAGAGACTTGTTGGGCAAAGCATGGCAAGCCAGAGTGGGCAACCCAGTTAGCCAATCATGCAGTGTCAGATGATGGTACTGACACAGTGTCTTCCGTTGATGCTAAACCGAGACGTTCTTCAGGAGATTCATCTACCAGTCTGCGCGATAACATCAATTAGTTGCTTCGACGCTTGCACACTCTCGAGGCATTCTCTAACACATCCAATGGTGGGTCTACATCCGCTGCCACCTTAGCTCATGCAGGTACCTCAACCCTCCTTACACTACCTCTACCTCCTGAATCATTGATTCAGGTGCTTCTGCCCATATGACTGGTAAGTCATCACTTTTTAAAACTTTTTCTTCTAGTACTAGTTCTACATCTGTTATTCTTGCTGACAGTGCTTCTACACCGATTCTCGGTCATGGTACTATATCACCCACATCCTCCCTGAATTTATCTTCTGTGTTACATGTTCCACAATTCCCCTTAAGTCTTCTTTCTGTGAGCCAGTTAACTAGCTCATTAAATAGCTCAGTAACCTTCTTTCCCTTTTACTGTGTTTTTTAGGATCTTCACACGAGGAAGACGATTGGTGGAGGGCGTGAAAAAGATGGCATAGTTGTCATGGCGTCGCCTAGGCATCGCCAAGGCGGCGATTTGGCGTCCGAGCTAAAAAAGAAGTTCATGGTAATGCTACGATTTACGTGACTCACAAATGGCAGTCGCCATTGGCTGATAGGCGTCACCATGGCACCGCCATGGACTCCAGGTCACGCCTAATTCACTAAGCGGTCGATTTTTTGTAAAATGCAGGGTGATTTTGATAGGGCTATGTTGATTTTTGATATCTGATGTAGCTTAATGTTGGTTTTATATGTTATAGGGTATATATTGTAGGTTTGTAGCATGCTAAATAACTTTAGAAAATAGGGGAAATAAAAAAGTAGCATACTAAATAACTTTAGAAAATAGGAAAAATAAAAAAATGACACGGGCGATTTGACCGCCATGGCAACGCCATAATGAGCGATTCATCGCCAAATCGATTAGCCACCCCTCCACCGCCTTGGATCGATTTGACGCCGTGACAACTATGAAAGATGGTTTATATTATCTTAACTGTGATTCTCATACTTCTTCTGCTACTACTACTGCTGTTGGGGATGTGACTCCTTTCCAATGGCACTGTCGTTTAGGACATTTATCTTTAGTTATGTTAAAACTTTTATTTCCTAGTTTTAAGTCTGTGATTAGGTTAGAATATGAGGCCTGTGAATAGGAAAAACATCACCGTGTGTCCTTCCCATCTCGCTCTATCTCGTAGTCCGTCTTTATTTTCCTTAGTCCATTCTGATGTATGGGGTCCTTGCAGAGTTAATAATAGATTTGGTTTTCGTTATTTTGTGACTTTTATGGATGATCATTCTCGCCTTACATGGCTTTACATGTTAAAGGATAGATCTGAATTTTTATCTGTGTTTCAACAATTATATAATGAAATAAAAACTCAATTTGGCATTTTGATTAAGATTTATCATTTTGATAATGCTTTAGAATATGCTCAAACTGATATTTTCGATTTTTGTGCCAACCGTGGGATGATACACCAAACCAATTACGCCTATACCCCACAGCAAAATGGGGTAGTAGGGCGCAAGAACCAGCATCTACTCAAGGTAGCTCGTTGTCACGACCTTAGACCTTTCTAAGCAACCGCACCGGCACTTAGCACTCCCACTAGTACTAAGTCAGCCTAATCACCCTCCTTAAGGGATTTGGTAAGAGAAAAAGTGAACATAAGAATGAGTTTGAGAAGAATAAACTTGTATTGCACTAGAGAACTCTTAAGTACAAGGCTTGAGAACTCACTTGCTTGGTTGAACACTCTTGGTTGGTCCTTGGTGAGTGCCTTTGCCAAATGAGGCAACACCTATTTATAGGCACCCCAAGTTACAATAGATGGTTAAGATATTTACAAATGTCCTCCATCCAATGGTTGGGGAGGAAACTAGAAGCTTCCCACCTCCTTAGTGGAGAACTCTAGAAATCTCTCCCAAAATATCTTATATAAATATCTGTAATAAAATATCTAAAGTTACTACACCTTTGTAGAAAACTCTAGAACTTGGACCTTACTTAACCCATTGGCCTAAGTCCATGGGCTTGGTGGGCTAGGCCCGTGGGCCTATGTTGGGGAGGTCGTGACACTCTCCCCTACCTAAATTTGTGACGCCCTCGTCACAACCTCCTTGTGGTACTTTTATTCACGAGTTATCTTATCATTGCCAGTTGTCTCCCATCTCGTTTGTTCTCTGGTCGCCCCTTCCACTTGACTAAATACTCCATACAAGGAGGTACTTTGTGTCTCTGGATGATTGGATCAGCAATCAAATTAGCCTCCCTCTTGAAATGAGCAATGCCTATTAGGGCTTTTGTTGTAGTCACATAACTTGAGCCTCCTACAACGTCGTCTGGTTGTCTCCGTCCTCTTGTTTGCATCTTCCTCTTTTTAGCATGGAGCAAGCCATCTTGCTCCCAAATTCTCCTTGTCTTGCCCTCCATGTAAGGGCAAGTAAGCACCTAACCCCTGGATGGTGTTGGAGAACTCCTTTTGTCCCAAGGTTCATCTCGACCCCTCGAGCATCAGTTATGGGACGATCCTGGGAGTTGACGTCCTTGAGCCACATAGTTGTCACATGCTCAACACCCTCTTTAGCCCTGATGTTCATCTTGACCACTCGAGCAACATCATGTATAGGGCATTCTTTGGAGTTGATAGCCTTAGGACACCCTTCCACCTTGGACACCCTTGGTCCAAGTTCCTTTGACTCCTCCGTCAAGGTGAGGTTATGTGTGGCTCCCGTATCTACTTTCACCTGTGTGGGCTTCCTATTGATGCACACTTTTGCACATATCAGCCATTTTTGAGAGTTAAGGGCCTCGACCCCTGTCTTGCCCCTGGTGGCACTGTGCTGCATTGGTGACCCCATGCAAGGTGGTTCTTCCTCTTAGCCCTCTTCCTCTAATAGGGGCACTGAGAACTTTCCTCCTGGGGCAATCCCAAAACCAATGTAGCTCATCACATAAGAAGCACTTGTCTCTAGGCTTGAACTGATCCCTTTTATCACGCTTGTGCCTTAGTGCTTCTCCTTTAGACATGTCAGTGGAGGTAGTAGCTTCCCTCGCCGCTATCCTCCTCGTAGCCCAACCTTCCCATACTTCATCTCCAATACGAGCTTTCACCTTGTCCAACGCCTTGCACACTTGAGCCTTCAAGGTTGCAATCATCTCCTCTTGGTTACTTACTATGGTGTTGAGAGCACCATATAGGGACCCCTTGAGCTCCCCCATCTGGCCATCAAGCTCCTCCCTAAGCTCCATATGGCCTTTGAGCTCCTCCCCACTTTGCTCCGCAACATCGAGGCACCCCTTTGCCTCGGCCAATACTTGCTCCCCTAGAGCTAATCGAGGCTCTATAGCAACGCCAACGTCGACGGACTTGCCTTCACTCTTTCTTTGCTTACTTGTGTAGGTGTTGGTCTCTATTCCACGCTTTTAGCCGCTTGTCTCTTATCCCACAAGCTTGGCTCCTCGCAACCAAGCTCGATACCACAACTGTCACGGCCTTAGACCTTTCTAAGCAACCGCGCCGGCACTTAGCACTCCCACTAGCACTAAGTCAGCCTAACCACCCTCCTTAAGGGATTTGGGAAGAGAAAAAGTGAACACAAGAGTGAGTTTGAGAAGAATAAACTTGTATTGCACTAGAGAACTCTTAAGTACAAGGCTTGAGAACTCACTTGCTTGGTTGAACACTCTTGGTTGGTCCTTGGTGAGTGCCTTTGCCAAATGAGGCAACACCTATTTATAGGCACCCCAAGTTACAATGGATGGTTAAGATATTTACAAATGTCCTCCATCCAATGGTTGGGGAGGAAACTTAAAGCTTCCCACCTCCTTAGTGGAGAACTCTAGAAATCTCTCCCAAAATATCTTCTATAAATATCTGTAATAAAATATCTAGAGTTACTACACCTTTGTAGAAAACTCTAGAACTTGGACCTTACTTAGCCCATTGGCCTAAGTCCATAGGCTTGGTGGGCTAGGCCCGTGGGCCTATGTTGGGCAGGTCGTGACATCGTGCTATTATGATTCATATGCATATTCCTAAGCATTTTTGGTGTGATGGGGTTTTAACCTACGAGTCTTTGGCTGTGTGTTTTGTCCATAATTTGCATGTGCAAATAGATAAACTGTCTCCTAGGTCTACTAAGTGCATTTTTTTTTTTTTGTTATTCACATACTCAGAAAGGGTATAAGTGCTATGACCATATTACTCACAGGAACTTTGTTAGTGTTGATGTGACCTTCTTTGAAGGCACATCATTCTTTTCTCCTCAAGTATCCCAGTCTGGTATGGAGTGGACTTCTCCATCTCCTCCACCCATTCCACTCTCATACCCTTCCCTGATGTGCCCAGTGCCACTGACTCACCTCCTCTTCAGGTTTATCAACGCAAGAAGAAGGTTGGACAGCCGAATGCAGAAACCAATACTCCAGATGATTCACTTCCTCCACTGCCGCCTTTCTCTGGTGAAGCTCCTCCTCCGCCTGATGACTTACCAATTACTCAAAGGAAAATACACGTTCTTGCACTCAAAAATCTATGGTTGTATCCTATTGATAAATTTGTTTCCTTGTCTCATCTTCCCTCTCCCATCCATGGTCTTGCCTTGTCACTTTCTACTAACCCTATTCCCCGCACCCATAATGATGCTCTAACTATTCTTGGATGGAAAGCTGCCATGGATGTAGAAATGGATGCTCTCTTGAGTTGTGGTACCTGGAGTCTGGTAAATTTACCTCCTGGTAAGGATTTGGTGAAGTGTCGCTAGGTGTATACTGTTAAGTATCACTCTGATGGCTCTGTTGAGCGGTTGAAAGCCCGTCTGGTTGCCAAGGGGTATACTCAGACATATGGAGTTGATTATTTTGAGACCTTCACCCTGATTGCTAGACTGAACTCTATTCGTCTACTTATTTTTCTTGCTGTCAATTTTGATTGGCCCTTGTTTCAGTTGGATATCAAGAATGCCTTCTTGTATAGTGATCTACAGGAAGAGGTGTATATGGAACAACCTCCTGGTTATATTGCTTAGGGGGAGAATAAATGTCGTGTGTGTCACTTACACAAGGCTATTTATGGACTTAAACAGTCCCCTCGGGCATAGTTTGACAAGTTCACTGCTACCATAGTTACTTGTCGATTTTCTCAGTGTTATTCTAATCATTTTGTCTTTGTTCGTCACAGAGGTGACAAACTGGTTGTCTTGGTAGTTTATGTTGATATTATACTTACTGGTAATGATGAGGCAAGAATTTTTTAAGTGAAAGCTTCTCTTCAGCAACACTTTCAGACCAAGGACTTGGGTCAACTTAATTCTTTTCTTGGGATTGAGGTGATCCGATGCAAGAAAGGGATCAGTCTATCTCAAAGGAAATACGTGCTAGACCTTTTATCTGATGCCGGTATGCTTGCTTCCAAACCTATTGATATCCCTATGAATCCTCACCAGAAGTTTAGGGTTGATGATGGCAAACCCCTCTAGGATGTGCATCAATACAAGAGTTTGATCGGCAAGTTGATATATCTTACTGTGACATGTCCGGACATCTCCTATGCTGTTGGAGTACTCAACCAGTTCATGCAGTCTCCTCAAAAAGCTCATTGGGACACTGTTGTCCGTGTTCTCCACTACCTGAAGGGTGCTCCTGGAAAGGGGCTAATCTATCGTCCTAATAGGCATATGGAACTAATTGGTTATTCTGATGTTGATTGGGCCGGTTCTACTAGTGATCGGAGATCTACTACGGGCTATTGTACATTTGTTGGAGGTAATTTGGTTACTTGGCGTAGTAAGAAGAAGACTACCATTGCCCGATCCAATGCAGAAGCAGAATACAATCTTTACACTTGGAGTTGGGATTTCCCGTGACCAAGCCTATGAAGATGTATTGTGACAACCAAGCTACGGTGTACATTGCTAGCAACCCAGTCTTCCATGAGAGGACCAAGCACATAGAGGTGGATTGCCATTTTGTTCGTGATGCTGTTCTGAAGAAGCTGATTGAGACCCCTTTTGTTCCTTCGTTAGATCAGTTGCCCGATATGTTCACTAAGTCTCTGTTTGCTCCTAGATTTCGTAATAGTTGTACCAAGCTGAGCATGGGTAATGTGTATGCTCCAGCTTGAGGGGGAGTGTTAAGACTGACGCTAATCTCTACGGGGAGTGTTGAGACTGACGCTAATCCCGATCGCTAGTTCCTTGAACCGATAGGGTCAATTCTGTCCTATCGGCCCAGTATTTTTAGTTATGGTTACTTCTTTATGTCATAGGGGTATTCTTGTATTTTCATTTTTATGAAATAATATTAAGGTTAGGGAAAACCTGCGATCAAACCATTGTGGTAAAATCGTAGGTCTCTTCTCATCTTTTGGGAGTCTCATTCAGTTGTACCTCTCTCTTCTCTCTCTCTTCTCTTCTTCTCTTCTCTCTTTCTTTTTCTTTTGGTTTGATTACAAGGTATCTGGGATTGTAACAACTTGGAATTCGACCACTGGACTGTCATCCTACTTTTGTTTTTTGCTATAAGTCAGCAAAAGTATATATTGATAATAAAAGACGTACAGGATAAACATCTGGGCATACCCAGACGGGAAAACAACAAGATTGATTTGGACTCCACCTTCGGCATAGCCATCAGCAGAGAACAAAACAATCCATAACCTTATATTACTTGCCCAAAGAGACCACCTTTGGCATGGCCATCAACAAAAACTCAAGGAAAGAAACTTTCAAAATCCTGAATGGTTGTGACTACAGTCACTGAACAAATCTGAAACGACGCCTTTCTATGAAGTCCCAATTAATTTCATTGTGAGCAAACAAAGGACTAAAAGGCCAAGACAAGGATTCTTGCAAAAGCACACCCTTCTTAGCAAGCAGATTCGCTACCTTATTTTCTTATTGGAAACTATGACAAGTCTCCCAAGATACTGATGGTAGGCACATCTTTAGATGAGACCACCTTTGCTGAAAATACCATGGGATGGAATTGTTCATGACACAAATCACAACTGAATTTGAATCTGATTCTATCCACAGCATGTAGCTACCTCTAATCAATGGATGAAGGCGAAAAAATAAGCAAGAATAGTTGGTTTGAATTCCCAAATGGATAGCAAAGCAGCCAATCGGCAAACCATCCGACTTCCTGAAGATAATTCCCTGCACAAGGATGACCCGGATTTCCCAACGAACAGCCATCTATATTTTGTTCTATCCAGTCTGATTCAGGGATGACCCATTTTACTTCAACAATTCTAAAGGAGGGAGAGGCTAATGGAGAGATCCCAAAGTGTCTTGAAATCACCAAGTCTTCCACAGATATAACTGAACATTTCATCCTTGGACCAGCATCACAGATATCCGAGTTTGGAGTTAATAGGAACCATAGATTGTGAGTTATTTGAGGTGTTAGCTCGCTGGTTGTAAGTCCTACAAGTCTGCTTTGGGTGGTGATGTAGAATTAAGGCTGAACTGGGTTGACCCTTCGGACAATCTAGAACAAGACGAACCAGGACCGATTGGATTTTTGGGTTCAATAGGATCTTTTAGGATTTATTTTATTTGAGAAAGATGTAGTTATTTTATTTTGGAGAATATTTACAATCTTTTATTTTGGTAGTTGTTAGACAAGTATGGAGCTACCAATTCGAGTTTTATTTTCTTTCTAATACTATTTGTCTAGATTTGAGGAGATATAAAGAGATTTTGATTCTATTTCAGTATAGTATTTTAATTAGGAAGTTTTAATTTCGGTTTAGTATAAAAAGGCATGTAACCCAACTTGTTAAGCAGATTTGAGAATGAATTGAATTGAGTTGATTGTGCCGGTTAGGTACTTCACAATGGTCCAGTGACCTTCCCCCACCCCAGTGCGATTTCTCTCTCTCTCTCTCTCTCTCTCTCTCTCTCCTCCTTTCCCTTCTTCATGGTTCTGTCTTCATGGTTCTGTTTTCCTTTCGCTGTAACTGGCAGTAACAGCAGTCCTTAAGAGTTGCTTAGAACTTTCAAGTGAGGCATCGATCTGACCTAGGATTTTAACCGAAGATATTCCCTCCCTGGCTGACCAAACCCTTAGAGTTTCTTGCCTTAGATCCAACCCTGCTGTGAGAAACTAACCTGGAACCATAACCAGCCATGGACATGTCGCCAGGCCTTGTTTCAGAATTTTCCAATCTAATTTGTAACCGCTGGTTCAAGGTATCGTGGGCTGCTACTGATAGGGCTGAAGCTTGAGCATTAATCCCTGAAATTTCACTTCATGTTGAGCTCACATAGGTGTGAGATCGATCACCAAAACCCAGACTGGTTCTATCGCCTTTGTCTTTGTCCAAAGGTTGAAGACAAACCAAATCGTGGGTTTTGTGTTAAATCCCCTTATTCTGGTTTCCCATTATACCCTTATAAAGCCTCTTTATACCTCCAAGTCCTTTAGTCACCTTTAGTTCCAAATCGGACCCTGAACAATAAATCAAATTCCCACTTGTGTCCACTTTCTTGACTGACCCATTTAACATTAGAAATTTCTGGGTATTTACAAAAGTGGCATTTCCCTTCGCGACATCAGATTAATTACGGAATTGTTATTATTATTTGATATTTGAGTTACTAACTCTTGAGTGGGCCCAGAAGCAATCCAATTCCAATTTTGGGAACCCGGATCCGCATCAGGGGGTATATTGAATATGGTTGTTACTGGGGCCTTATACCACTATTTTGGTATCAAAGCAATGGAGGGGCAGAAAACGAGGTCGACAGCTGCTGACTTCTACTTCTGAGGGTTGATCATGCGGATATGATTCCTTGACATTTCAAAGCTCGAGAACAAGCTCATCTAAGCCAGGGAGAACTGATGAAGATCATAGAGAGGAGATTTGAAGGATATTCTAGAAGACCTAGAGGAGATTTGGAAGATGTTCTAGAAGATCTAAAGGAGATTTGAGTGGGGAATATTCTGTCAAAGATATTCCAGCTACTATAGGAATTGCAGCTATTATGGGAATTGTGGGCTTTCAACCACTGGTTTCTTACTCTTTTGTAGGGTTGGATAGATATGCCACAATCCATACATAGCATCTATTCTTTAGTGTTTAGATAGTTTCTATTTTGAATGAAAGCTTAAGTTGTAAGGGATCCTCCTACCATACTAGAGGTGTCCTATATACTTAATTTCTAAACCTGGCCTTAAGTAGGTATTTTTGTGTGCTGATGATTTGAAATTTTGGCCACAAGATTAATTTGATTTTTATGCACTGTGTTATAACTACTGAACAGAGCATGCAACTATAATCCTATGCTGATCTGTTGTGTGATGTGAAGATGTAATTGTTTTTATTTCTGGAAATTAGTTTCTATTTTCACATTCTGGTACAGACTCCAAAGTTCACCATGACTTCAGGGAACCCAAAATTATCTTTTATTCAAAAAAAGCTCTCCATATCCAAAAGGGAATCTGTCCATAATCTTGCACAATTAGGACTTTTGAACTCCTTCAACCACAATTCACTGTCCTCTGAATTTGCAGCCAAGTAATTCCAACTATTTCATTCTCGTCATTAGTTAAAGACTAGAAACCACGAAGGGAAAGTAGCCTTCGAATCCCATCTCATCTTTGGTAAATCGAGTATGAAGGTAAAAATTAAAACTAATGGAAGACAACTTTTAGTTTCATTACAGGGAGATCAACCGACCATAGACCAACAAAAATTTCAGTGTTCTTCCAATCATCCATGTGCAGTACTTAGCAAACACCCTTTTCTCTTAATGAGGTTTTTTCCCAAGGAAACAATTGCAAGTCAATAGCAGATTGAGGGTACGAATTGTAAAAATGGCCCTATTATGATTAAGAGATAAGTATAAGTAGGCTTACTCTGAAAGAAGGGTTACTTAAGACATCTATAAAGACTCATTGAACCATTGAATAAAAGAAAGAACACTAAGATCTCTTTGGCATAAGCTCGTTTGGTTACATTCCTAGTCGCAGTTTCACTGCTTAAGAGATCTTTCCAACTGTCTTCCTACCCAATCCTTCGTTCGTCACCGCCAAATCCCTGTCCCCCAAACTTGCTGTCTTTGCTGGTCCGGTATTGAAGATTCTAATCATATTTTCTTTGGTTGCCTTTTTTCCTCCTCTATTTGGAAAAAGGTTCTCCGCTTTTGCTGGCCTTGTAAAAGAAGCCCTCTAGCCTCTTGATAGAGAGTGGATCTGGATGGATATGACTTTCATTGGCTCTTCTATTTGTGACATTGCTGGAAGCTTGCTCTCTGCGCCACCATCAACTACAACTAGATGGAGAGAAACCTTCGTAGATGGACATCCAACTCCCACTCTTTTGACATGATTTGGAAGGCCATCTACTATTCTACTTTGAGGTTGGCTCTAAGTTATGGATTCTGCATCACCGTCCTGTAGTCGATACCCCCAAGGAACAAACTCATTGTTGTCTAGTGGGGTCTCCCTCCTCCCCCTACTCCTCCCCTAAAGGTCGGCCTCCCTTCCTTTCTTGGCTTTTTCCCTTTTTTTTTTTTTTTGCCCTCAAGCTTGTATACCCCCCCCTTCTCTCCTTTTGATTATGAATTATTCATTCACCAAAAAAAAAAAAAGAACGCCATGGACACCCAAAAATTACTAGTCACTCCCTTGTAAAAATATATAAAAAGATCATTAAATGTTAATCAATCAGCACACTCTCATGTTCTCTTTTGTCCTCTCCAGAGTTGATCAACAGAGAGTAGAAACAAGGAGCAACAAGATTTGTCGTAGTAGTAGTTGCATCAATCAAATGGAAAGTGGGTTTAACACGGAAACCCTCAACTTTTGCCCTAACTAAAACGTTTGTTCCATGGGGTAAGATTGGTGTCATGGTATCAATAGTCCCTTTTATATCCCCTATTAAAAGACCAAGCCAAGACCAGGAGCAGGGAGAGTGAAAAAAAAACGAGCAGATCTCTCTCTCTCTCTCTCTCTCTCTCTCTCTCTCACACACACACACACTCACACTCACACTCACACTCACACACACGCACACACTAAAGAAGAAAGAAAGAATCAGCAATGCACAGTCAACCCAAATTTCTGAACAATTACTTAAGAAACAATTAATTCAAAAAATGACTAAAATGAGTCAATAACCCTCCCCCCTCACTCATAGACCCTTAATACTGGCAATAAATGCATATTCTTTGCAGCCTTAGAGTAAGTACGTTAACTTACCTCAAATTGTTCCAAGCTTGTATAAGCCCCTCCAGCCAATTTCATCCTGACAGTTCCAAAATCCATTGGATGCTCTATGATTTCATGGTAATCTGGCAGCTGCAAAAGATGTCCCGGTCAAATAAAGGAAAAGAATAACTCATAAATGTTTGATATAAATGTGTTCCTGTAAAACCCACTTCGTTTGGATCCACCGGATCAGAAAACACTCCATATGTGTCCTTCCTGCACGTAGGATGACAACTCTCAGTACATTCAAACTCAACTGTCAAACTGGATTGGAGATAAAGAGGAAAAGAAGCTACAACGCACTTTTGAAGCCTGTCGATGATGAACAACAGCAACTTTTTGTCCGGTAAAGATGTTGTGGGTCCCGGCTCCAACCGTAACTCTGTTGACGAAATTTATAAATAAATAAACAAATAGAGATTTCCAACGTCCAAGAATGTCTTTTTTGGCAAGGAAAACGAGACCGCGAACCTGACTCTTCCCCTTTTGAGGCAGACTTCGTTTTTTCTTCCTGAGATTCATTTAAGAAATCAGTCACAGAAATAACAGATGGATATTTTTTTTTTTTCCCTTTTCTTCATATAACTGAAGAAAAGACCAGGGGAAAATGAGCGTAGAAGAAGAAAAGACAAAGTTGAACTTTTTCAGACAAGATAGTCTCAATAAAAAGTCCAATTAAATGCCATCCAGAATAAAATATGAAGCAAATGGAGAGATTAAAATAGGAAGAAATTATCACTCCTCTGGTCTTCAGAAAAGCCAAAACGAAAAAATAAAACACTTGACCTAGTCAAACACAATGTTCCAGTTCTGAAGACCAACTAAAAAGTTTAGAGCGAATTCCAAGGGGTTTTCAAATCACATCGACTATAGAGTGTATGAGATGCCGAAACTTCAAATAAATGAAACCGAACTGCCCTAAATTCTACGAGAAATTCGGCGAGTTCCAAAAATCGAAAAAATCCACACTCATAAAAACCTTTAATCTCTACAACCACAACCCAATTCAAACGAAAAAAAAATAAAAGGGAGGAGTGTCTCTCTCAGAACATATCATGAATTCGTCACCTTTTCAGCATCGCCGGGGCCAGATCCGTCAGCAACGGCATTAATCCTCCTCTTCTTGTCTGCCGTCTCCGATTTCTCATCCTCCACGTACGAATCAGAGCCATAAGAACCAGAATTCAAGGAAGAATTCAAAGAAGACCGGTGTTGCTGATTTGAAGGCAGTCGAAGGACAAGCTTGAGCTTCTTCTCCCTGCGCTTACCGTTAGAATCTTCGTTAGAATCTTCGTCTTCTTCATCATCATTGTCATCGTCATCGTCATCGTCATCTCCGGCATCGGCGGCTCCTTCCGAGACTGCCACGGAGATTCCGTCAGGGTAAGGGTTACGGCGAGTGAATCGACGATTAGGGTTAGGGTTGGGGACGATAGGTTTTCTGTAATTCGAATTCAAATAGGGATTAGAATTAGGGTTTCGCTTTTGCTGTTGCTGCTCCTGCTGTTGTTGTTGTCGTCTAAGATTTCGCTTTTGGAGATCTAAAAGAGAGGGTCGTCCTTTCTTCTTCTTCTTCTTCTCCACTACCTTACCCATTGTGCTCTCTTCTCTCTCTCTACAAACAGGGGTAATTTTTTTTCTTTTATTTTTTTATTTTAAATTCTACTTACGGACCTTTCGGACGAAAGCCTTGCACGAGAGAACCACACGAGTTGGATGGTGAAACACGTTGCGTCAGCCTCTCTCTGTTACGAGTCTACATTCTACAATGGCTTACGAGCTATCACTTAAATAGGGTCAAATTACTTTGTACTTGCTTACGGGCTATCACTGCGTTTGGTTCATGGTTTTAGTCGAGGGTATCCGATAGTTCACATCCTCTGCACGTAGCGGTGAGGTGTGATATCATCGTACGGTTGAAAGTATATGGGCACGTGTCCCAAGGGTTCTTCAGCCACCTGATACTCATTGCACCGATGCAGCGACTGCATATGATTTTAATACCTCGGATCACAGATCAGGGATCGGGGATCAGGGATCAGGGATCAGGGATCAGGGATCGGACAAAATTTGGTTGTCAAGTAGGCGTGTCAATTCCAAGCCTGCACTAGTAGGCCCGATTGAGCCCAATACTTTTATGGCCCGACCTGGACCAACCTGATTAATAAACATGGCGGGCCTAACCCCGGCCCGTTTATAAATAGGTAGTATATGGTGCAATGGGTAAGCTCGATGGGCCTCCTGATCGACCTGACCCATTTACAAGCCCGACTCAGACCGACACGTTTAGCCCGACCGCTTATATAGGTATTTTGATTTTTTTGGGATAGAATAGGGTATATATTGACTTTTTATCAATTATTTACTGTAATTAATTGTAATATATTTTCAAAATTGTTGATAATTTAATCAAATAAATTGAAATATCTTAAATCTAAAAAAGGTAAAGACCGTTTAAGGCTTTATTGGTACATTACCCCATTTAAGGCCTGATTAGCCCGATTAGGAGAAGCCCGATTAAAGCCCAAAACAAGACCGAGACCGACTCCTTCCTTAAATAGGTAGGTCATGGTCCGAGGATATAGGATCGGCCTGACCAATTGACACCCCTAATCCCATGTAGCATCGAAGTTCCTGCTTCTGGGCTCACAATTAAAGAAATAGAATCTTAAAGAATAGTTTAGAAAATACTAAAACCTCAATGAGGGTATTTGTGAACTCAAAGAGAAAGTGAATTATTCTATTTTGTTAGCTACAAGCTCGGGGTGATAGGAACTTAGCTGGATAGTAGCAAAAATAATCTTCCACAAGGATCGGCCATCTCAAAAACAGATTAGAGTGTAAGTTATAAGAGTATTGATTTAAATCGGTATCGGATCACCCATATCAAGTAGAAATACCCTTACTTTTCCTAAAAAACAGATTTTTCTTTTTTTTTTTTAGCCCTGGTCCATACCATTCAACCAATATGGTATTTGGTATCAGCCAACTATCAGGATCAGAGATAATCCAAATCGAAACAGATCCCCTGATATGAGTGATCCGGTATCAATACATCAAACCAGGTTCAATTACATAGAGTGCAGGAAGCAAAAGATTCTACCAAAGGGAAAAAATAGACATGCAAAATGCTTCATTTTTCTACCCAAAAAAAAAAAAAATAGCATCTTGGGCATGCATCCGATCAGCTATTGGCATATCCCATGGGATTACTGACCATCGAATGCGCACTGGACTCCCAAGTGTTATAGAGGATCTGAATCCTATCACCAGAGGGAGGTTCTTATCATCCCCATGGGGCAAAAAGAGCTTTAAATTAGGGTAGATGATCCTCCAGCATATAGGATTCCTAAAACTAAGGTCGTGCTAAGCACAAGACCGATTTAGCATTACAATGAGTTTGTAAGTTGTTGAACGTGCCTGATATCTTTATATATATATATATATATATATATATATATAACACCGATTTAGCATTACAATGAGTTTGTAAGTTGTTGAACGTGCTTGATATCTTTATATATATATATACCATATAATAGGATCGATCTACACCAAAATACAGGGAAATAGGGTTCTTCTGGTTCTGAATGGTGAGAAGAACGAGACCGGTGCAATACCGTACTCCGATCCAGGCAAAAAAAACGATCACTAGGATAGGTGCAATACCGTACCTAGAACTAATTTGTGCAAAATTAAAATAACAAATAAATAGAACAAGACCAAGAACTCAAAATTAGAAGTAGTAAAAGCTGCTTAACCAGATCTATATTTCACAGTCAAGAGGTGCTACTGTAGGCTTCTCTGTGAAGATAGAACAAGAAGCAAGCTATAGATGCAGATGCAGATGCAAGAAAGTAATGATGCAAAATAATTTTGAAAAATACACTTTGCTTATAATTTGGAGATCTTTGATTACAAGGTTTGGGTAGGCTTAGGTTGGAGGATTTGAGAATAAGATGGATGTTTCGATCTTTGATGGAACTTTGAGGGTTGTTGATGCTAACCTTTGAGGGCGATTGGACTTGAAAAGGACGATCGGTCCTTGAAGTTGTTGTCGAGGACCGACGGAGCTTTGAGGAGTCCGACGGAGCTTGAACTTTGAAGAACTTGAGAGGGGCGATTCCTTTGGATGGATGCTTCTTACTCTTTAAGTCTAAATTTGGGGGAAAATAACCAAGTGCTTTTTGAAGAGGGGGTGTCTCTTTTATAGGGAAAGAGGACACATTTACATTTTATTTGTGTTTGCGATGCATTTGGGTTTCATTTGACACTGTTCTAAATTACATTTGAAACAGTACTGAATTATATTTCATTTGGTACTGTGCATTTGAATTTGGAGTACTATTTGAGGGCACTATTGGCGTCGAAAGTTGGGATTGATTTTGCCCTTTGATTAGGAATCTTTTATCTCGGCCGTTGATTTGGGATCTTTAATCTTGGCCACTGATTTGAGATCTTCAATGATCGTACCACGGCATTCCATGTGTCTAAGACACTATTTTTCGCATTGGTTTGATCAAGGAGATCGTACCACGGCTTTTGATGGAGCTAAGGCTATAAGCTCCGTCACTTGATTCTTCTTCTAAGTCGAAGCCGAGTTCGGCAAGACGAGCTAGAAGGGCTTCCTTTTCACTTTTGATACTTGATTTTGAGGAAGCTGGAAGGGTCGGATTGGTTTGAGGCCTGTGAGGCTTTGGATGTGGGCCGATTTTTCACATTTTGAGACATCACAATTGTCCCACCATTTGACGTGGTAAACACGTGAGAGGATGGGGGCGAATCAGTCCTGTGTTTGGAAATCATTGATTTCATAGTCCCAAAAAAGGATCCATGCCAAGTGGTAGTGGAGGAAGAACCGGAGGAGATCAGGCTGGTGTGGTTGCTGTTGGGTGTGTTTGCAGAATACTTGGAAGGAATCTTGAATTTATTGTGGAAGGATATCGACCATGGGGCCATATTGATCCCCCCCAACATGGAAACCAGAGGGGTGTTTGATTATTGAATTTGTAATCGAAACAAAAGAACCAGGAATGTCTATTGTTTCTGTTTTGGAATAAAAATGCTTTGTACCAAGCCTTCTGGTAGTCATAGTAATGATATCCAGTAGGGGTATAGGCATTTGAAAAGTTTTTGTAAGTGAGGGGATGGTTGTTCCACTCTTTGAGGCGAAGGACTTTGCATATGGTTACGGTTGTGTGTGTGACCAAGGATTGGTCATTTTTGTCGAAATTGAGTTTAAGCCTGACAGAGTCAGTGTCGACAAGAATGTATTCATAAAATTCTTGTGTTTTTGCTGCCGTGGGGGAATAATAGTTCCATCCTTGAAAGAAGATTTGTCAAGCCATGTTTAATGGAGAGTCCATGTAATTTTCAAGAACTTATTTAATAGTGAAGAGGTCTTCTTTGAGGGGTTTTCATGATATTAGCTTTTGATTTTGGATCCTTAGGCTGTTTGGAGAGGTTTAGCCTGGGTTGTTTGAAGGCTGGAGCTGGCTCTATTTGTGGTTTGAACGGGGCCGATAGTCGAGGAAAGGACTACAGCATGGGAATATGGCCGATTTGCAAAAGCCAATTGGGATTGGCTATAGGTAATAATTTGATTTGTAGGAGCGCCAGTAGTGTCGTAGCTGGATTTGGATCGTACTAGGGAATTTGAAGAAGTGGACTCTTTTGAGAGAGCCATTTGGAGAAGGTTTATTTGAGGAGTCTGGCCCTGTAGGAATTCACGAGTAAGGAAGTCAGGGACAGAATTGGATTCTCCTTTAATATATTCAATTTGAAATTCGAAAATTGAGAGTAAAGCTTGCCATTGGGCAAAAATTTATTTTGAAGCTAAATTTGAGACATCATTTTGTAAAACAAATTTAGCAGCGCTGCAATCAACATGAACAAAAAATGGTTTATTTAATAATACATTTTGAAATTTTTGTATACAAAGAACTATGGAAAGGACTTCTTTTTTGATGGTGCTATAGTTCTTTTATGCAGAGTTCCAGATACCAGAGGTAAACTATACAAGTTGTTCTTTGTTAGTATCTGAAAGCTTTTGTTTAAGAATTCCACCATATCCAATGTCTGAGGCATCGGTTTCAACTATTTTAAAAGCCTCAGGGTTTGGGATAAATAGGCAAAGAATTTCTTTGACCAGTTTTTTGATTGATTGGACAGCAGTTGTTTGGGCCAAAGACCAAGGCGTCGGGTTCTTTTTAAGCCAAAGATACAAAGGTACGGCAATCTTACTAATTTGGGAAGAAAATCACGAACGTAATTTAGGCTTCTAAGAAATCTTTGCAATTGAGTTTTGTCTAGAATTTGGTCTGGGAATTTATCACCAAAAGAAATGGCACGATCAATAGGGTTAAGGTACCCTTATCGATCAAATGACCAAGAAAATGGACTTTTGTTAGGAAAAATTCCATTTTTCTTTTTGAGAGGACAAGGCCATTAGTTTTGATAATTTGATAAAAAGTTCTTAAGTGTTTGAAGTGTTGTTCCACTGAATCAGAAAAAACTAAAACGTCATCAATATAGACAATTGTAAATTGTCCATAGGAATTAAAGATGTCGTTCATAATTTTCTGAAATTCACTGGGAGCATTTTTTAGGCCGAATGACATGACATTTCATTCATAGAGGCCAAAAGGGGTTGTAAATGCAGTTTCATAACGGTCCTTTTCATGAATCTGGATCTGCCAAAACCCGGATTTCATATCAAATTTGAAAAAGATTTTGGCTTGATGTATTCTTTGTAAAAAATCCTTTTGGTTTGGGATTGGGTATCGTACCCATTGAAGGGCATCATTTAGGGGTTTGTAATTAACAACTAACCTTTGAGTGCCTCTTTTAATTTCAGAGGCTTTGTTAACATAGAAGGCAATACAACTCCAAGGGGAGGTGCTAGGCCGAATAAGCTTTTTGGCTAAAAGGTCGTTGATTTATTGTTTACAAGTTTCAAGAAGTGTTTGATTCATTTGAGCAGGCCGAGCCTTGATTGGGATTTGGAGATTAGAAAATTCTTTGGTGTAGGGAAGGGAAACCATGTTTCTTCCGATGCCAGAAGGCGTCGGGGACCTCAGAGCAAAGATCATGCTCAAATTTAGAACGGAGTTGGTTTATTTGGTGAATAGTTTTGAGATGTTTGATATGTTCTATAATTCTTTGATGAAGGAGATCAGTTTTGAGAAAATTTAATTGTTTAGTCTTGTTGATATTTTGGTTAATAGGATTTTGAGCTTGTATAAAGGGAAAGATAACTTTATGGCCTTGAAATTTGGTAGTTATACTGTCTTGGGTAATTTTGAACGGTTTAAGAGTTTCAAGAAATGGTTGGCCGAGGATGATGGTTTGGTCAAGGTCTTTGGCTAGAAGGAAGGTTTGGGGAAGGCAAATACCATTTTTGCAGACATGGGTGTTGGCCAATTTGTACTGGACATTTAATCCAGACCCATTAGCAGTGGCAAGCCGCTGGGTAGTGCATTCATGGTACTGGGTTGGAATGACACCTTCATTGATACAGTTAAGCTGGGCTCCTGAATCAACAAGGGCAATGGTTGAGAGTTTGAAAGAGGTATTTACCACAAGGGTTATGTGGATGTACCAATTTTGGGAAGAAATGCTAAGGACAAATCCTGGAGGAGGGGTGTTATTAGCAAAAGGATTTTCAAATGGTTCAATTGGAATTGGTTCTTTGGTTGTAGGGTTTTGTGGAGGTGTTTGTCGAGACAAGAGGGATAATTGTTGTTTGATAGTTTTGATCTCATGCTGCAGAGTAGCAGTCATGGTTTTAAGTATCGGTGCGTATCGTGCCGTATCGGCCGATACGTATCCGTATCGGTAGGCATCGGCACGATACATACCGATCGCTCTGAGAATTTTGGCCCCTTTTACGTATCATTTATCGTGAGTATCGTGCGTATCGGTACCGATCGTCTGATACTCTGATCTGAACTTTTGAAAATCTGGAAATTCCCGAGAGTATCGGTACGTATCGATACCGTATAGGTATGTATCGATCGTATCGTGAAGTATCGAGCCGTATCGTACTGTATCGGTATCGTATCGGTACGTATCGACTGAAAATATGAAAATTCCCGTGAATGTGCCTTTTATTGTTTGAACAAACACTTCAAACTCTCACCAATAGTTTTCTATATTTCTCTTCTTTCTTCCCCTTTGATTCACACACCTTTTTGGAGACTCAAATGGTAGATTGAAAGAAACATTGTCGAAGTGAATGGTTCAAAGAAGGAGAAAAACATAGTCCAAGAAGAACCTTGAACTTGAAAGTTGAAAATTTGAATAGTAAGTTCTTGAATCTTTACTCACTTTTTTCAACTTTAACCTTAGATTTTCAAGTTTTTTACAAATCTAAGGTTCATCATAGGGTGTCAACCGGTCGGTCGGTTCGGTTTCGATCGGGCTTAATCGGGCTTAAAGACTTTCAAAGGCTACACGTGTCCTCCCATTTAACTAATCGGGCTTAATTATTGAGGGCATGGTACACTTTATATTCGTCGTCGGCCTCGGGCTATAATCAGCCACCTTAATCGAGCTTTAGTCGGGCCTTAATTGGGCTACGGACATGTTTAATGTTAAACGGGCTTTAACCGATTTTTAAACGGACCCTCTTTAAAATGTGCTCTTATATTCCGGCCCACTCATGCAAACCCAAAAAAATGACAATAAATTAATAAATGATACCAAATATAACCATTATTTAAAATATGAACATGTTTTTACTTTTTAGTTTTTACTTTCTAATTTGGGGGGTAAAATAGGTATTCTACAATCATTAAAGGGTCGGGCTAGGCCAGTGCACAATAGGCCGGTCTCGATCGGGTGTTAAATCGTCGGTCTCGGTCGGGCGCCCGATGGTCCAAGTAGCAAAACCAAGACCGACCGTCTATAAACGGGCCGGGCTCAAGCCCGACACGTTTAATAAACGGGCCGGGCTCAAGCCCGACATGTTTAATAAACGGTCCGGGTTGGACCGGTCTATAAACGGTCGGTCCCGATCGGTTTAGTCGGTTTGGGCCACGAATTGACACCCCTAGTTCATCATACTTAGAATCACATTTTGTGCATCATTATTACATGAAATCATTGGATTTATAAGGATTTATAAACTTTTTTCAAGAGAAAATGAGGGTTTCAATTTATTTCAAATTTCTTAAATCTACTCATGCTCAATGATTAAAAATGTTTAGATTTTTTATATGTTATGTAAAAACAAGTGTTCTACAACTTCCATGGAAAATTTTGATTTTTCTCAAAAAAATATATTTGTCTATCAATACCATACCCTCATCATTTTAAACATTTTCAACTCAATATATTTGTCTATCAATACGATACCCTCCACTTAAGTATTTATGCATTCTACATGTTATATATAACTTTTTTTAACTGTTTTTTTATGCAAAAGTGTATACAAATGTGTTCCCTATCCATTTATGTGCTTATCTTTAGCGTATCTTAGCGTATCTCCGATACGATACGATACCCTCCGATACGTATCTTAATTTTGACCGACCGATACAGCGACCGATACCGATACTTTAATCCTTGGTAGCAGTAGTAGTCTCAAGGGTTTTAATTCAAGTGGAATGGTCAGGGGCTGAGATTTGTGTTTTATTAAATTTGTGAAGTATATTTTGTAAATTATAAGGTTGGACAGTGGTTTGATTTTTAATATTTTGCTTGAGGTGTTCAAGACACGCCTTTTTGTGTTCGGGATCTGTCAAATTATCAATGTATTAAAAAATGTTTGTTTGGGAAGAAGCTTTTAACATACGAATAGATTTGGGAGCACAGTCTTCACAACTTAAACCAATGATGCAAGAATCACAAGCACAAGCTTGGAAATTGTCATTATCAGTTGAGCTGAAATCATAATGCTTAGAAGCTTGATTTGTAATCTTGTTCATCAGAAGAAGAAGATGTTTCTTGAAGAAGAGCAAGGATTTGAGTTTTGTTTTCTTCAAAAATTTACAGGGAATTAATCCGTTTAGAAACACGACAATATTTGGCCAAATGGCCAGGTTTGCCACACCGAAAACATCCTTGGGGATTTTGGTCTGGTTTAGAATCTCTTTGATTTTTAGGTGCCTTGAAAGGCTTCTTTTGTTTATTATATTTTGGTTTTTGGTAAAATTCAGGAGTTGTGAAAGGTTTGCGGGAAACATAATTCTTTGATCTATAAAAATTTTTATAATATTTGCGAGAAGATTTGTGTTTATGTTTGTGTTTTGTTGGTGGCCTAAGGGGAGCAAAGCCAAATTGTTCACAAAAACCTCCTAATTCTTTTTTATAGAATTTCTTTTCTTTGTTAATTTGTTTCTTTAACCTGATATCAGTGCACAGGACTAAGCCCTCTTCATGAATCAAGTTAATGATTTGTCCATAAGTCATTTGGTCATAGGAAATAATTCCATCATTTTCTTTATGAAGACGTTATTTTATTTTTTCAGAAAATAAAGTTGGAAGACCTGTAAGAAACTTTTCTTTCCAACAAGGGAGGTTTGCGTCAGGTCTGGTTAAGACTTTGGTTAAGAAGGTATCTTTATACCATTCGAAGTCATGTAATTTCTTACACCTAAGGTTTGATAATTGTTCGGCTGTTTTGTCCTTGAGGCGAGAAGGGTTACCTAAAAAATAATTTGCAATGCTGAAAATCAGGGTGTTAACAGCATCTTCAACAGGTTGTCCTTCGGCGTCAAGAAGGGGAGTACCATCAGGGGTAGTTTGGATGGCCATTAATATTTCAGTTTTTTGGTCGTCAGTCAAGACATAATCCCACCAACCTTTGAGTTGGCCGGTAAAGCCAGAAATAAGCAAGGTTGCAACAGCACTATCGGCCGTATTTTTAATACGATTTGCGTTACTAACCATGGTCATTTCTTGTAATTTGTTTATAAGATTATGTTTGAACAAGCCATCTATGTTGCATTCATAGATGATTCCGCTTTGGTAAGAAGCTTGAGGAGCAGTTCTTCTGGCTTTAATTTGAAGGTCAGGGAAGACCGGATGTTGGGTTGAACTTTGGCCAATTTGGTTAACTTGGGGAATCTCCGAGTCAGAGCTAGATGAGTAACTCAAAGAATATTTTGAAAGAACATCTATCTGACGAATAACAGACTCAGCAGTTGATTGATTTTGTATTGGTGTGTCAGGAGCTTCTAGATTTACGAGACGATAATTGATTTGATTAAGAAAAATGATTTGTTAAGTTCTCGTTGTTGTGTTTGTGGAATGTTGTATGGCTTGAAAAGGGGTCTGCTAAAAGGAATAGTCGCCAGGATTAAGGATGAAGAGGCCACAGGTTTTGGTTGGACAAGGCATTCAACTTGGGAGAGTCGTTCGTCTATAGTTTGAAGACTTAAATTTGTAAAATTTAGTTATTCAATTTGCTTTCTATTTGGGTTATCTTGTTCGGCTACTTTGAATGGAGAGGCAATTAAATATGTATTTTTGAAGTTATATTTGATGCTTTCCACGGGGGGATGGATAGCAATGGTAGTTGGACCGGTGCTAAGGGTCCAAGATTTATGGGTAGTAGTTTGGGTACAAACTTGATTATGCCATAGATAATTAATTTTGTTATCCTGGGCATAAATATCAAAGTATGTAAAAAAGAAAACATTTGCTTTAAGATTTGTCATAAAGTTATACCAATTTGTTCTGATTTGATTTTGTTGTTCAAAATCAAAAGTTTTGAAAAACCAATCACGTTTTGGTTTATTTTTTAGTGATTTGAAATTGGTTTGTAGAAGGGGCTTGTCAATTTGATATTCTTCGTTGGTTTGGACCATATAGACTCCTGGGTCACGTTGAGGTGGAGCCACCTCAAACTAGGTCAGAGATTGGGGGTGATTTTGGTCAGAAGGAGTTGAATCAGGAACAGAGGACGAGGTCTCATAAGTTCCATGGACAACATTTTGGCCAGAATTTAATCCAGAAAGGTTTGGACTAGGAAGAGGAGTTCTAGAGGGGAGAACTCAAGGGACAAAAGTTTGAAGAGGTTGATGCATCAGAGCAAGACCTACGGGAACTTTAGTAAATTGGAGGGGGAATATGTCAGTTGAACCGAAGGATAACTAACCCATCTATTGTTTGGGAGATAGACTGAATATTGGTGTTTGAGATTTGGGGTTGAGGTGTAGCAGTTTGTAATTTCCATTCTTCAGGGAAAGAGATATCTTTCCACTGAACGAGCTTGGGATAAACGATTTGACCTTGGATACATTCTGTTTCAAGGTAAAGGGTTTATCCTTTTGGAGATCGTTTGAGGGCTCTGGGCTTGACAATTTTCATAGGTTTGTATTTGATATGATGAATGACAGCAATACGAATTGATCCATGCATCATTCTGTATCCATGAGTTTTAAGGTTAATTTTGAGGGAATGTAGAATGTTTGGGTCTGTGAGTGCTATGGACATGTTTTGGTCAATTAAAATGAACAGGACCATAACAAAGGCTTGTTTCAATGGCTCCTAGAAGGGAATCATCGAAATCTAAAAATCTTTGGTCACGTAAGACCAATAACATGGAAGTGTTAAGGCCTTCACGGTGAAGGGGTTTGATGGCAACTTGAACGAGGCCGATATGGACATAATTAA
This sequence comes from Macadamia tetraphylla, assembly GCA_022985045.1. NCBI lineage: Eukaryota > Viridiplantae > Streptophyta > Magnoliopsida > Proteales > Proteaceae > Macadamia > Macadamia tetraphylla. The sequence continues at coordinate 21,737,055 of CM040971.1, forward strand.
AATTGTTTTTGAGATGTTCTTGTAAAGACCTTGGATCAAAAAAGGTGATTTCTTACGTTTCATTTGTAAAATTAATATTTTGTTCAACGGTTTTGATGGTCTCAAAATATGTTTGCCAGTCATTTTGGTATACTTTTCTTTGTGAAATTTTTGGCATATCCCAATTTTGGAGTCTTTACATGTTTGTTATTTGTTCATCATAATTGAGCACATTAGAACTTGTGCTCGCCTCACTTGTCGATCTCATCGACATGGAGCGGGATAGACGATTCATTGTCTGAGAAATCTTAAACTTGGGGTAACCTCCTAGATCTAGTCATTTGAAGGGCTATTTCCAACTTAAGTTGGGCACAAACGTGGTCTTACACTCTTCTGCCACTCCTCCCAATAGTCCAAAGGCTCATACTCCGCCAAAAACTAAAATTAGAATGATTACACAAAAGAAAAGAAATCTGCAAAACAAAAAAAAAAAATCGAATTCACCACTACCGTGGCTCTGATACCATATAACAGGATCGATATATATATATTGAAGTGAGAGAGAGAGAGAGAGAGAGAGAGAGAGAGAGAGAGAGAGAGAATAAATTACAGAATTGAAGTCAGAACATAGTTGTCCAGTTTACAATTGTTTAAAAAAAGTTTTTTAACTATTGCCTTGTAGGCTAAGTTGGCGAAAGGAAAAGGAAAAAAAAAAACAACCACTTCATTGTTGGGCTTGAGCCAAAAAGAGTGTTTGATATCATTTGGTGATTGAGTCATCTCGGCAACTAAAGGTAACAAACTAGAGCCTAGTAATAATTGGATGCAGATACATATGCTCCATCATCTCACTCGCTTGTCCACAACATAGGAATTGATTAGTAGGGAGTCAAGGGACAATGTTTCACTTTTTTTAGATCTACTTATAGTAGCAATATTGATGCATATTTTCCATAGGAACACCTAAACATTTTGTTTGTTTTTTTTTCTTTGGGGGAGGGGGTAGATTATTGGAACCAGGGTCCTCTCCAATGTGCCCAATGCCCCAGCTAGCATGGGACGACTGGGTGGACCTTAGGGTGCATACCCGGGTTGTCACACCCCGTTCCACATAGAACCGGACCGGTGACCGAGTTAACCCTTGTTAACCCAAAACCTGCCAGAATCACATGACGCAGTAACCACAATACAACATACACACACTAAGTCAAATAAAATTTGTATTTCAACAAAAATCTTACCTATACATATCAGTCAATACCCCAATACTCTTGATACCCAAATTGTATTATATATAACATAATTACACGTGGGCCCGAAGGCGTGATATATACACAAGAAATACAATTTAAGCATCTAGAATACAAAGGGATAACATTTCTAAAATAATAAAAGAGAATCTCTGTATGGTATCAGTGTTGCTAACTCGCAACACAACTTTCGCATGGGCACTCGGCCCCGTGCCCAAGATCTTCAAGGGTCCATCAGTCAGTCCTCGACTGAAAATTCTGCAGTGGGTCCTGGCTCTAGCTCTCCGATCGAAAAACTTGCAAGATCAACTAAAAATGGTGTGCATGTGGGATGAGTTCACCAGCCCTGTAAGTGAAAAGAAAGACCACATAAGTATACGCAATACAAATGAACCTATATATATGCAGTTCATTTTATTATCTTAGTCCACCTAGACAACAATTCTAAGTCATAGGTTATGTGCTACTCACAACCACAGTGCGCATATGCCTCGAGTCCTAGTCATGAACCCCATTCCGCGATACGCCCATAGGGTTGTCGGAGAAGGTCAACCATTGGTACTGAAAAATAAAATGCTCACCCAGAGTGACATGAACGTAAATTACTCTCCCAGAGTGACATTAAAGCAAAATGCTCACCCAGAGCGACATTAAATTTAAAAGCAGTATGATTGGCCCTCTGTTATATCACTGAAATTGCCAATGGGATATACCCAACACCTAAACCCTTGCTGGGAAGGGTTATAGTATAGGGATATGTCAATCGCATGCTCCTATGTGAGATAATACAACTGCATAGTGCCACCATGTCCCATACCACGAACCACCAATGCATTCGTGTTCAAGCCAATTACGGCATCTAGTCTAGCAAGCATCATAATCAATAGTTAAAATCACTAATCTCATATCACGACCAAGAACAAACACTTAACAATTAAAGATATAAACATGTTAAATCATAATTGAATTTCATAATGCTCACATCAATGCATGCAATGGCATTCATGGATGACTAGTCTACACAATAATAAATGATGACATGAGAATTGCGTGATGCAATGTCCTCTTCCCACTTACTTATTTGTGTACGATGATCACCCTTGGTACGAGGTAGATCCAGCATACAATGATGCGAATTCTAGTACAACCTATCATAAAAGAGTTAGGTTTAGTATACCTCCACTTTAAGGTCATAACCAATAAGGTTTGGTGATTCCAATGTGTTTAGAATCACAAGAGTAGGTTACCTGATAAATTTGGGTCCAATCGAAATCCGAGAAGTCGGATTGGTAGGTCGACCAGCGGGCAGGGCACCCACCAGTCCTTGCTTGCCTGTCGATCCAGGAACACTGCCTGGATCGACGGGCCAAACCGATGGGCAAGGCACCCACCAGTCCTTGCTCGCCTGTCAGACCAGCAGCTCTACTTGCACTGGCGGGCCAAGAGCAGTGGGCAAGACACCCACCAATCCTTGCTTATTGGTCAAGCCAGCAGCCCACCCAAGACAATTGGGTGCTGGATTGGTGGGTCTCGTCCATTTCCAAGCACTCACCACTCGCGTCCCAAGTTTTGCTACTCTCTCCCATTCTTCATCCCACCTTGGGGAAACCATCAAGGGTCGATTCGACCGCATTTTCCACAAAACTAAGACTCCAAATCATGATTCCAACCTAGATCTAAGGTCGATCTAAGGTGTTAAGTGTGGATCTTACCTCTTTGCTCAAGAACACCTCAAACCCTCAAATCCTTCTCTTTAGCTCAAGAGATCAACAAAAACTTCACAAATCTTGCAAGTCTTCCTCTAAATCCTTCATAAACAACATATAGAACCTCTATTAAACCTTATATTCATATTCTCAAAAGATAGTAGCAAGATCCAAAGAATTTTTACCCAAATCGAAGAGTTTCACTTAGGGTTTCAAAAAGGCTTAAGGAATATGGACTTTACTCACCTCAAATCATAAATCTTGAGATGAGGATCGCAAATCCGGTGTCAGATTCAAGAGATCTAAGCCCGGCAATGCACAACGATCGTTTCCCTTCCCATTTCCTTCTTCCTTCCTCTCTCCTCTTTCTTCTTTTTCTCTCTTCTTTACTTTTCTCAACTACCGTGTAAAACAATAAATGAGGTGAAAGAGATAATAAATGCTATTTATAGTGGGGTAAAATATCTAGCGACCAGATTGGTGGGTCACACTGGTGGGTCGACCCACCTATGACCGCCCACCAGTTGGCTAGACCTTAGCCTAGACATTGGGATTTTCGATAGGGCTCGGCCCTAACACATATTTCGCTCCTTGTAAACTATTTATATGCATACTCAACATAAAATACGGCTACGTACCTTCATTATGCGTAAATGGCCTCGTGATACATGCAAATGCATGACTTCAGTACACAGACTACCCTAGTCACTGACTCCAGCTCATTGGGCCAACCTGAGCTCAAAGTTACCCTTGCCATCATGTTCTATAAGGTACTTGCCCCGATCTCTCGAGTTCAGGTTCTGCAAGACCAAATCGAACCAATCAAAAATTAGACATGGTTTAGAAAGTAGGGTATCACATTTACCCCCCCTTTTGAAAATTTCATCCTCGAAATTGGGGTACCTTATTATCCAAAAAGATGAGGACACTTCGCTTGAATGTCATCCTTTTTCTCCCAAGATGCTTTCTCAAGTGAATGATTGGCCCATCGGACTTTCACAAAGGCGACGGAGCGATTGCAAAGAGTCTTTATCTTACGGTCTAGAATTTCAGCGGGCTGCTCTTCATAGGTCATATCAGCTTCTAAATATTCAGGTTCCACGGGCAGCACATGTGATGGATCATGGATGTACTGCTTTAGCATAGACACGTGAAACACATTGTGAACATTGCTGAGAGAAGCCGGAAGAGCCAACATATAAGCTACAGAGCCAACTCGAGCCAAGATTTCAAATAGGCCACTATGCCTCGGACTTAGCTTGCCCTTCCTGTTGAATCTATGCATCCCTTTGGTAGGAGAAATTTTGAGGAATACCTTTTCCCCTTCTTGAAATTCAATATATTTCCTGCGGTTATCTGCATAGCTCTTTTGGCTTGATTGGGCTGCTTTAATCCTTCCTCGAATGATGTCGACCTTGTCACACGTCATCTGTATCATCTCTGGTCCAAGCATCCATTGCTCACTTACTTCATCCCAACATAGGGGCGTTCTACACTTTCTGCCATACAATGCCTCATAAGGAGCCATTCCGATTGTGGCTTGATTGCTATTATCATAAGCAAACTCCATGAGAGGTATGTATTCTTCCCAACTGCCACACATCTCCATTGCACAGGTCTTGAGCATATCTTCCAGTATTTTTATAGTCCGCTCTGATTGCCCATCGGTCTGTGGATGAAAGGCAGTACTCAAATGCACCTATGTCCCCAAAGCTTGCTGGAGACTCTTTTAGAATCTAGATGTAAATCTCGGGTTTCTATCTGACACAGTGCTTACTGGTACTCCATGTAAACGGACTAGGTTTTCTATATAAAGTTAGGCTAACTTGTCCATGGAGTAATTGGTCCTGATCGGAATAAAATGAGCAATCTTGATAAGCCTGTAACCTACCATCCAAATTGCATCCATTCCTTTGGGTGTATAGGGTACTCCCGTGACAAAATCCATGGTGATCCTATCCCACTTCCACTCCGGTATGGAGAGTGGCTGAAGAGTGCCATATGGTCGATGCCTTTCCGCCTTGACCTTCTGACACATAAGACATTTTGCCATATACAAGGCAATAGTGATTTTCAATGTTGGCCACCAATAACTTTGCTTAAGGTCCTTGTACATCTTTGTACTTCCAGGATGAAGTGAGTATTTAGAACTATGTGCTTCCTTCACAATCTTATCCTATATCTCCATGTCATCAGGCACACATAGCCTATCCCAAAATAGTAATACCCCGCCATTGTCTATTGTAAAGTCAGGGTCATTCATTATCTGCTCTTGAATTTACAGCATGATCCTTTGCAGCTCAGGATCCAATGATTGTTTTGCTATCACCTCTTGTCTGATAGATGGATGTACCTATAAGGCTGACAAAGATATAGTCAACAGCTTAACATCATCTGGTTGATGTTTAAGCTCTAAGGTTGCTCCCTCGTATAAAAGAAATTCATCCATTAGCATTGCTTCTTGAATTAGCTGTGGACTGACAGCTAAGTATGAAAGAGATACAGTTTGAGCCTTCCGACTTAGAGCGTTAGCCACCACATTAGTTGTGCCTAGGTGATACTAAATATCACAATCATAGTCCTTCATAAGCTCAAGCCATCTTCTCTACCTCATATTTAAATCTCGCTGGGTGAAAAAGTATTTAAGGCTTTTGTGATCACTGTAGATCTCGCACTTCTCCCCATACAGGTAATGATGCCAGATCTTCAAGGCAAAGATGGCTACTGCTAGTTTCAAATCATGAATGGGGTAGTTCTTCTCATACTCCTTGAGTTGTCTGGATGCATATGCTACCACATTGCCGTGTTGCATGAGAACACAACCCAACCCTATCTTAGATGCATCAGTATAGACTGTCATCCCACCTGTACCATTTGGAATGGTTAATACAGGATCTGACACTAACCGTTTCTTCAACTCTTGAAAGTTGTTCTCACATTCTTTTGACCATTCAAACTTTACACCTTTCCTGGTCAACTTAGTCATCGGCGTCGAAATTCGAGAAAAATTTTCGATAAAGCACCGGTAGTAGCCTGCTAAGCCCAAGAATCTTCTGATCTCTGTTACATTTTTGGGTGCTTCCCACTCAACTACAGCTTTTACTTTGTCTGGATCCACCTCGATCCAATTATTAGACACCACGTGTCCTATGAATTCAACTTACTTGAGCCAAAATTCGCACTTGCCGAATTTGGCATACAACTGTTGTTCCTTTAATCTTTGTAACACCATTCTCAGATGTTTTACATGTTCTTCTTCTGACTTCGAGTAAATCAAGATGTCGTCTATGAAAACGATAACCCACTTATCAAGGACATCATGAAATACCTGATTCATTAAATCCATAAAACCAGCTAGTGCATTGGTTAGCCCGAAAGACAACACTAAGAATTCATAATGACCATATCGGGTTCTAAAGGCTGTCTTTGGTATATCACAACCCTTTATCTTGAGCTGGTAATAATCCGATCTGAGATCGATCTTTAAAAACACCCTAGCACCTTGTAGTTGATCAAATAGGTCGTCGATGCATGTTAATGGATGCCGATTCTTAATGGTTAACTTGTTCAGTTCCCGGTAATCGATGCACATACACAGACTACCATCCTTCTTCTTAACAAATAGGACTGGTGCACTCCATGGTGAGACACTTGGGCGTATAAACCCATTTTTCAACAAATCCTGCAATTGTGTCTGTAGCTCTTTTAATTTGGCTAGTGCCATTTTGTACGGAGCTTTATACAATGGGGCAGCTCCAGGAACTAGGTCAATGACAAACTCTAGCTCTCTGTCAGGAGAAAGCTGAGTTAGATCATCTGGGAAAACATCAGGGAATTCCTTGACTACCTCTAATTCCTCCAGTGGCGTAACCTTCGCATCCACATCTAGTACTAATGCAAGGTAGCCCTGACATCCGTCTTCAAGCAATTCCACCGCCTGAATTGTAGAGATGATAGTCTTTCTAGGTCTTTTTGATCTTTCAGCTTGATAAACAAGCTCCACTCCATCATCTTTCACCTTAACTTGTTTCTCAGCACACATCACATTTGCTCGATGAGCTGACAACCAATCCATACCTAGAATGACATCAAAATTCTGTATGTTGAATTTGATAAGCTGGGCATCCAGTTTCTTCCCTTAATCTCAACTGAACGTGGCCCATAAACCTCTTTCAACTGTTCCACTGTGCCTGTAGATGTGCTAACCACTAACTTGCATTCTAAGGTCCTCGATGGCACATCAAGCTTTTTAGCAAATCGCTTAGATACAAATGAATGCGAAGGTCCGAAATCGAATAAGACATATGCAGGTATACCAGATACAGATAAGACACCTAGCATTACATTACATATAAGTATAACAGGTGACTCAAATTTTTTATCACAAGTCTGTTAATTAGAGTGTACCTGCAACTACTTCTATACTGGCTTCAGCCTCGTCAGCTATTAGGGCATACATCCTACCCTAAGGCTGATTTCCCTGAGTCAGTGCAGGTCTATGAATAGGGGGCCGATTAGATGGGGCCGCTGTTGGGTACTGGCAATCCTTTACGAAGTGCCCATACGAATGACAATAAAGCATCGGTTCAGCGGTGCCTGAACCGGGGTAGGAGCTCTCTGTACTGTTCCTGGTGCAACTGATGGACGAGGGGGTCTCTAAGCCGTTGGCACCACACTAGTGTTCAGGGGGAAAGATATAGTGCTCAACCCACTAGCGAGTCGGGAAGGATAACCCGATGGCCTGTAGGGCTGCCTATAGGTGGGACCATAGGAGTATGATCCATGAAAACTCTTACTCGGGCCACTCGAATCAGCATATGGGTTTGCCCTCTTCCACAATCCTAGTGCAAGGGATGGCTCTCCCCTCTGCCTATATCTTCCATTGTCTTGGCTTTTTGCACAATCTGTGCATATACCTCCAGCACTGTATCAATAGAAGTCTTCAGCCCCTTCAAAAATTTCTGGGCTTTTTCCTCAACCGTCCTTATATGACGAGGAGCAAAGTAAAATAAGCTTTCAAACTGTTACTGATACTCCATAACAGTCTTGCTCCCTTGAGTTAATGCCATAAACTCCGCCTCCTTGCGGTCTCTAAATCTCTTTGGATAATAATTCGATAGGAACAATTCCTTGAATTATTCCCAAGTGAGCTCTGGGTGAGTTGCCATCAGTATAGGCTTAGAAGCTTTCCACCAAGAATCAACTTCATTTCTAAGTTGCAACCTAGCACATATAAGCTTCTGTGCCTCTGTGCACTTTACTATGTCAAATACTTTCTCTAACTCTTGGATCCACCGATCTGGCTCCAATGGGTCATTACCCACCTTAGTGAATATGGGTGGCACGTACTTCTTAAATGATTCCACCACCTTTGTCATAATAGTGGCTGGTGGATGATAAGGTGGATAGTACAAATAGGGTGGATGTCATGCCCCATTCACATAGAACTGGACGGGTGACCGGATTCCCTCCAAGTAACCCAAAACCACCAGGATCATCTGATACAGTAATCACAGCACAGCAAGCCACAAGAAATCGATGAAATATAATAATATAATACAACGAAAGTCTTGTCATAAATGATTACCTATAATTTCCCATATACTCTTGATATCCAAATTGTTATACATAAAGTATTTATATCTGGGCCCGTAGACATGATATTTATACAAGAAATAGCAATTTAAATATCGAGAGCACAAAAAGGGAAATATACCAAAAGAATCAAAAGAGTACAGTAAATATGATCTGTCACTGTTGCCCTGCAACATAACCGCCACACAGGCCACCTTCACTGTGTTTGAATTCTTCGGGGACCCACCAATCCCCCACTAGGATTTCATCAATGGGACTCGGCACGGGTTCCTCTATAGAGTATCCTGTAAAATCATCTAAAAAGCTGTATACATAAGGGGTGAGCTCACTAGCTCAGTAAATGGAAAGAAAGACGGACACAAGTAAATGCATTTCAAATGATACTATATGCATGAGATTCATTTTAATCATAGTCTACCTAAATAAATCATTCTAGGTCATAGGTAACGTGCTACTCACGACCACAGTGCGTGTATACCTCGGGTTCGAGACACGTTCTCCATCCCATGATACGCCCATAGGGTTGTCAGAGAAGGCCCACTGTGAGCACTCGAAAAAGGAAATCATGGTCAAACCACAATAGAAATATAAATAGTGGCCGAATCACATTAGAAATTAAAAACAGTAAGATTGACCCTTTGAATATATCACCAAGGTTTCCAACTGTCCTAATGATCAGCCAGGCGTACTTCTAACCACCATAGTGGTCCGCGATCGACGCTTCCCCCCAATGATAACCCAACACGTAAACCATTGTTGGGAAGGGTCATAGCACGAGGGCGTATGAAATCCTAACAACATGCTCTTATATGAGATAGGACAACTACATAGTACTTCCGTGTCCCATTCCACGGTGTACCAATGCATTTGTTTCCAAGCCGACTACGGCATCTAATCTAGAAATCCCACACATGATCGAAAAACATCGTCATTATCATCCATCATATGATAAATCCATGCTCAAGATTTCAAGCAAGTAATCATACATATAGAATTTAAGATACAACATGTTCAGTTCTAAATGCATAATTCATTCATCAATCACATACATGGGAATGGCAATCAGAATGTCAATATAGTCTATGAATGCATAGGATGCCAAAAACACTCTTAAAATTAGGATCAAAGTCCTCTCCCACTTACCTATTTTCGTAGAAGAATCAGCACTCGTGGTACAGGTAAGATCCAGAGTGAGAAGATGAGTTTCTCGAAACCTAGCACAGATAAAGGGTTTAGAAATACGTACAAATCGTGACTATAAATGATGTAGGATATGGTCATGACGCATATAATAGTGTGAAGAATGTTGTCCGTGAGTTTGAGCTCAAGTGGAGCTCATTTGGGCTATAGGTGGATCATACAGGTGGGTAGGAGAACCCACCTGTGTAGTTTGCCTAGACCGGTGACCCGCCGGTCTTACCCACCGGTAGAACTAAAGGGATAAGGGGTGATTGGTAGGTCACACCGGTAGGTCATGCACCCCCGGTCTTACCCGCCGGTAGAATTAGAAGGGTCAGGGGTGACTGGTAAGTCACACCAGCGGGTCAAGCACCCGCTGGTCTTACCCGTCGATTTTCTCAGATTTTTCTGTTTTCCTTCTTCCTTCCATTCCAACTCTTGAAACCCTATTAGGGTCGTTCCCACTTCATTTCTCACACATTCTAAGCCTCATCTACCTGATCATACCATGGATCTAAGCCATTGATGCGATTTGGGGAAAGAAATCATACCTTCACTTGTAAAAACCCCAAATCTTGGGATCCCATTGTAATTTATTAAATAATATTTTTAGTTATTTAAAATTTGTTAGATTATGTTAATTTCAGGTTTCAATTTGGAAGAAATTTTCAAAGCTTCTGAGAAGTTGGGTTAGACACTTACATATCTGTCATAAATAACTGATTTCTGCCCCCTTTGTCTTAACAAATAAATAGTTAGCTTAAATCGATGTTTGCATTTTTTTTCTGATATTTGAAAACAATTATTGTCTCGTTCATACGATACCAAGGCTACATACTTGCAAAATCTTTCTGAATTATTGTACATTCATAACTTGCCCAATTATTATCTTAACATCTATATCTATGCAAGCTTGGGACCCACGCACCACTGCTTCAACTAAGTGAAACACAGTGCTTCCAACACAGCCTCCATTTTCTAAAGTTTTTCTCTTTATCTTTCAATACTTAATTAACAATTGTCAATTGTTTTGATGCTTTTACACAGATAAAAGAGGGAACTCAATAAAAAACCAGTACAACTTTAACCAATGTACAGGATCAATATAGTTTTTAAGCTACTCATATCACCATTACCTCGATGATGTATTTTATTTCTTATGAAATATCATATCAATGTGAAGACATTTAGATGTATTATGCTTTGAAAATAACGTTTTTCTCAGTGATTGCATTTTTGAATTTGTATGTAGTTTCGCACATGAAAAAATATACAATATTGCCATTAGAGTCAACCTCTACAAGGCTACAATCGAAGAAAATACTAAAATTGAATTGAAAAAAATAAGAGTTCTGGTATTTCGGCTTCATTGAAATACCCCACTCAATTTTCTTTTCTCAGTAGATAGCGAATCCGATTCAGACTATCGATAAAAATCTATCAGCAGGCTTTGGCATTGATATATTTAATTCACCAATCTCTCATAGATCGTGTTATTCTAAGGTTGTGCGTCTAGTACTTCGAGATGATTCAAGTTTTTATTCCTTTTCATCATTTAAAAATTGTATAAATGATTGACAAAGTGATATGCACTACAATGTAGTTGTAGTCACAAAAAAGTACACAACATTAGTATCAGAGTCAACCACTATAGTGCTATAATCGAAGAAAATTATAAAAATGAATCAAAAAAGTTGTTCTAGTATTGGGGTATAATGGAAATAGCACGTTTAATTTTTTATTCTCAGTTGATTGCGAACCCGATACAAAATTTACTATCCCATAAAAAACGATCACGAATCTTCTAATAACATTTTGAAGTCGATCATTATCTTTGGATCAGATTCTATAAATTTTATCCATATAGCGAAACGTGGAGGAAATTATATGCATTGTAATTTACTTAGTCATATTTTTAGTTGTTTAAATTTGTGATTTTAGGTTAATTTCAGGTTTCAATTTAGTAAAAAATTTCAAAGCGTCTGTGAAGTTGGGTCAAACACTTCCATATCTATCACAAATAATTGATTTCTGCCATCTTTGTCTTAACAAATAAATAGTTTGCTTAAATCCTTGTCCTTTTTTTTTTTTTTTCTAATATTTGAAAACAAATAATGTCTCATTCATAAGGATACCAAGGCTACATACTTGCAAAATCTTTCGAATACATTGTACATTCATAACTTGTCCAATTATTCTCTTAACATCTATAGCTATGCAAGCTGGGGACCCAAGCACCATTGCTTCAACAAAGTGAAACACAGTGCTTCCAACACAGCTTGTATTTTCTAAAGTTTTCAACAGTACAGAAATCTCTTTTTCTCTTTATCTTTCACTACTTAATTGACAATTTTCAATTGTTTTGATGCTTTTACACATATAAAAGAGGGAAATCAATAAAAAAAAAATCAATACAACTTTAACCAATGTACTGGATGGATCTAGTTTTTAAGCAACTTATATCACCATTACCTCAATGAGGTATTTTCTTTCTTTTACAATCATACCAATGTGAAGACATTTCGATGTATTATACTTTGAAAATAACATTTTTCTCAATGATTGCATTTTTGAATTTGTATGTATTTTTGCACATGAAAAAATATACAATATTGGTATAAGAGTCAACCTCTATTGTGCTATAATCGAAGAAAATACTAAAATTGAATTGAAAAAACAAGAGTTCTGGTATTTCGGTTTCATTGAAATACCCCGCTCAATTTTCTTTTCTCAGTAGATAGAAAATCCGATTTAGAATATCGATAAAAATCTTCTAGTAGACTTTATCATTGATATATTTAGTTCACCAATCTCTCGTAGTTTGTGTTATTCTAAGGTTGTGAGTCGAGTACTTCGAGATGATTCAAGTTTTCATTCCTTTTCATCATTTAAAAAATGTAGAAATGAATCACAAAGTGATATGCACTATAGTGTAGTTGTAGTCAGAAAATAGTGTACAACATTGGTATCAGAGTCAACCACTACAGTGCTATAATCGAAGAAAATTATAAAAATGAATAAAAAAAGTGGTTCTAGTATATGGGTATCTTGGAAATAGCACGTTTAAATTTTTTGTTCTCAGTTGATTGCGAACCCAATTCAAAATTTTCTTTCTTATAAACAATCATATCATTGTAAAGACATTTTGAGACTTTGAAAATAACGTTCTCACTGATTGTATTTTCGAATTTGAATGTTGTTGCACACACAAAAAAATTTACAATATTGGTATTAGAGTCAACCTCTACATGCTATAATCGAAGAAAACACTAAAATTGAATTGAAAAAAAAAAAGAGTTCTAGTATTTGGGTTTCATTGAAATACCCCGCTCAATTTTATTTTCTCAATAGATAGCGATCCTGAATCAGAATATTAATAAAATCTTCCAGTAAGCTTTGGTATTGATATATTTAGTTCACCAATCTCTCGTAGATTGTGTTATTCCAAGGTTGAGCCAAGTTTTTCAAGATGATTCAAGTTTTCATTCCTTTTCGTCATTTGAGAATTATGCAAATGATTAACAAAGTGTTATGCACTACAATATAGGTGTAGTCACAAAAAAGTATACAACATTGGTATTAGAGTCAACCACTACAGTATTATAATCGAAAAAATAATAAAAATGAATCGAAAAGTGGTTCTCGTATTTGGGTATCATGGAAATAACACCTTTAATTTTTTTTCTTAATTGATTGTGAACCCAATTCAAAATTTACTATCCCACAAAAAAAAGATCACGAATCTTCTAATAACGTTTTGAAGTCGATCATTATCACTGGATCAGATTCAAGAAATTTTGTCCGTATAACGAAACGTGGAGAAAATTATATCCTATTATGCATTTTAATTTACTAAATAATATTTTTAGTTATTTAAAATTTGTTATTTTGTGTTAATTTTTTGTATCAATTTAGAAAAAAATTTCAAAGCGTCTGTGAAGTTGGGTCAGACACTTCCATATCTGTCACAAATAACTGATTTCTACCACCTTTGTCTTAACAAATAAATAGTTTGCTTAAATCCTTGTCCGTTTTGTTTTTCTAATATTTGAAAACAATTAATGTCTCGTTCATAGGATACCAAGGCTACATACTTGCAAAATCTTTCTGATACATTGTACGTTCATAACTTGTCCAATTAATGTCTTAACATCTATAGCTACACAGGTTAGGGACCCAAGCACCATTGCTTCAACTAAGTGAAACACTGTGCTTCCAACACAGCCTCCATTTTCTAGAGTTTTCAACTGTACAAAAATCTATTTTTCTCTTTATCTTTCACTACTTAATTAACAATTGTCAATAGTTTTGATGCGTTTACACAGATAAAATAGGGAACTCAATAAAAAATCAATACGACTTTAACCAATATACAGGATCGATCTAGTTTTTAAGCAACTTATATCACCATTACCTCGATGATGTATTTTCTTTATTGTAAAATCTCATATCAATGTGAAGACATTTTGACGTATTATACTTTGAAAATAACATTTTTCTCAGTGATTGCATTTTTGAATTTGTATGTAGTTACGCACATAAAAAAATATACAATATTGGTATCAGAGTCAACCTCTACAGTGCTATAATCGAAGAAAATACTAAAGTTGAATTGAAAAAACAAGAGTTCTGGTATTTTGGTTTCATTGAAATACCCCACTCCATTTTCTTTTCTCAATAGATAGCGAATCTGATTCAGAATATCGATAAAAATCTGCCAGTAGGCTTTGGCATTGATATATTTAGTTCACCAATCTTTCGTAGATTTTGTTATTCTAAGGTTGTAAGTCAAGTACTTCGAGATGATTCAAGTTTTCATTCCTTTTCGTCATTCAAAAAATGTAGAAATGATTGACAAAGTGTTATGCACTACAGTGTAGGTGTAGTCACAAAAAAGTATACAACATTGTTATTAGAGTCAACCACTACAATGTTATAATCGAAGAAAATAATAAAAATAAATCAAAAAAGTGGTTCTAGTATTTGGGTATCATGGAAATAGCACGTTTAATTTTTTATTCTCAGTTGATTGTGAACCCGATTCAAAATTTACTATCCAAAAAAAAAAAAAGATTATGAATTTTCTAATAACGTTTTGAATCGATCATTATCACTGGATCAGATTCAATAAATTTTATCCGTATAGCAAAACGTGGAGGAAATTATAACCTATTATGCATTTTAATTTTTATTAAATAATATTTATAGTTATTTAAAATTTGTTATTTTATGTTAATTTCAGGTTTTAATTTAGAAAAAAAATTCAAAACGTCTGAGAAGTTGGGTCAGACACTTTCATATCCATCACAAATAACTGATTTCTACTATCTTTGTCTTAACAAATAAATAGTTTGCTTAAATCCTTGTCCCTTTTTTTTTCTAATTTTTGAAAACAATTAATGTCTCATTCATGGGATTCCAAGGATACATACTTGCAAAATCTTTCTGATACATTGTGTTGTTTTATGGTTGTCCTTGTTGGCAACCCGACCACGTGGTAGTGATGACATGGCCAGTTTGGGTGACGTGGATGAAAATAATGACATGGCAGTGTCCAGTGTCACCGATGAGATAATAGAGCCGCTTGGTATGTATGGAGTGATTTAATTCATCCTTAGTCGGTGGTACAGGTTTCTGGATCAAAACTGGCAAAATTGGCCTATTAATGCTCAGGGGCATTTTCAATAATGAAAATGACATTTTTGGAAGATCGGTTCTTTATGAAGAAAATAGATTGTAATTTACTTAGTCCAGTGCATTTGATTTCATCACATTCCGATAACGTATGAAGAAGTTACAACTTTTGTGGTAGTCGAGAGTAGTTTTGGCATTGAAGATGAATATTTTAAAGGAAGTGTTCACCATGTAACAATACAATAAAAATCCAATCTTTTCAATTGTTCTGATTTCATCATGTTCCGATTTCGTATGAGAAAGATGCATCATTGGAAAGGTCTAGGGGTATTTTGGTCTTTTTACATGTTGAGTCAGATGATTGAGTCTTCTAGAAAATCGTAGAGTGTCCAGTTATGGTTCCAACGCACTTTATTTCATCTCGATCGGATATCGTATGAAAAAATTATAAGTGTTTCCGTAAAGTCGGTTCGAAAATTCAAACTGAAAATTCATCAGTATGCTCTTGGTGTTGGGTGGATTTTTTGGAACTTATTTTTGAAATTTGAAAGGCTTTTGTGTAATTTTAAGATTTTAAAGTTTTGAGTTGCGTGAGATTGTACATAATATTGTGATACTTTTGGATGTAGTGGTGGATTGTATATTTTCTTGAGATTATAGTATATGTCATGGATAAATGTAACAGAATAACCCAGTTATTGCTATTATATTACCATTATATGTTTCTCCATTTTAATTATAAATTCCGCTACTATACTCTGATTTTGCTATTTATACTGGTTTGTGATGTAAGATTATAAAAATGTTAAGGTACTGCTATTAGAGATCCTGATAGGTTTGTAAGATAAGTACGTGTCTTACTCACACCGTCGGTATTCCTAATGGTAAGTTGAGTCTACCGGGAATGAGGTGTGATAAAATGAGTGGTTCTAGTATTTGGTATCTTAGAAATAGCACGTTTAAATTTTGGGTAATTTACAACACCACCACCACCTAGAGAATGCCACAATTATAAGACCACCCCCTTTGTTTCACTAAATTAGTAGACTTAGACCCCCTATCGTCAGTCACAATTAAGTGAGAATTTGAAATGGCATTATTACCCTTTTGACTAAAATACATGACCCTAAATTGTAAATTCTATCCTCCTTTTCGCCCCACAATGTCGACCGATGAACAACATTCTAAAATTTGTATTCCACAATGGATGAAGAAGAGAGATGGAAATGTCAAAAGCATTCGTCGAAGATGGTTCTGAGGAATACAAATGGTTGTGAGGTTTGACGGTTTTTCATGAAAGATCCATTTTTAATGTTTTGATTTGTGTTCTTAAAAATTGGAATGAACCTTACCATCCTCTGAACCAAGAGGAATGATTTTGTACTGCAAAGTCACAACCTGAGTAATACAAACCATGGGAGTTTGCCCTCTTTGCCTCAGAGACGGTCTCCTCCAACTCTACACCAACTGTGCTGACGTGCGCCCTTGCGCGTGCTGTAGTACTTCTTCTTTCTCATCATCTTCTTCCTTTTCTCACTCCTCTATGGATAATCCAAAGTTTGGAGTTGGGATCGGAGCCATCGGACGCGTTTTAAATCTAATCGACAGTGAGCCTGCCTTCCAATGTTCCAGATCCAACAACTTCAACTTCATCGGATGGAGACTTTCTGATAAGGATGCCGTAGCACCAACTCCTGACCTGAGGCATAGCAGATCATCATTGTGGTCTGTGTTTAAGTCTTCGAGGAAAACAAAGAAATCAGAGGAAGAAAAGGAAGAGAAACCGCAGCCGGAAAAGGCGAAGATGAGAAGAATGAAATCGATAAGAATTTCTGTAAATCCAACAATTTCTTCTTTCTCTGAACCTACAGGCGATGATAACAAGTTGAATAGGGAGGAGTTGGTACTTTTTGAGTATAATGAAAGTTTTCCGGCAACCGAAGACAACTATAAGACAATCGGTTGTGACACTAGGGATGTTCTCGGCATTAGCCTGCATCTCAGAAGCTTATTTTTGTTGGTGGTGAGAACAACTCTTGATGGTTCGCGCAGGAACCAACTGGACCAGCCTTTAATTTTATCTACTTAGGAGCTATGGAGCCTTTTGATCGTAGGGGAGCGACGCGGCAAGAGACAAATGGGATTTGTGGTTCGCCTTACCACAATCTCTCTCTCTCTCTCTCTCTCTCCTCTACTAAGGCCTAACTTAAGTACTAAACTGATCATTCCTTCCGCAAACCCATCGCCTGAGCTTTAGCGTAGCCAATTGCAGTCCCTCATGGCCAAGAACCCCCTAAGCCCCTTACCATCTTTCTGTGACCCTGGGCAAACCAGCCGCCCTGTCTGACTTTTATACTCCCGTCGCCCACCGGCAATCCTTATACGCCTATTAGACTTGCAACTTGATTTAAAAAAAAAAAAGTTGAAATAGAATTCATGTTTGGAAGAGGAGAGGTGGAGCACAACGGTCTGGGGATGATGATGATGGAACTAAGTACTTCATTTTTAGAAGGGTATTTTAGAATTTAGAAAAAAATATATCTTCTGATGTCAGTATTTATGGTATAGTCCGTAATAGAGACTGACAACTGGGGGCCTGAGTATAATTTGGTATTATGCAGGAGGTGTTTCTCTAATAGTGGCATTCTCTAGGGGGTGGCGCTGTAAATTACCCTTTTTTTTAATGGAAGAAAAACTATATTTATAATAATCGTCCGAGATTACATCATAATAATCTTGAAAATTCATAAACTCAATTGTATCGCACATAGCTATATCCATAGACACTTCATCACCGGAGTCTCTGATATGCATTTATACAGGTAAGGAAGGGACCCAAATCTATAATATAATTCCCAAATAAACAGTGAAAAAAGGAATGGCCAACTTGTGCTTAAAGGTTTTGGAATAAGATGAAGTAAAGTCTTCGTTGAGAACCATACTTCACCGATAGTCCAACTCTTGACAGCAACTAGATTCAGGCCTTGTAAAATCCCATAAGCTTCAGGTTCCTCGGTAGATGTAGTTGAAACAAAACCTCCTCTGATAATCTTGAATTTTACTTGAAACAGAATGCCAAATATCCAACTTGCTTTTAAGTCCAAAAAGTTAGTAACACCAAGATATATTATTATGTGATATGGTAAAAAGGGGATAGATAAGTATCTCTTTATGATGTCTTCTGGATCATCTATAACGAAGACAACATGATCAGAAGAGTTAGTAGGTTGCAATAGCTTCAGATCACTAGCCCAATTATTAATATTATGAACTATGAAGAATAGCCATAGGATTAAAGGAAATGTTATTCATTACAATGTTATTTCGGTGCCACCAACTAAAGAAAGAAGATTTCAACATTGTTGGATGCATTCATATTCTGGTGAATATATATCTATGTTGTAGCTATAGTAGTGAACTTTCTACCAAAAAAACTATAGTGATGAACTGAGAAATTATAAACTTTTTTTTGTTACCCTTTATTTATTCATAAAATATATCTTTTTATTTTGGTAGTGTATTTGAGAGAAAAAGAGAAAAGAAAAACATTCCTCATTCCATAAAAATAGGTTAGTGCATTTGAGAGGATATATATATATTTCTCATTTCATAAAAGTATGTTGGGTGATAGATTGTCTTGGTGATGGATGCAATGTATGTAGGACATTTTAGCTTGACCAATCTATATGATACGTTAAGTAGACAATTGGTACATTTTTTATAGTCTGTCGTTATAATTTTGTGGCTGATTTGTAGTTGTGCATCAGATTAACAGCTAACACTTATTTTAATTAGTCATAACCTGTCAATCTTTTTATATGGATCCTTGTTCTCATTATTGCTTAGAATCTCCATGCAGCCGAGATCCCATTAAGCTAGGATAAGGTTTGAATGTTGTTATTGTTTATTTGAGAGAAATTTATTATTATTATTTTTTATATTTTGGAAGAAAGAGTCTATTGGTTATGAGAAGCAAAAACAAATGGATTCAAGAATCCATGGAGTGGGTTAAGGCTAAATAATCTTACATGTTCCGGATTGGCCTTCTTTGACAAGAGAATCAACTAAACTTCAGCTCTCGAAGAGAAAAAAACAACTCCAAATAAAACGCCAAGTGATTGACATTTTGGAGAACAGGGACAGCTAAACTGGGTGGACTCACGCAGCAATGAAAAAATTGATCAAATCTTTGTTGTCAGATTCAGTGATGATATGGTCAAAACTATCATCGATGGCTTGTGGTTAAGGGTGTTAATCGGTTCGATTTTAGTATAAATGGTTCGATTCGAATCGATGCAAGAATTTTTAGGTAAAACTAAAACTGAACCATTTAATAAACGGTTTCATATCTGAGAATCAAAACCATTTATAACGGCTTCAGTTTAAACGGTTTTAAACTTATTTCTTATATTTTCTAACTTTTTATCCAAACAACTTCTTTACCTTTAAAATTGTTGCTGCCAAAAAACCCCGTAGTCGAACCTACACAAACACAGACGACGGAGGCCCGGAACTTTGTCCGGGGTTAGTCCTCCGACGCTCAAGTCAGGGTCGGCCGCACAGTTCAATAAGGGAGTAATGGTGAGGGTATCAGAGCTTACCTCTTTCCTTCCTCTTGGCCTCCTTATATGCTTCTTCGGGGCTAGGGTTTCCTCTTGCCTTCTGGGGTCCACCTTGTGGGGAATATTCCCCTCATGCAAACGACGTGACAGAGCGTGATAGAGTCTTCGTACTCCCTACCTGGAGGGCGACACGTGTCCTGGTGGGCGACGCGTGTCCTCACCCTACTGAGCCGTATGATTTGGCTATATCAGGAGCCCCCTTACTCCCGCTAGGAGTCTCTTCCTGTGGGAGTAACCAAATTTTTTGTAATTGTAATTTTTCCCTTTTTTTCCTCTTTCGGCCTTATTCCTTCGGCTTTAGTTCTGCTTGCAACCGAGAGCTTCAGTCAACCGATGTGAAGACCTTGGGTCAGTTCGGCTCGGCCTTGTCCGAGACACCGACCGAGCCAAGGACCTTCGGTCAGTTCGGCTCGACCTTGTACGAGACCCCGACCGATGTAATGACCTTAGGTCAGTTCGGCTCGGCCTTAGCTTGAGCCCCCGACCGAGGTAAGGACCTTCGGGCAGCTCGGCTCGGCCTTAGCCTGAGCACCATCCTAGGTAAGGACCTTCGGTCGGGTCCATTCAGCTTTTGCCGACCCCCGACCAAGGTGAGGACCTTCGGTCAGGTCCGTCGGCTTTGGCCGAACTCCCAACCGAGGTGAGGACCTTCGGTCAAGTCCGTTCGGCTTTGGCCGACCCCCGACCAAGGTGAGGACCTTCGGTCAGGTCCGTTCGGCTTTGGCCGAACTCCCAACAGAGGTAAAGTCCTTCGGTCAGGTCCGTTCGGCTTTGGCCGAACTCCCAATCCGAGGCAAGGACCTTCGGTCAGTTTGGCTCGGCCTTAGCCTGAGCACCGTCCGAGGTCAGGACCTTCGGTCAGTTTGGCTCGGCCTTAGCTTGAGCCCCAACCGAGGCAAGGACCTTCGGTCAGTTCGGCTCGGCCTTAGTATGAGCCCCCGACCGAGGCAAGGACCTTCGGTCAGTTCGGCTCGGCCTTAGCCTGAGCACCGTCCGAGGTAAGGACCTTTGGTCGGTCTGTTCAGCTTTGGCCGACCCCCGACCAAGGTGAGGACCTTCGGTCAGTTCCGTCGGCTTTGGCCGAACTCCCAACCGAGGTGAGGACCTTCGATCAAGTCCGTTCGGCTTTGGCCAACCCCCGACCAAGGTGAGGACCTTCGGTCAGGTCCGTTCGGCTTTGGCCGAACTCCCAACCGAGGTAAAGTCCTTCGGTCAGGTCTGTTCGGTTTTGGCCGAACTCCCCATCCGAGGCAAGGACCTTCGATCAGTTCGGCTCGGCCTTAGCCTGAGCACCGTCCGAGGTAAGCACCTTCGGTCAGTTCGGCTCGGCCTTAGCCAGAGCACCGTCCGAGGTAAGGACCTTTGGTCGGTCCGTTCACTTTGGCCGACCCCGAAGGTAAGGACCTTCGTCGTTCCGGCTTTGGCCGAACTCCCAACCGAGGTGAGGCCCTTCGGTCAATTCCGTTCGGCTTTGGCCGACCCCCGACCAAGGTGAGGACCTTCGGTCAGGTCCGTTCGGCTTTGGCCGAACTCCCAACCGAGGTAAAGTCCTTCGGTCAGGTCTATTCGGCTTTGGTCGAACTCCCCATCCGAGGCAAGAACCTTCGGTCAGTTCGGCTCGGCCTTAGCTTGAGCCCCGACCGAGGCGAGGACCTTCGTCAGTTCGGCTCGGCCTTAGCATGAGCCCCGACCGAGGCGAGGACCTTCGGTCAGTTCGGCTCGGCCTTAGCCTAAGCACCGTCCGAGGTAAGCACCTTCGGTCAGTTCGGCTCGGCCTTAGCCTGAGCACCGTCCGAGGTAAGCACCTTCGGTCAGTTCGGCTCGGCCTTAGCCTGAGCACCGTCCGAGGTAAGGACCTTTGGTCGGTCCGTTCAGCTTTGGCCGACCCCCGACCAAGGTAAGGACCTTCGGTAGGGTCGTCGGCTTTGGCCAAACTCCCAACCGAGGTGAGGACCTTCGGTCAAGTCCGTTCGGCTTTGGCCGACCCCCGACCAAGGTGAGGACCTTCGGTTAGTTCGGCTCGGCCTTAGCATGAGCCCCGACCGAGGCGAGGACCTTCGGTCAGTTCGGCTCGGCCTTAGCCTGAGCACCGTCCGAGGTAAGGACCTTTGGTCGGTCCGTTCAGCTTTGGCCGACCCCCGACCAAGGTAAGGACCTTCGATCAGGTCCGTCGGCTTTGGCCGAACTCCCAACCGAGGTGAGGACCTTCGGTCAAGTCCGTTCGGATTTGGCCGACCCCCGACCAAGGTGAGGACCTTCGGTCAGGTCCGTTCGGCTTTGGCCGAACTCCCAACCGAGGTAAAGTCCTTAGTCAGGTCTATTCGGCTTTGGCCGAACTCCCCATCCGAGGCAAGGACCTTCGGTCAGTTTGGCTCGGCCTTAGCTTGAGCCCCGACCGAGGCGAGGACCTTCGGTCAGTTCGGCTCGGCCTTAGCATGAGCCCCGACCGAGGCGAGGACCTTCGATCAGTTCGGCTCGGCCTTAGCCTGAGCACCGTCCGAGGTCAAGACCTTCGGTCAGTTTGGCTCGGCCTTAGCTTGAGCCCCGACCGAGGCAAGGACCTTCGTCTGTATTCATTTGGCAGAGTAAAGGTCACCAAACAGGAGAGTTCTTCTTAATTGCCGTAAACCAGCTTTCATAATTTCCATGAATAAGATCCTCCAGGGTATAGGATGAGGAATTACAACTTAAAAGTGCGTAAGAGCAAAAATTGCAAAATGCGAGTGTGCTTGCTACTCTTGTACGAGGCTTGGTTCTGCTCCATCGGCTTGAAGGGTTTCTTCCATCTGGATGTACTTATCGCATCGAGCTCTCGACTCGGCCAGTTCCTCGGTTACGCTCGCCAAAGACCTTTTCAGCTCCTTATCCTTGCGCCTCGAGTGTGAACTCCTCTTCGGGTCCGGACCTCGATCGTGACCTTCTCTTGTTGGAAGCGCTTAATGTAGTTTCGCAGTGATTCTCCTTCATATTGCCTGATGTTGGTCAAGTTCAACGTGGTCTTCTGAAGGGGTTGGCTACTGGAGAATCCCTTCACGAAGAAGTAGCCTAGATCGCTGAAGCTGTGGATCGACTTCGTCGGCAGACGGTTGTACCATAGCCTTGCCGCTCCTCTGAATGTTATTGGTAGGGCGCGACACATAATATTTTCCGAGACTCGATGGAACTGCGTGGCGACCTTGAAGCCTTCCAGATGATCGACGGGGTCCCCAGACCCATCATAAGTGTCATACTTGGGTAGGCGAAAGTCGATCGGGAGCGGATCCCTCATGACCTCATCAGCTAGAGCCATGTCATTAGTGAGGTCTGGCTCGTGGGTTCCCGTCTGATTTTCTACCACCTTCTTGATCTCGTCTTTCAGTTCTAGGATCATCCGCCTCAACCCCGAGTCCTCATGCCTCTCATTGTCTCCTCGGCGTCGATCCCCATCTGGATCTCTGGCGGCACGCTGCGTCCTACCTCGGGGTGAGGGACTTTCCCTCACTGCTCGGTTTCGAAGGTTATGACCAGATCTTATAGATCCTGTACTGCTCCGATCCTCGTCTCGAGCCCTCTCAGGCTGGATGTGGGGGCCTGGCGGTGCTCCGCCGGTCCTCTGAGAGACAGCTTTGGAGACCTCCTTCATCGTCTCGACCATCCGGTCATACTTGTTCTGGAGGGCTTCGAATTGCTCCCTCGTCACGTATTCTTGCTCTTCGGGAGAGGGCGGAGGATCACTACCTTCGCGTACTGAATATCCGCCTGAGCGCTGGTACCTTATGGATACTTCCCGGTCGTCATTGCCCCTTTCTCGTCCTATCTCCGCCGAGGGAGGAAGCCCCCCTAAAGGTTCTTCCCCCATGTCCATGTTGGACGCCGCTCTCGTCCTCTTGCGGTTGTAGGTTCTCCCCACCATTACCGTCGTTCCCACAGACGGCGCCAATCTGTTGCTGCCAAAAAACCCCGCTAGTCGAACCTACACAAACACAGACGACGGAGGCCCGGAACTTTGTCCGGGGTTAGTCCTCCGATGCTCAAGTCAGGGTCGGCCGCACAGTTCAATAAGGGAGTAATGGTGAGGGTATCAGAGCTTACCTCTTTCCTTCCTCTTGGCCTCCTTATATGCTTCTTCGGGGCTAGGGTTTCCTCTTGCCTTCTGGGGTCCACCTTGTGGGGAATATTCCCCTCATGCAAACGACGTGACAGAGCGTGATAGAGTCTTCGTACTCCCTACCTGACGGGCGACACGTGTCCCGGTGGGCGACGCGTGTCCTCACCCTACTGAGCCGTATGATTTGGCTATATCAAAAATTTTTAGTGAAATGTATGTAAATTGTAACATTGAATGAATAGTTTATTGTTATATGCTTTTTTTTCATAGTTGTTTAATATAAACTTAAATTTTTTTATTGAATTATAGTTTCACTTAACATTGAATGACTTCAATTTACCATGTATATATGTTAATCGGTTTAACGGTTTAACGGTTTATTTAAATAGTTTACCAATGGTTTAAACTTTAAAAACAAAAGCAAATCACGGTTTCAATTTTAAAACCGAAATCAAACTATTTGATAAACGGTTTCACAGTTCCGATGTAAATGGTTTGATTCGATTTGATAAACAGTTTCAGTTTCAAATTCACATCCGTACTTGTAGTCAGTCCAAGTAGCTAGCCATGGCTTCACCAACCAGGATAGACCCAAAGAAAAAAATATTGGACATATATAATAGTACAGAGAAGCTTGAATAATTGGAGAAACATTATATTGAAATTAATGGGAAGAGTTTGGATGATCTCGAAGTGAAAGAATTCATTCACAACTTCAAGAAGAAAGAGAATGAATCACACATCGCACACATCTTTGCACAATTTGTTCAATAATTCATTGTCTTTTATTATTGATCTTTAATTAGAAAACATTTCAGGTTCGATTCTCCATCTGTGCATCTGCTATTTAAGTGGAGATCATGGCTGTGGGTTATTGTGCTAGTCTTCTCGAGAATTAGTCGAGGTGCGAGTAAGCTGGCCCGGACACCTTTGGTTTTAAAAAAAAATCAAATCACTGTAAGTAAGTGTGTAAAGCAAGGGATTTGCTAAAGCTTTTGAGCGGTCAAATAATTATAGAACCCAATAGTAATCCGATTACAAATTGATAACAAAAAATTGATAAGAAATTAAATAAAATCGGATTAAAATTGATGGGAATCGAAACTCCTTTAATGGTTTGGTTTTGAATTGATTTAATAATGGAGTGATTCACTCCACAGGACAATCCCGTCAACAAAGAGAGGACAGTGCCATTTTTTTTCTCCAAAAATGAAAAAGTAAAAGGTTTTGTTTGAAGAAAACGGACGACAAAGAAGGGTTGTAGAAGTGTGACTATGGTTTATTGGTATTATTTGGCCATATTGATCATATGTTTGGTATTAGTTGCGACCAATCCTTGATCTTTGACTGATCTAAATCGATTATCCGTATCGTTTTAGGGCTACAACAATAAGTTTTTTTTTTTTTTAAAAAAACAAAGGTAAAAGTGATCAATACCCATTAATTCAATCCAATATCAATAAAAATCAACATTAATACCGAGAACTAAATCCTTGAGTGGAACGGCACAAGGGAACAATTATGGCTGGATAAGCCCTATACCACCGAAAGTGTAGAAGCTTTCTTTTCCCTATATCTTCAACCTTAATAAAAAAATAAAAAAGGAAGCGTTCTTTGTCTAAGAATTTCTTTGAAGAAAGAGGGAACATAAGAGAGATATAGAAGTGGGACAGCAAGAGGGGAATAATCATGGCTGGACACGCCCTTTAACCGTGGCAATGGAGAAGGCTTTAGTTTTCTCTCTCCACAGTCTAAATTAAAAAAAGAAAAAAAAAAAAGGAAATATTCATTGTTTGGGAATGCAACCAATGTATGCTCCTCATTAGGTTCAATCCATGAAGAATAAGAAGGTTACTTCAGAGGCAGAAGGAAGTGACAATAATATGGGCGTCCGTGTGCATGGTTTTAGAGCATGGTATCAAAATGGGTATCTTAAAACCATTAGGATATTGGAATTGATATCGAATTACCCATACCAGACAAAAATATCCCTATTTTATCTCAAAAAATGATTTTTTGACTTTTTCCTATTTCAATTGATACAATATCACTCAAATATTGGGATCGAACACTTGCCAAATTGATACGGATGATTCGATATCAATACTTAGAACTAAGGTTGTTAATCGGTTTGATTTCGGTTTAAACGGTACGGATCGGTTCGGTTCACATTTATTTGACTAAAACCTTAACCGCACTATTTACTAAACAGTTCCACTTTCTGAAACAGTGACCTTTTTTACTAAACAGTTTCGGTTCCCATGGTTTCTAAATGGTTTCAATTTCACGGTTTTAAACGGTTTTAGTTTCAATTTATTCTATACGGTTTGTAAAACGGTTCACAATCGGTTTGTTATAACTTGCAACCATCTCTAAACTGAAGATCATAAGCTTATCCAAAAAAAAATTGGCAACCACAAATAAGAGATTCTATATTTATGATGATATGTCTTAATTTGATAATCTAGTGCTATTTCTTTGCATGGCCATTCTCCAATGTCACTCGATTTATAACCCAGGATCCTTTTCATCTCCCCGAGCATTCCCTTATAAACCCATAAACCCAAGTTCCTAATTCTCAAGGCCGTGCAAATGAAAGAGATGAATGAATCATCATATCCTTAGATTAGAGTTTGGAAGAAGAAGAAAGAAGATGGGAAGAATTGAATGAAGACTGTTTGGTTTTTTTGTAACTAATAGATTAATCATACATACCTGATTGAGAAAACTAGGGTTCAAACCATGAAAAGGGAAGTAGGGAACACGAGATGTCTCAAATCCATTTCATTCCAATCGCTTTTACTTAGGGTTATATTTTTAGAAGTGATATACCGATTCTGCCCCTACTTTATTTAATTGTTATACGGATTAATCAGATTGGTTTAAATGGTTTGAAAGGTTTAAACGGTTTCAATTCAGTTTGAAACCAACGGGTTTCACGGTTAAAACCAACCCAACCCATTTAGCTAATCGACCTAAAACTTGAAACCATAACCGCATCATTTACTAAACGGTTTTACGGTTTTGGTGTAAATGGACTGGTTCGGTTTCGGTAAACGGTTTTGATTACAAATTCACATCCTTACTTAGAACCATGCTGATGTGAGAACTACATTTCCAGACAGAAGAAGAATAAGAAGAAGAAGAAGAATGGGTATGCAAATACAGTGGATGTTAATTTATGGTATATCATACCTAATCTTTTCTCTAATAAACAAAGAGAGAAGAGGGAGAGGGCTAGTTACCATATCTTTACCAAAAAGAAAAAAAAAGGCTAATTACCATATACTTTTTTTTTTTAATTTTCTTATGTTAGAAAGTTACCATATTCTCTCCATAGTAAAATAGTACATCCACAATATGTGCTCTCCACAAATATATTTTCATTTCTTTTTTCTTGTCTTTTCTTGACAATCAAAACATGATATAAAATAAAAGGCTCAAAAGTAAAAGGGAGAGGAAGAACAATTACTAAGGAGGTTGCATGTTGCAGAAGGAACACATGTCGCCAAAGAGGTTGTCTCCCAAGGACCAACTTCGATCCTGTCATTCTTAATTATTCTTGTCATTGTTTCGTATTGACACAATTGACGTTGACGTCCTGAAGTCCGTCCTCTGCCGCAATTCCATCTCTGGTTTCTGGAGTATTTCCCTCTTGATATTAAGGACCACCTGATCTTCTTTTCTACACCATGGATGTAAAGTGAAGACTCCTCATCATCATCATTAATGTTAGATGTAGTTTTTTTTTTTTGAAAAATGTTTTTTATTGTAAAATTAGATTGGATTTAGGTGTTCATGAAAACACATGATATTAATAATCATAAACAATCAGTTTTAGATTATTTTTATTACCAAAATAAATTCGTATTTTTGTTCCCAGATTTTTACAGAGCAATCGTATCATACGTATATCCATTCCCGTATTATTATCGTTCCTAAACTTACTAACTTTGCCTCGACCCAAACCTCAACTCAAACCTAACGAGACTATAGAAGCATGCATTGAATTGCAAATGCAACAACAGGACATAATTTCTACTTTTATTAGGGTTTTTGCGGATCCGATCGTCTCCAACGACTGACGCTCCAACAAGTGTCCAACGAATTCTTTAATCTCGACACCTGTCCTCTTGTGAATCTAACGGTCCACATTAACTCAACCCACATGCTTTTCACATCCGACTAAAACCACCTGAAGAGAAACCAGACTTGATCTTTAGTTTGAAACCCTCTCGGAGTCGCGCCAAGTCTGAACAAAATCTTCTCCTTCTTCGTTTCTCGATCTCGTGTTGATTTGGTTTTTATTGCTGAGCAACTCTCTATCACATCACATGCTTCTCTCTCTCATCGAAACTGAAGTTGTCTTCTTCTCTGGTTGAATATTAGTTTTCTCTGAGACGAAATTGAAAAATGTTCAAACAGTCCTCTGCGGGAAGAGGAAAACCGGATATGTACCTGTATATCTCAATGTCTACGATGACACTCCTATTAATGGCTGTGCTTACTAGTTCGGCCTCAGCGTTTACCACTCCAATTTATACGATCAGCAATTTCTTCATTTTCTATTTTTTTACCTGTGGATCCCAGTCTGTGTGTGTACTTGACTACAAAAATAGGTTAAAATTAAAAGATTTTCCCAAACCATACATAGCTAATTCACCTAATTTTCTGGTTATTCTGCTTGTATATGATTCAGATCTGGTGGGTTTTTAGAGTTTTGGTTTTGATTTCTGTGCTTTGACAGTTCATGAAGTAGAGAAGGAGGAAAAGAGAAGCAGAGTCGATCAAATGAGGGAAATAGAGGGAGAGTTTGAGCGGGTATAGAAGGATGGAGGAGGCATGTGGGTTGAATTAATGTGGATCATCTCAGTGAATGATCAAATGAATTTTACCGGCCATTATTCGTGTCAGAATTATGTTCAAGTACTGTACAGAGTTCAGTGGAAGGTTTTCAACAACCATAACCTCGGAAGGGCCTCCATCTCTCCCATGTAAATGATGTTTTAGTAGACCATTGAATAGATTCTCATGGGAGGTTATTTATCCTTGCCAAATGTCATTTATTTATAGAACAAAAAAATAAAAAACACCTGGCCATTGAATTGATTGATCGATCATTCCCCCCAAGAAAGCTCATGATTCTCATTCGATACTAACGATAACAGGGCTAATCGGAAGACAACCATAAACCCCCAACCCCCCAAACCAGTTTAGAAACTTAGAAACAAGAAAAAGAAAGCTCGCATATACACTAAACCCCCCCCCCCAAATCTTCTGCTAACATTTTTAGTATGGCTCAGGAGATCTTGATCTCAATGGTCTTGGGTTTCTTGGGTTCCGGTGGAGGAAGCCTTTGGACGGTAACTGTGAGCACACCGTCTGCGATTGTTCACTGAGAGGAGAAATAAGAGAAGGGAAGGAGTGTCGAACGATCACGAATTTCTCGTCAGCGAGCTCTGCGAACGCTCAAAAAGAATAGAAATAGGGTTATAGTTCGTTGAGCCGTCCGATTTATCGTTGCCAGGTGTCGACCATCCGACTCATCGTTGGACTCTCGTTGGAGCATCATTCGTTGCAGACGAGCTAGATCCGGGTTTTGCCCACCATTGGGAGATTCAGCTCATCTCCAACGATAAATCGGATGGCTTAATGAACTACAACCCTCTTTCTATTCTTTCTCAAATCGCTGAACATTTGTAGAGCTCGCCGATGAGAAATCCGCGATCGTTCGACACTTCTTCCCTTCTCTTATTTCTCCTCTCAGTGAACAATCGCAGACGGTGTGCTCACAGTTACCATCCAGAAGCTTCCTCCACCGAAACCCAAGAAAGACCATCGAGATCAAGATCTCCTGAGCTATACAACAAATGTTAGCAGGAGATTTTGGGGGGGTTTAGTGTATGTGCGAGCTTTCTTTTTCTTGTTTCTAAGTTTCTAAACTGGTTTGGGGGGTTGGGGGTTTATGGTTATCTTCCGATTAGCCCTATTATCGTTAGTATCGAATGAGAATCAAGAACCTTTTTTGAGGGAATGATCGATCAATCAATTCAATGGCTAAGTGTTTTTTATTTTTTTGTTCTTTAAATAAATGAAATTTGGCAAGGATAATTAACATGCCATGAGAATCTGTTCAATGGTCTGCTAAAACATCATTTATATGGGAGAGATGGAGGCCCTTTCGGGGTTATGGTTGCTGAAAACCTTCCACTAAACTCTGTACAATACAAGTTTTGGTCCTTGAACATAATTCTAACACGAATAATGGCCGGTAAAATTCATTTGATCATTCACTGAGAGGATCTACATTAATTCTACCCACATGCCTCCTCCATCCTTCTAAACCCTCTCAAACTCTCCCTCTATTTCCCTCATTTTATCGACTCTGCTTCTCTTTTCCTCCTTCTCTATTTCAAGAACAGTCAAAAACACAAAAATCAAAACCAAAACTATAAAAACCCACAAGATTTGAATCATATACACTAGAATAACCAGAAAATTAGGTGAATTAGATATGTATGGTTTGGGCAAATCTTTTAATTTTAACCTAGTTTTGTAGTCGCACACAGACTGGGATCCACAGCTTAAAAAATAGAAAATGAAGAAATTGCTGATCGTATACACTGGAGATGTATAGGGACAGATCCGGTTTTCCTCTTCCCACAGAGGGCTGTTTGAACATTTTTCAATTTCATCTCAAAGAAAACTAATATTCAAGTAGAGAAGAAGGCAGCTTCAGTTTCGATGAGAGAGAGAAGCATGTGATGTGATAGAGAGTTGCTCAACAATAAAAACCAAATTAACACGAGATTGAGAAACGAAGAAGAAGAAGATTTTGTTGGGACTTGGCGCGACTCCGAGAGGGTTTTGAACTACAGATCAAATATGGTTTCTCTCTAGGTGGTTTCAATCGGATGTGAAAGGCATGTGGGTCGAGTTTATGTGGACCATTAGATTCACAAGAGGACAGGTGTCGAGCATTAAAGAATTCATTGGACACTTGTTGGAGCGTCAGTCGTTGGAGACGAGCCGGATCCGCAAAACCCCAAATAAAAGTAGAAATTCTATCCTGTTGTTGCGTTTGCAGTTCAATGCATGCTTCTATAGTCTTATTAGGTTTGAGTTGAGGTTAATAGACATTGAGATGTACAGGGACAAATTCAGTTTTCCTCTTCCTGCAGAGGGCTGTTTTGAACATTTTTCAATTTCGTCTCAGAGAAAACTAATATTCAAGCAGAGAAGAAGAGAGCTTCGGTTTCGATGAGAGAGAGAAGCATGTGATGTGACAGAGAGTTGCTCAGCAATAAAAACCAAATCAACACGAGATCGAGAAACGAAGAAGAAGAAGATTTTGTTGGGACTTGGCGCGACTCCGAGAGGGTTTTGAACTACGGTCAAGTCTGATTTCTCTCTAGGTGGTTTCAGTCGGATGTGAAAAACATGTGGGTCGAGTTAATGTGGATCGTTAAATTCACAAGAGAACAGATGTCGAGCATTGAAGAACTCGTTGACGCTCGTTGATGCTCGTTGGAGCGTTAGCAGTTGGAGACGAGCCGGATCCACCATTGGGAGCTCACTGCTTTTTAATCATATTTTTTCTAAAAAGTAAAAATATAAAAGTGACTAATGAGGTTGCGTGTTACCCAAGTGATACATGTCGCCAAAGAGTTAAAAAGGGTGGCCGGAGGCAAATCCAGGATAGAGTGATAGACTGACAAGATACCACCCAGCTGAGCAAACGGTTGTGTTTCAAGGGCAAAGTTCAATACCGTCATTCTTAAACCTTTCTTCTTGTATCAGTGGAGGTCCTGAGTCTCCTGACTCCTGAAGTCCTTTGCTGCAATTCGAACTCTGGTTTCCTCATCCATTTTTGTGGAGTATTTCCCCCTTGATCTCAAGGAGCAGGATCTGCTTTCCTACACCATGGATGTAGACGGTCATGATCAGGAATAATCATTATCAGCCATGGAAGATTTCCTGCTACCATTTCAAAGACAAGACTCTACTGCAGAAAGCCTTGACCCACTCCTCCTACGCTGGCTCATCCCTCTCTTACGAGCGTCTAGAGTTCCTGGGCGACGCCGCTCTTGGCCTTGCCGTCGCCGAGTACGGCTTCCAAACCTATCCTGAACTCAAACCTGGTCAACTTGCTCTTCTCCGCGCAGCCAGCATCGACACCGAGAACCTCGCCCGTGTCGCCGTCCGCCATGATCTCTATCGCTTCGTCCGTCGCAAGACCCCTCCTCTTGATGCCAGGGTAAGGTCCACTTCTTCCTGCTCAACCCTCAAAATTGATTCTTTGCTTCTTCTTTTTTCCCTCTTTTTGATTTTGTTTCCAATTACAGGTTAAGAAGTTCACCCCAGCAGTTCAAGAAGAAGACGACGCCGGAACCTATTGTGGATCGGTTAAAGCACCTAAGGTTTTGGCTGACATTGTTGAATCTATTGCCGCAGCTGTTTACATCGACTGTAATCGTGATCTCCAAGCTCTATGGGAGGTACGCTTTCTGTGGTTTTACCTTTTATTAATCTTTTTTCTGATTTCTTCCTTTAATTTCTTCTGGTGATTTTTTTTCTTGAAGGTTTTTAAGAATGTTATGGAGCCACTTGTAACCCTTGAAACCTTACACAAACATTTACCGCCCACGAAAATTCTCTACGAGTTCTGGCAGAAACAGGGCAAGAAAGTTGAGATTAAGGATTATTGGGAAGGGTCTGAGAATTTCGCTAATGTTTATGTGGATGGGAAGCTCATGGGCTCTGCTTCTGCAGAGCAGACGAAAATTGCAAGATTTAAAGCGGGCATCCGAAGCTTTACGGAATCTGCTGTTGAAATCTGTGGCGTCAGCCCAAGTATTAGTAAGCACTACCATTCTTTCTCCAACTCTTTAGTTCTCCATCCTCTCATCTTTCACATCAGCTCACCTACTTGGTGGGGATGTAACAAGTAACACTTCCCATATAAAAATGGTTTTTTATTTTTTTTGGGTACACTTGCAGAATCGAGAAAGAGATTGGTCCTCCCCACGAGAAGAAATATATCTGTTCAGTTGAACTAGAAACTCTTGATGGTGATAACATACTCTAAAACTGGAGAAATAAGGTCAAGAGTTAAGGATGGAGAGAACTCAGCAGCTTATATGATGCTTCAGGACTTGTAAGGCAGTGGAGATGGTGACTGAGTACTGGTGGTTTTTGAGTTGAGAAGATTTCACATGCCATCCTTGGATCCTTTCAATTATTGTTGTAGTTCGACAATCCATCCTTAATTATAACCCGTCAATCTTTTTGTATGAATCTTTGTTCTCGTCTTGCTTGAAATTTCTGTGTGACCGACCTAATTTCGATGGAATAAGATTTTGAATGTTTTTCTACTAATAAAAAAAAAAAAGGATTTTGAATATTGTAGTTGCTGTTTTGACGCAACATTATAATAATTTATTTGGTTAATATATATATATATATATATATATATAAATACCTTAATTATAGTACTTTATATTTTGCTAATATAGGTGGAGAGCATTTTTTTCCTTAAATAAAATGGGGATACTTTTTTTTTTTTTTGGGAAAGCTAAATTATATTAGCGAATAATTATTAATTGGTATGCGTGGCAGTAAAATTACTGCCAGTATTGGTTTTGCGCATGCTGTATCTAGCTTCCTGTGCCATAGGAAAGAGTGTGTAGGGCCAATAGTAGGGTTGTGAGAGGCATGCATAGGAATATGTACATTGACATCGTGACAATCTTTTCTTCAAGGAAAATGTTCTCTGTCCAAGAGTGTAGTAGATTACACTAACGGTTTGTTATGTCTCTCTCTCTCCTCGACTCCTTTAAATAACCTCTTTTTTTTTTTTTTTTTGCTAATGACGGGTATCCAGGCCTTTGGCCTGACTAGTCCCGTTGGTCCATACTGATCCCACAATCGCATGAATCGGGTCATAACGGGGTTGAATGAGAGCCATTCAACTTTCACTGAAAGCAGTGAAGAGCACTAAACACCCCCGTGTGAGTGGCCCAAGGTGTGCCTAGTGGGAGTCGAACCTTTGAAATAACCTCTCTACCTCCAAAAAATGATTCATTTCTAGGGGTATTCATTTGATGTTTTCCTACCGACGTATACTACAATTTGTGGAAAAAAAAAAAAAACAGTCCTTTTCCTAGAAAAAAGAAAGTTGTTTGGTCATGTGATCCCTATACCGAAGTCACAAGGGGCACATGAAATTATTACCCCATCCCTATGAAATAGAAAATCCCATGAGAGTTGATGCTTTTCTGCATGCTCTCATTAGCCCCTGCATTGGTTCAGGGATCACCTGATCAGGCAACGATCTCTTGCCATTTTCTTAAGGGAGAGGGTTCTATGTCTAGCAGTGTGGCCCATATATCAATGTGAGGGGCAGCCACAACTTGCATGACAGCATCACCAAAGGTAGGCTTTCGTATTCATAAAGGTAAAGCAAAGATTTTTCCTTCCATTGTGTTTAGGTGCAGGCACCACGTTGCCAATTATCCATTTTCTCAAGGGACAAAGTTACCTGTTTGAGAGCTCCCCTTGCGCCACAGACACAGAGGGCACAAAACGCCCACCATGCCCATGCTGGGGCACGACCCTCCTGCGTTGGGAGCTCTTAGACATAAAACAACTGCCATTTTCTTAAGGGTAATTTACAGGGCCACCCCCTAGAGAATGCCACTATTATAAGAGCACCCCTTTTGTTTCACCAAATTAGACTCAGACCCCCTCCCATCAGTCACTATAAAGTGAAGAATTAAAATGACCATTATACCCTATTCATTAAAATTCATGTTGGTGGTGAGGTTGTCGGTGGCGCCTGGGAC
This sequence comes from Macadamia tetraphylla, assembly GCA_022985045.1. Lineage (NCBI taxonomy): Eukaryota > Viridiplantae > Streptophyta > Magnoliopsida > Proteales > Proteaceae > Macadamia > Macadamia tetraphylla. The sequence goes on from CM040971.1 coordinate 21,771,951, forward strand.
GGTGGCTACCGCCGGGTAGCAGAGCTCTGGATATAGAGGACTGTGTGCATCGGGGAGGAGTCTGACTTGGTTTTCAAATTCTTATTCTTGTGGGAAGTGACCCCGACAACCACGCCGATGACTGGAGGAAGCCACAAGTAGCAACAACAAATGCTTCTTCTTCCTCCTTCCTAATGAAATATTGTGCTTTCCGATTTCTGAAAATCTAGCCAAATTCTCCTTAATGCAGCTCATCTTTTTATGGTTAGTGCTTAAGAAATGAGATGACACTGCAAAACTACAAAGAAGACACCGCAGATCGAGGGCCAGCCAATCGGCAAAGTAAACTAATAGTCGAGCATGTGAGTGTATTTTTTGTTTGTAAAGACGATGTTCTAAGACTCGTTGGGGCCTGGTTAAAAAATAGAAGGCCATAAACCATTTTCTTATGTAACTCAAGAGAAGAATTTTAGGTTTCCTGGAGGGTTTTTTTTTCAAACAAACTTTAACATATGAATAGACAAACTGCAAGTTAGGGTTTTTTTAGGATTTTATTGAGCCTACCAGCATCGTCTTGAGTTTGTTGCAAAGCAAGGCAAGAAAAGACAGTGATTCAATTCCACACTGGCTAATTTCCATCATATTAGTGGTAGATTGGAGCAAGATAATACAAGAAGAATCCGTCACAGCTAATGTACTTGACTATACGAGGACACTCGATGAGAGAGAGAACCCTTGGTTCTCTTTCCATCAATTCTGATCTGGAAAGCTCCACAGATTTTACGGTGAAAACCTCACCGGACCCGTGAGTTTTAGCAAGGGAGACAGTAGCAGAAGAGCCACGGCCAAGGTGCAGACTCTGGTCCATTCCATGGTGGATTGAAGAAAGCTTGGAATTGGAAATGGAAGGAACAGAGTGGGTTTAGGTATTTTAGGTACTTCATATTTAGTAAGGGTATTTTGGTATTTAAAATAAAATATAGTAGCTGACATCATCATATAAGTTATATTCCTTAATAGTGACTGAATTTGGTGAAATAGAGGAGGTGTCCCTCTATTATTGGCATTCTCCAGGGGGTGGCGTTGTAAATCACCCTTAAATTTTTTATTCTAAGTTTATTGCAAACCCGATTCAAAATTTTCTTTTTTTATAAACAATCATATCAATGTGAAGACATTTTGAGACTTTGAAAATAACGTTCTTCTCACTGATTGTATTTTTGAATTTGTATGTTGTTGCTCACACGAAAAAATATACAATATTGGTATCAAAGTCAACCTATACATGCTATAATCGAAGAAAACACTAAAATTGAATTGAAAAAAAAAAGAGTTCTGGTATAACTGAAATACCCCGCTCAATTTTCTTTTCTCAGTAGATAGCAAACTTGATTCAGAATATCGATAAAAATATTCTAGTAAGCTTTGGTATTGATATATTTAGTTCACCAATCTCTCGTAGATTGTGTTATTCCAAGGTTTTGAGCCGAGTATTTCAAGATTCTTCAAGTTTTCTTTCCTTTTCATCGTTTGAGAATTATGCAAATGATTGACAAATTATTATGCACTATAGTGTAGGTGTAGTCACAAAAAAGTACACAACATTGGGGAGTCAACCACTACAGTGTTATAATCGAAGAAAATAATAAAAATGAATCGAAAAAGTGGTTCTAGTATTTGGGTATCATGGAAATAGCACGTTTTATTTTTTATTCTTAGTTGATTACGAACCCGATTCAAAATTTACTATCCAAAAAAAAAACGATCACGAATCTTCTAATAACGTTTTGAAGTCGATCATTATCGCTGGAACAAATTCAATAAATTTTATCCGTATAGAAAAACGTGGAGGAAATTATAACCTATTATGCATTGTAATTTATTAAAGAATATTTTTAGTTATTTAAAATTTTTTATTTTATGTTAATTCCAGGTTTCAATTTAGAAAAAAATTTCAAAGCATCTAAGAAGTTGGGTCAGACACTTCCATATCTGTCACAAATAACTGATTTCTGCTACCTTTGTCTTAACAAATAAATAGTTTGCTTAAATCCTTGTCTGTTTTTTTTTTCCAATATTTAAAAACAATTGATGTCTCGTTCATCGGATACCAAGGCTACATACTTGCAAAATCTTTCTAATACATTGTACATTTATTACTTGTCCAATTAATGTCTTAATATCTATAGCTATGCAAGCTGGGGACCCAAGCACCACTGCTTCAACTAAGTGAAACACAATGCTTCCAACACATCCTCCATTTTCTAAAGTTTTTCTCGTTATCTTTCACTACTTAATTAGCAATTGTCAATTTTTTTGATGTTTTTACACAGATAAAAGAGGGAACTCGATAAAAAATCAATACAACTTTAACCAATGTACTGGATCAATCTAGTTTTTACGCAACTTATATCACCATTACTTCGATGAGGTTTTTTCTTTCTTACAAACAATCATATATTCATATCAATGTGAAGACATTTTGACGTATTATACTTTGAAAATAACGTTTTTCTTAGTAATTGCATTTTTGAATTTGTATGTAGTTTCACACACGAAAAAATATACAATATTGGTATCAGAGTCAACCTCTACAGTGCTATAATCGAAAAAATACTAAAATTGAATTGAAAAAACAAGAGTTTTGGTATTTCGGTTTCATTGAAATACCCCACTCAATTTTGTTTTCTCAGTAGATAGCGAACCTGATTCAGAATATCAATAAAAATCTTCTAGCAAATATTGATATATTTAGTTCACCAATCTCTCATAGATTGTGTTATTCTAAGGTTTTGAGCTGAGTATTTCAAGATGATTTAAGTTTTCATTCCTTTTCGTCATTTGAGAATTATGCAAATGATTGACAAAGTGTTATGCACTACAACTACAGCGTAGGTGTAGTCACAAAAAAGTAACATTGGTATCAAATTCAACCACTATAGTGTTATAATCGAAGAAAATAATAAAAATGAATTGAAAAGTGGTTCTAGTATTTGGGTATCATGGAATTAGCACGTTTAATTTTTTATTCTTAGTTGATTGCGTACCCGATGCAAAATTTACTATCCAAAAAAAAAAAAAAAAAAGATCACGAATCTTGTAATAATGTTTTGAAGTCGATCATTATCGTTGGATCAGATTCAATAAATTTTATCCATATTACAAAACGTGGACGAAATTATATAACCTATTATGCATTGTAATTTATTAAATAATATTTTTAGTTATTTAAAATTTGTTATTTTATGTTAATTTCAAGTTTCAATTTAGAAAAAAATTTCAAAGCGTAAAGTTGGGTCAGACACTTCCATATCTGTCACAAATAACTGATTTCTGCCACCTGTCTTAACAAATAAATAGTTTTCTTAAATCCTTGTCTATTATTTTCTAATATTTGAAAACAATTAATGTCTCGCTCATAATATACCAAGGCTACATACCTGCAAAATCTTTCTGATACATTGTAGATTCATAATTTATCCAATTAATGTTTTAACATCTATAGTTATGCAAACTGGGGATCCAAGCACCACTGCTTCAACTAAGTGAAACACAGTGCTTCCTGCGCAGACTCCATTTTCTAAAGTTTTCAACTGTATAGAAATCTCTTTTTCCCTTTCTCTTTCACTACATAATTAACAATTGTCAATTGTTTTATTTTTTTACATAGATAAAAGATGGAACTCAATAAAAAACCAATACAACTTTAACCAATATACGGGATCGATCTAGTCACCATTAGCTTGATGAGGTATTTTCTTTCTTATAAACAATCATATCCATGTGAAGACATTTTGATGTATTATACTTTGTAAATAACATTTTTCTTAGTGATTGTATTTTTGAATTTGTATGTAGTTTCACACACGAAAAAATATAATATATTTGTATCAGAGTCAACCTCTATATACTATTATTGAAGAAAATACTAAAATTGAATTGAAAAAATAAGAGTTATGGTATTTTAGTTTCATTGAAATATCCCGCTCAATTTTCTTTTCTCAGTAGATAGTGAATCTGATTCGGAATATCGATAAAAATCTTCTAGTAAGTTTTGGTATTGATATATTTAGTTCACCAATCTCTCGTAGATTGTGTTATTCTAAGGTTGTGAGTCGAGTATTTCAAGATGATTCAAGTTTTCATTCCTTTTCGTCATTTAAAAATTGTACAAATGATTAACAAAGTGATATGCACTATAGTGTAATTGTAGTCACAAAAAAGTACACAACATTGGTACATAAGTCAACCACTACAGTGCTATAATCAAAGAAAATAATGAAAATGAATAGAAAAAGTGGTTCTAGTATTTGGGTATTATGGAAATAGCACGCTTAAATTTTTTATTCTCAGTTGATTGCGAACCTGATTCAAAATTTACTATCCCAAAAAACAGATCACTAATCTTCTACTAATGTTTTGAAATCGATCATTATCACTGAATCAGATTCAATCCATTTTATCCGTATTGCAAAACGTGGAGGTAATTAGAACCTATTATACATTATAATTTATTAAATAATATTTAATTTATTTAAAATTTGTTATTTTTTGTTAAATTCAGGTTTCAATTTAGAAAAAAAATTTCAAAGTGTCTGAGAAGTTGGGTCAGACACTCCCATAACTATCACAACTAATTGATTTCTGCCACCTTTGTCTTCACAAGTAAATACTTTGCTTAAATTCTCGTCTGTTTTTTCTTTCTTCTAATATTTGAAAACAATTAATGTCTCGTGATTTCTTACAGGGTTCCTAAAAGATACATTTTTTGTCATCAGTTTTTTGGCTCACAGGATACCAAGGCTACATACTATCAAAATCTTTCTAATACATTGTACATTCATAAATTGTACAATACTGAAATTGAAATTGCGTTGTCTATATCTTTGCAAGCTGGGGACCCAAGCACCACTGCTTCAACTAAGTGAAACACAGTGCTTCCAACACAACCACAATTTTCTAAAGTTTTCAATTGCACAGAAATCTCTTTTTCTCTTTCACTACTTAATTAACAATTGTCAATTGTTTTGTTTCTTTTACACATAAAAGAGGGAGCTCAAAAAATATTCAATAAAACTTTAACCAACATATTGGATTGATCTAGTTTTTATGCAACTTATATCACCATTATCTCGATGAGGTATTTTTATTTTTATATACAACCATATCAATGTAAAGACATTTTGAGACTTTGAAAATAACCTTCTTCTCACTGACTGTATTTTCGAATTTGTATGTTGTTGCACATACGAAAAGATATACAATATTGGTATCAAAGCCAACCTCTACACGCTATAATCGAAAAAAATACTAAAATTGAATAGAAAAAAAGAGTTATGGTATTTGGGTTTCATTGAAATACCTTGCTCAATTTTCTTTTCTCAGTAGATAGCGAACCTGATTTAGAATATTGATAAAAATCTTCTAGTAACCTTTGGTATTGATATATATATATTTCACCATTCTCTCGTAGATTGTATTATTCCAAGGTTTTGAGTAAGTATTTCGAGATGATTCAAGTTTTCTTCCTTTTCGTCGTTTGAGAATTATGCAAATGATTGAAAAAGTGTTATGCACTATAGTGTAGTAGTAGTCACGCAAAAGTACACAACATTCGTATTAGAGTCATGCACTACAGTTCTATAATGGAAGAGAATAATAAAAATGAATCGAAAAAGTGGTTCTAGTATTTGGGTATCATGGAAATAGCACGTTTAATTTTTTATAAGTGGTTCTAGTATTTGGGTATCATGGAAATAGCACATTTACTTTTTTATTCTCAGTGGATTGTGAATAGACTTAAAATTTACAATCCAAAAAGAAAAAGATCACGAATCTTCTAATAACGTTTTGAAGTTGATCGTTATCGTTGGATCAGATTCAATAAATTATATCCGTATTGCAAAATGTGAAGGAAATTATAACCTATTATGCATTGTAATTTAATGAATAATATTTTTAGTGATTTAAAATTTGTTATATTATGTTAATTTCAGGTTTCAATTTAGAAAAAATTTTCAAAGCGTCTAAGAAGTTGGGTCAAACGCTTCCATATCTGTCACAAATAACTGATTTCTGCCACCTTTGTCTTAACAAATAAATAGTTAGCTTAAATCGATGTCTGCATTTTTTTTTTTGATATTTGAAAACAATTACTATCTCGTTCATAGGATACCAAGGCTACATACTTGCAAAATCTTTCTGATACATTGTATGTACATAACTTGTCCAATAGATGTCTTAACATCTATAGCAACACACACTAGGGACACAAGCACCACTGCTTCAACTAAGTGAAACACTGTGCTTCCAATACAACCTCCATTTTCTAAAGCTTTTCTCTTTATCTTTCATTACTTAATTAACAGTTGTCAATTGTCTTGATGTTTTTACATAGAAAAAAGAGCGAACTCAATAAAACATTAGTGCAACTTTAATCAATGTATTGGATCGATCTAGTTTTTACGCAACTTATATCACCATTACCTCGATGAGCTATTTTCTTTCTTATAAACAATCATATCAATGTGAAGACATTTAGAAGTATAATACTTTGAAAATAACGTTTTTCTCAGTGATTGAATTTTTGAATTTGTATGTAGTTCCACACATGAAAAAATATACAATATTGGTATCAGAGTCAACCTCTACAGCAATGCTACAATCGAAGAAAATAATAAAATTGAATCGATAAAACAAGAGTTCTGGTAATTCGATTTCATTGAAATACCATGCTCAATTTTCTTTTCTCAGTAGATAGCAAATCCGATTCAGAATATCGATAAAACTCTTCCAGTAAGCTTCGGCATTGATATATTTAGTTCACCAATCTCTCATAGATTGTGTTATTCTAAGGTTATGAATCGAGTACTTCGAGATGATTCAAGTTTTCATTCCTTTTCATGATTTAAAAATTGTAAAAATAATTAACAAAGTGATATGCACTACAGTGTAGTTGTAGTCACAAAAAAGTTTACAACATTGGTATTAAAGTCAACCAGTACAGTGTTATAATCGAAAAAGTGGTTCTAGTATTTGGGTATCATGGAAATAGCAAGTTTATTTTTTTTATTCCCAGTTGATTGCGAACCTGATTTAAAATTTACAATCCAATAAAAAAAGATCACGAGTGTTTTAATAACGTTTTGAAATCGATCATTATCGCTGTGTCAGATTCAATAAATTTTATCCGCATTGCAAAATGTGAAGGAAATTATAACCTATTATGCATTATAATTTATTAAATAATATTTTTAGTTATTTAAAATTTGTTATATTATGTTAATTTCAGGTTTCAATTTAGAAAAAATTTTCAAAGCGTCTGAGAAGTTTGGTCAAACACTTCCATATATGTCACAAATAACAAATTTCTGCACCTTTGTCTTAACAAATAAATAGTTAGCAGCTTAAATCGATGTCTGCATTTTTTTTGAAAACAATTACTGTCTCGTTCATAGGATACCAAGGCTACATACTTGCAAAATCTTTCTGATACATTGTACGTACATAACTTGTCCAATAGATGTCTTAACATCTATAGCAACACAAGCTAGGGACACAAGCACCACTGCTTCAACTAAGTGAAACACTGTGCTTCCAATACAGCCTCCATTTTCTAAAGCTTTTCTCTTTATCTTTCATTACTTAATTAACAATTGTCAATTGTTTTGATGTTTTTATATAGATAAAAGAGCAAACTCAATAAAAAATCAGTGCAACTTTAACCAATGTATTGGATCGATCTAGTTTTTACGCAACTTATATCACCATTACCTCGATGAGGTATTTTCTTTCTTATAAACAATCATATGAATGTGAAAACATTTTGACGTATTATAATTTGAAAATAATGTTTTTCTCAGTGATTGAATTTTTGAATTTGTATGTAGTTTCACACATGAAAAAATATACAATATTGGTATCAGAGTAACCTCTACTGTGCTACAATCGCAGAAAATAATAAAATTGAATCGATAAAACAAGAGTTCTGGTAATTCAATTTCATTGAAATACCCCGCTCAATTTTCTTTTCTCAGTAGATAGCGAATCCGATTCAGAATATCGATAAAAATCTTCTAGTAAGCTTTGGCATTGATATATTTAGTTCACCAATCTCTCGTAAATTGTGTTATTCTAAGGTTTTGAATCGAGTACTTTGAGATGATTCAAGTTTTCATTCCTTTTCATGATCTAAAAATTGTAAACATGATTGACAAAGTGATATGCACTACATTGTAGTTGTAGTCACAAAAAAGTACACGACATTGGTATCAGAGTCAACTATTATAGTGCTACAATCGAAGAAAATAATAAAATTGAATTAAAAATGTGGTTCTATTGTTTGGGTGTCTTGGAAGTAGCACGTTTAATTTTTTTATCCTTTGTTGATTGCGAACTCGATTCAAAATTTTTTTTTATAAACAATCATATCAGTTTGAAGAAATTTTGAAACTTTGAAAATAACATTTTTCTCAGTGATTGCATTTTTGAATTTGTTTATTGTTGCACAGAGGAAAAAATATACAATATTAGTATCAGAGTCAACCTCTACAATGCTATAATCGAAGAAAATAATAAAATTGAATAAAAAAAGTGGTTCCAATGTTTGGGTGTCTTGGAAGTAGCACGTTTAACTTTTTTGTCCTTAGTTGATTGCAAACTCGATTTAAAATTTTCTTTTTTATAAACATACATATCAGTTTGAAGACATTTTGAAACTTTGAAAATAACATTCCTCTCAGTGATTGCATTTTTGAATTTGTATGTTGTTGCATAGAGGAAAAAAATGTACAATATTGGTAACAAAGTCAACCTCGACAGTGCTATAATTGAGAAAATAAAAAAATTGAATCAAAAAAACAAGAGTTATGGTATTTCGATTTCATTGAAATGCCCCGCTCAATTTTCTTTTCTCAGTAGATAGCGAATCCGATTCAGAATATCGATAAAAATCTTCCAGTAAGTTTTGGCATTGATATATTTAGTTCATCAATCTCTCGTAGATTTTGTTATTCTAAGGTTGTGAATCGTGTACTTCGAGATAATTCAAGTTTTCATTCCTTTTCATCATTTAAAAATTGTACAAATGATTGACAAAGTGATATGCGCTATAGTGTAGTAGTAATCACAAAAAGTACACAACATTGGTATCAGAGTCAACCACTACCGTGCTATAATCAAAGAAAATAATAAAATTGTACCAAAAAAAGTGGTTCTAGTGTTTGGGTGTCTTCGAAGTAGCACGTTTAAATTTTTTTTCCTCAGTTGATTGCGAACCTGATTCAAAATTTCATTTTTTATAAAAAATCATATCAGTTTGAAAACATTTTGAAACTTTGAAAATAACATTCTTCTCACTTATTGTATTTTCGAATTTGTATGTTGTTGCACAGAGGAAAAAGTACACAACATTGGTATCGGAGTCAACCACTACAGTCCTATAATCGAAGAAAATACTAAAATTGACTGAAAAAATAAGAGTTATGGTATTATGATTTCATTGAAATGCCCTGCTCAATTTTCTTTTCTCAGTAGATAGTGAATCCGATTTAGAATATCGATAAAAATCTTTCAGTAAGCTTTGGCATTGATATATTTAGTTCACCAATCTCTCGTAGGTTGTGTTATTCTAAAGTTGTGAATCGAGTACTTTGAGATAATTGAAGTTTTCATTCATTTTCATCATTTAAAAATTGTACAAATGATTGACAAAGTGATATGCACTACTGTGTAATTGTAGTCACAAAAAAGTACACAACATTGGTATCAAAGTCAACCACTACAGTGCAATAATCAAAGAAAATAATAAAATTGAACCAAAAAAAGTGGTTCTAGTGTTTGGGTATCTTGAAAATAGCACATTTAATTTTTTATTCTCAGTTGATTGTGAACCCAATTTAAAATTTACGATCACAAAAAAAAAGGTCATGAATCTTCTAATAACGTTTTGAAGTCGATCATTATCTCTGGATCAGATTCAATAAATTTTATCCGTATTGCAAAATGTGAAGGAAATTATAACCTATTGTGCATTGTAATTTATTAAATAATATTTTTAGTTATGTAAAATTTGTTATATTATGTTAATTTCTGGTTTCAATTTATAAAAAAATTTCAAAGCATCTGAGAAGTTGGGTCAAACACTTCCATATGTCACAAATAACTGATTTCTGCCACCTTTGTCTTAACAGTTAAATTGTTAGCTTAAATCGATGTCTGCATTTTTTTTTCTGATATTTGAAAACAGTTACTGTCTCGTTCGTAGGATACCAAGGTTACATACTTGCAAAATCTTTCTCATACATTGTACATACATAACTTGAACAATTAATGTCTTAACATCTATAGCTATGCAAGCTGGGGACCCAGGCACCATTGCTTCAAATAAGTGAAACACAGCGCTTCCAACACAACTTCCATTTTCTAAAGTTTTTAACTGTACAGAAATCTCTTTTTCTCTTTATCTTTCACTACTTAATTGACAATTGTCAATTGTTTTGATGCTTTTACTCAAATAAAAGAGGGAGCTCAATGAAAAATCAATAAAACTTTAACCAATGTACTGGATCGATCTAGTTTTTAAGCAACTTATATCACCATTACCTCATGAGCTATTTTCTTTCTTTTACAATCATACCAATGTGAAGATATTTCGATGTATTATACTTTGAAAATAACATTTTTCTCGGTGATTGTATCTTTGAATTTGTGTGTAGTTTTGCACATGAAAAAATATACAATATTGGTATCAGCGTCAACCTCTACAGTGCTATAATTGAAGAAAATACTAAAATTGAATTGATAAAATAAGAGTTCTAGTATTTCGATTTTGATTGAAATACCCCGCTCAATTTTCTTTTCTCAGTAGATAGCGAATCCAATTTAGAATATCGATAAAAATCTTCCAGTAGGCTTTGGCATTGATATATTTAGGTCATCAATCTCTCGTAGATTGTGTTATTCTAAGGTTGTGAGTCGAGTACTACGAGATGACTTAAGTTTTCATTCCTTTTCATTATTTAAAAATTATAGAAATGAATCACAAAGTGATATGCACTACAATGTTGTAGTCACAAAATAGTACACAACATTGGTATCAGAGTCAACAACCACTATAGTGTTATAATCGAAAAAAAAAAATGAATAAAAAAAGTGGTTCTAGTGTTTGGATATCTTGGAAATAACACGTTTAAATTTTTTATTCTCAGTTGATTGCGAACCCAATTCAAAATTTTCTTTTTTATAAACAATCAAATATGTTTGAAGACACTTTGAGACTTTGAAAATAATGTTCTTTGCACTGATTGTATTTTTGAATTTGAATGTTGTTGCACAAGTTAAACAAAATATACAATATTGGTACTAGAGTCAACCTCTACATGTTATAATCGAAGAAAACCTAAAATTGAATTTAAAAAAAAAAAAAGAGTTTTGGTATTTAGGTTTTATTGAAATACCCCGCTCAATTTTCTTTTCTCAGTAGATAGCGAACTTGATTCAGAATATCGATAAAATCTTCTAGCAAGCTTTGGTATTGATATATTTAGTTCACCAATCTCTCGTAGATTGTGTTATTCCAAGGTTTTGAGTTGAGTATCTTGAGATTCTTTTTCGTCATTTGAGAATTATGCAAATGATTGACAAAGTGTTATGCACTATAATGTAGGTGTAGTCACAAAAAATTACACGACATTGGTATTAGAGTCAACCACTACAGTGTTTTAATCGAGGAAAATTTTAAAAATGAATCAAAAAAGTGGTTCTAGTATTCGGGTATCATGGAAATAGCACGTTTAATTTTTTTATTCTCAGTTGATTGTGAACCCGATTTAAAATTTGCTATCAAAAAAAAAAAAAAAAAGATCACGAATCTTCTAATAACGTTTTGAAGTCAATCATTATCGCTGGATCAGATTTAATAAATTTTATCCATATAGCAAAATGTGGAGGAAATTATAACCTATTATGCATTGTAATTTATTAAATAATATTTTTAGTTATTTAAAATTTGTTATTTTTTATTCTCAGTTGATTGCAAACCCGATTCAAAATTTTCTTTTTTATAAACAATCATATCAGTTTGAAGACATTTTGAGACTTTGAAAATAACGTTCTTCTCACTTATTGTATTTTTGAATTTGTATGTTGTTGCACAGAGAAAAAAATATATAATATTGGTATAAGTGTTAACCTCTGCAGTGCTATAATCGAAGAAATTACTAAAATTGAACCGAAAAAATAAGAGTTCTGGTATTTCGATTTCATTGAAATACCTCGCCCAATTTTCTTTTCTCTGTAGATAGCGAACTTGATTCAGAATATCGATAAAAATCATCCAGTAAGCTTTAGTATTGATATATTTAGGTCACCAATCTCTCGTAGATTGTGTTATTCCAAGGTTTTGAGCTGAGTATTACGAGATGATTCACGTTTTCATTCCTTTTCGGCATTTGAGAATTATGCAATTGATTGACAAAGTGTTATGCACTACAGTGTAGATGTAGTCACAAAAAAGTACACAATATTGGTATTAGAGTAAACCGGTACAGCGTTATAATCGAAGAAAATAATAAAAATGAATCAAAAAAGTGGTTCTAGTATTTGGATATCATGGAAATAGCACGTTTAATTTTTTATTCTCAGTTGATTGCAAACCCGATTTAAAATTTACAATCCAAAAGAAAAAGATCACGAATCTTCTAATAACGTTTTGAAGTCGATCATTATCGCTGGATCAGATTCAATAAATTTTATTCGTATTGCAAAATGTGAAGGAAATTATAACCTATTATGTATTGTAATTTTTTAAATAATATTTTTGGTAATTTAAAATTTGTTATATTATGTTAATTTCAAGTTTCAATTTAGAAAAAAATTTCAAAGTGTCTGAGAAGTTAGGTCAAACAGTTCCATATCTGTAACGAATAACTGATTTCTGCCACATTTGTCTTAACAAATAAATAGTTAGCTTAGATATATATATGTTTGCATTTTTTTCCGTCTGATATTTGAAAACAATTACTGTCTCGTTCATAGGATACCAAGACTACATACTTACAAAATATTTCTGATACATTATTCATACATAACTTGTCCAATTAATGTCTTAACATCTATAGCAACACAAGCTAGGGACACAAGCACCACTGCTTCAACTAAGTGAAACACTATGCTTCCAACACAGCCTCCATTTTCTAAAGCTTTTCTCTTTATCTTTCATTACTTAATTAACACTTGACAATTGTTTTGATGTTTTTATATAGATAAAAGAGCGAACTCAATAAAAAATTAGTGCAACTTTAACCAATGTATTGGATCGATCTATTTTATACGCAACTTATATAACCATTACCTCGATGAGGTATTTTATTTCTTATAAACAATCATATCGATGTGAAGACATTTTGACGTATTATACTTTGAAAATAATGTTTTTCTCAGTGATTGCAGTTTTGAATTTGTATGTAGTTTCACACACGGAAAAATATACAATATTGGTATCAGAGTCAACCTCTACAGTACTACAATCGAAGAAAATACTAAAATTGAATTGATAAAATAAGAGTTCTGGTAATTCGATTTCATTGAAATACCCCGCTCAATTTTCTTTTCTCAGTAGATAGCGAATCCGATTCAGAATATCGATAAAAATCTTCTAGTAAGTTTTGGTAATGATATATTTAGTTCACCAATCTCTCGTAGATTGTGTTATTCTAAGGTTGTGAATCGAGTACTTCGAGATGATTCAAGTTTTCATTCTTTTTCATGATTTAAAATTTTAAAAATGATTGGCAAAGTGATATGCACTGCAGTGTAGTTGTAGTCACAAAAAAGTACACAACATTGGTATCAGAGTCAACCACTACAGTGCTATAATCGAAGAAAATAATAAAATTGAATTAAAAAAGTGGTTCTAGTGTTTGGGTGCCTTGGAAATAGCACGTTTAATTTTTTTATCCTCAGTTGACTGCGAACTCGATTCAAATTTTTCTTTTTTATAAACAATCATATCAGTTTGAAGACTTTTTGAAACTTTGAAAATAACTTTCTTCTCACTTATTGTATTTTCGAATTTGTATGTTGTTGCATAGAGGAAAAAATTTGCAATATTGGTATCATAGTCAACCTCTACAGTGCTATAATCGAAGAAATTACTAAAATTGAACCGAAAAAATAAGAGTTCTGGTATTTTGATTTCATTGAAATACCTCGCCCAATTTTCTTTTCTCAGTAGATAGTGAACCTGATTCAGAATATCGATAAAAATCATCTAGTAAGCTTTAGTATTGATATATTTAGGTCACCAATCTCTCGTAGATTGTGTTATTCCAAGGTTTTGAGCTGTGTATTACGAGATGATTCAAGTTTTCATTCCTTTTCGGCATTTGAGAATTATGCAATTGATTGACAAAGTGTTATGCACTACAGTGTAGATGTAGTCACAAAAAAGTACACAATATTGGTATTAGAGTAAACCAGTACAGTGTTATAATCGAAGAAAATAATAAAAATAAATCAAAAAAGTGGTTCTAGTATTTGGGTATCATGGAAATAGCACGTTTAATTTTTTATTCTCAGTTGATTGCGAACCCGATTTAAAATTTCCTTTTTTATAAACAATCATATCAGTTTGAAGACATTTTAAGACTTTGAAAATAACATTCTTCTCCCTTATTGCATTTTTGAATTTGTATGATGTTGCACAGAGGAAAAAATATACAGTATTGGTATCAGAGTCAACCTCTACATGCTATAATTGAAGAAAACACTAAAATTGAATTGAAAAAAAAAAAAGAGTTCTGGTATGGGTTTCATTGAAATACCTCGTTCAATTTTCTTTCCTCAGTAGATAGCGAACCTGATTCAGAATATCGATGAAAATCATCCAGTAAGCCAAGTATTGATATATTTAGTTCACCAATCTCTCGTAAATTGTGTTGTTCTAAGGTTTTGAGCTGAGTATTACGAGATGAATCAAGTTTTCATTCCTTTTCGTCATTTGAGAATTATGAAAATGATTGACAAAGTGTTATGCACTACAGTGTAGGTGTAGTAACAAAAAAATACACAACATTGGTATTAGAGTCAACAAGTACAGTGTTATAATCGAAGAAAATAATAAAAATGAATCAAAAAAGTGGTTCTAGTATTTGGGTATCATGGAAATAGCACGTTTAATTTTTTATTCTCAGTTGATTGCGAACCCGATTAAAAATTTACTATCCCATAAAAAAATATCATGAATCTTCTAATAATGTTTTGAAGTCGATCATTATCGCTGGATCAGATTCAATAAATTTTATCCGTATAGCAAAACGTGGAGGAAATTATAATTATGCATTGTAATTTACTAAATAATATTTTTCGTTATTTAAAATTTGTTATTTTATGTTAATTTCAGTTTTCAATTTAGAAAAAAATTTCAAAGCATCTGAGAAGTTGGGTCAGAAACTTCCATATCTGTCACAAATAACTAATTTCTGCCACCTTTGTCTTAACAAATAAATACTTTTCTTAAATCCTTGTCCCTTTTTTTCTGATATTTGAAAACAATTAATGTCTCGTTCATAGGATACCAAGGCTACATACTTGTAAAATCTTTCTGATACATTGTACATTCATAACTTGTTCAATTAATGTCTTAACATCTATAGCTATGCAAGCTAGGGACCTAAGCATCACTGCTTCAACTAAGTGAAACACAGTGCTTCCAACACAGCCTCCGTTTTCTAAAGTTTTCAACTATACAAAAATCTCTTTTTCTCTTTATCTTTCACTACTTAATTAACAATTGTCAATTATTTTGATGCTTTTACACCGATAAAAGAGGGAACTCAATAAAAAATCAATACAACTTTATAACCAATGTACAGGATTGATCTAGTTTTTAAGCTACTTATATCACCATAGCCTCGATGAGGTATTTTCTTTCTTATAAAATATCATATCAATGTGAAGACATTTAGACGTATTATACTTTGAAAATAACGTTTTTCTCTGTCATTGCATTTTTTGAATTTGTATGTAGTTTCGCACACAAAAAAAATATACAATATTGGTATCATAGTCAACCTCTACAGTGCTACAATCGAAGAAAATACTAAAATTGAATTGAAAAAACAAGAGTTCTGGTATTTCAGTTTCATTGAAATACCCCGTTCAATTTTCTTTTCTTAGTAGATAGCGAATCCGATTCAGAATATTGATAAAAATCTTCCAATAAGCTTTGGCTTTGATATATTTAATTCACCAATATCTCGTAGATTGTGTTATTCTATGGTTGTGAGTTGAGTACTTCGAGATGATTCAAGTTTTCATTCCTTTTCGTTATTTAAAAATTGTAAAAATGATTGGCAAAGTGATATGCACTACAGTGTAATTGTAGTCACAAAAAAGTACACAACATTGGTATCAGTGTCAACCACTATAGTGCTATAATCGAAGAAAATTATAAAAATGAATAAAAAAAGTGGTTCTAGTATTTGGGTATCTTGGAAATAGCACATTTAAATTTTTTATTCTCAGTTGATTGCGAACCCTTTTTAAAATTTACTATCCCATAAAAAAAGATCACGAATCTTCTAATAACGTTTTGAAGTCGGTCATTATCATTGGATCAGATTCAATAAATTTCATCTGTATAGCAAAACGTGGAGGAAATTATAACCTATTATGCATTGTAATTTACTAAATAATATTTTTAGTTTTTTAAAATTTGTTATTTTACGTTAATTTCAGGTTTCAATTTAGAAAAAAATTTCAAAGCGTTTGAGAAGTTGGGTCAGACACATCCATATCTATCACAAATAACTGATTTCTGCCACCTTTGTCTTAGTAAATAAATAGTTTGCTTAAATCCTTGTCCCTTTTTTTTCTAATATTTGAAAACAATTAATGTCTCATTCATAGGATACCAAGGCTACAGACTTACAAAATCTTTTTGATACATTGTACATTCATAACTTGTCCAATTAATGTCTTAACGTCTATAGCTATGCAAGCTGGGGACCCAAGCACCACTGCTTCAAATAAGTGAAACACAGTGCTTACAACACAGCTTCCCTTTTTTAAAGTTTTCAACTGTACACAAATAAAAGAGGGAACTCAATGAGAAATCAATACAACTTTAACCAATGTACTGGATGGATCTAGTTTTTAAGCAACTTATATCACCATTACCTCGATGAGGTATTTTCTTTTTTTTTACAATCATATCAATGCCAAGACATTTTGATGTATTATACTTTGAAAATAACATTTTTCTCGGTGATTGTATTTTTGAATTTGTGTGTAGTTTTGCACACGGAAAAATATACAATATTGGTATCAGAGTCAACCTCCACAGTGCTATAATCGAAGAAAATACTAAAATTGAATTGATAAAATAAGAGTTATGGTATTTCGGTTTCATTGAAATACACTGCTCAATTTTCTTTTCTCAGTAGATAGCGAATCCGATTTAGAATATTGATAAAAATCTTCCAGTAGGCTTTGGCATTGATATATTTAGGCCACCAATCTCTCATAGATTGTGCTATTCTACGGTTGTGAGTCAAGTACTTTGAGATTATTCAAGTTTTCATTCCTTTTCATCATTTAAAAATTGTAGAAATGAATCACAAAGTGATATGCACTATAGTGTAGTTGTAGTCACAAAAATAGTACACAACATTGGTATCAGAGTCAACCACTACAGTGTTATAATCGAAAAAAATTATAAAAATGAATCAAAAAAGTGGTTCTAGTATTTTGGTAACTTGGAAATAGCACGTTTAATTTTTTTTTATTCTCAGTTGATTGCCAACCCGATTCAATTTTTTTTTTTTTTTATAGACAATCATATCAATGTGAAGACATTTTGAGACTTTAAAAATAACGTTCTTCTCACTGATTGTATTTTCGAATTTGAATGTTGTTGCACGCGTGAAAAAATATACAATATTGGTATCAGAGTCAACCTCTACATGCTATAATCAAAGATAACACAAAAATTGAATTAAAAAAAAAAGAGTTCTGGTATTTAGGCTGCATCGAAATACCCCGCTCAATTTTCTTTTCTCAGTAGATAGCGAACCTGATTCAGAATATCGCTAAAATCTTCCAGCAAGCTTTGGTATTGATATATTTATTTCACCAATCTCTCGTAGATTGTATTATTCTAAGGTTTTGAGCTGAGTATTTCAAGATTGCTTTTCATCATTTGAGAATTATGCAAATGATTGACAAAGTGTTATGCACTACAATGTAGGTGTAGTAAAAAAAAAGTACACAACATTGGTATTAGAGTCAACCACTACAATGTTATAATCGAAGAAAATATTAAAAATGAATAGAAAAAGTGGTTCTAGTATTCGGGTATCATGGAAATAGCACATTTAATTTTTTTATTCTCAGTTGATTGTGAACCCGATTTAAAATTTACTATCCAAAAAAAAAAAAAAAGATCACGAATCTTCTAATAACGTTTTGAAGTCAATCATTATCGCTGGATCAGATTCAATAAATTTTATCCGTATAGCAAAATGTGGATGAAATTATAACCTATTATGCATTTTAATTTATTAAATAATATTTTTAGTTATTTAAAATTTGTTCATTTATGTTAATTTCAGGTTTCAATTTAGAAAAAAATTTAAAAGCATCTAAGAAGTTGGGTCAGACACTTCCATATCTGTCAAAATAATTGATTTCTGCCACCTTTGTCTTAACAAATAAATAGTTTGCTTAAATCCTTGTCTTTTTTTTTCCAATATTTGGAAACAATTAATGTCTCGTTCATAGGATACCAATGCTACATACTTGCAAAATCTTTCTGATACATTGTCCATTCATAACTTGTCCAATTAATGTCTTAACATCTATAGCTGCACAAGCCCAAGCACCACTGCTTCAACTTAGTAAAACACTGTGCTTCCAACACAGCCTCCATTTTCTAAAGTTTTTCTCTTTATCTTTCATTACTTAATTAACAATTGTCAATTGTTTTGATGTTTTTACACAGATAAAAGAGCAAACTCAATAAAAAAAACCTGTGCAACTTTAACCAATGTATTGGATCGATCTAGGTCACAAAATAGTACACAACATTGTTATTAGAGTCAACCACTACAATGTTATAATCGAAGAAAATAATAAAAATAAATCAAAAAAGTAGTTCTAGTATTTGGGTATCATGGAAATAGCATGTTTAATTTTTTATTCTCAGTTGATTGCGAATCCGATTCAAAATTTACTATCCAAAAAAAAAAAAAATCATGAATTTTATAATAAAATTTTGAATCGATCATTATCACTGGATCAGATTCAATAAATTTTATCCATATAGAAAAACATGGAGGAAATTATAGCCTATTATGCATTGTAATTTATTAAATAGTATCTATAGTTATTTAAAATTTGTTATTTTATGTTAATTTCAGGTTTCAATTTAGAAAAAAATTTCAAAATGTCTGATACATTGTGTAAAAATTTCAACCAAGGCTACATACTTGCAAAATCTTTCTGATACATTGTGTTGTTTTATGGTTGTCCTTGTTGGTAACCCGGCCACGTGGTGGTGATGACGTGGCCAGTTTGAGTGACGTGGATGAAAATAATGACATGACAGTGTCTAGCGTCACCAATGAGATAACAGAGCTACTTGGTATGTATGGAGTGGTTTAATACACCCTTAGTCAATGGTGCGGGTTTTTGGGTCAAAACTGGTAAAATTGGCCTATTAATGCTCATGGGAATTTTTGATAATGAAAATGACATTTTGGAAGATCGATTCTTCATAAAAAAGATAGATTGTAATTTACCTAGTCCAGTGCATTTGATTTTGTCACATTTCGATAACGTATGAAGAAGTTACGGCTTTTGTGGTAGTCGAGGGCAGTTTCGGCATTGAAGATAAATTTTTTAAAGGAAGTGTTCTCCATATAACAATACGATAAAAATCCAATCTTTTCAACGGTTCTAATTTCATCATGTTCCGATTTCGTATGAGAAAGATGCGTCATTGGAAAGGCCTAGGGGTATTTTGATCTTTTTACATGGTTGAGTCAGATGATTGATTCTTCTGAAAAGTCGTAGACCGTCCAGTTACGGTTCCAACGCATTTCATTTCATCTCGATCGAATATTGTATGAAAAAGTTATAAGTGTTTTTGTAAAACCAGTTCAAAAATCCAAACTGAAAATTCATCAGTATGCTCTCGGTGTTGGGCGGATTTTTCGAAACTGATTTTTGATATTTGAAGGGCTTTTGTGTAATTTCAAGATTTTGAAGGTCTGAGTTGCAGGGGGTCTTTAAGCACTGAAATATATGGAGGCAGGAGCTTGATTGTAATAAAAGAGAGTATAGGGTTGTGAAATGGACGGTCCAGATTCGACCACGTAGGCTTGATTCTCATCTAAGAGTGCTCACGAATTGGGGCTGGATCGAACGCTTAATATGCTTGCATGAGATTTTCTATTGGTCAGATTTATCAAGAACCATAAGCTGGCACTGCACATGATCGAGGATGCTACAGTGTTACGCACATGCAAAAAGTGGCATAGATAGATGCTGTTTCTCAAGATCTCATGAGATTTGATTTCAACCAGATCTGAAGATCTCAATCCAAGGGCTGCGAGTAGCGTATACTTTAGGAGACATAGCCTGTTCCCTCTGTGAATCGTGCCGATCTAACTTATAGAATGTCGACAACGTTTTTGACCGCTGACACAACGTTGACCGGCTACGTCATTATGATGTCATATGATCCTAGATCTACGGTTCATGTTTACTATCTGTTATGGGAATCCGACGGCTCATATTATTAGATACTCTTTGATGAGATCTACGGCCAGATTTGCACCCCTATTGCACGTGCCGCCGGTGTAGCCTATGCCACTCCTATGAAGATTCCATTTCAGGCTATTTCATTGCTCTAACTTCAAATGGTCATATCTCCCTCATTTAACTCGGATGAACCAAGTTGCTACTTCTTCGTTTTTTTAAATACCTACACTATGGAAGCAAGAAAAATGAGTTTTGAATAAAAGAAGGCTACGGTTTTGGTAAGATTGGTAAGAGAAGCTTCCCCATCTTTGTAGGTCCTTGAATGAACATGAATACTTGATGATAAATGTTCTTAGACCATTAAAGGAGGTAAAAGAGGTGGTTGAAGTGTGTTAATGATATATTAACTCAAATCCAAGGAGGAAAAGAAGAAAGCAAGGATGTGTTTGCTTTGAAGAGCAAGAAGCCAAGGAGAGAGAAGGTGTGAGCACCAAACTTGTCAGTACAAGTTTCAAGTCATCCCAGGCAATTGGTTGTGAGATTTTCTAACCTTTGATTTTATATTATATGCATGTATGTATGTTAGGGTTAGTTGTGGCTGAATATATACATGCTAGATTAGTTGTGGATGAACTGTAAGCATGTTAGCTAGATCCGTATATGCTAGGTAGAGCTTGACTGTAGGGCATTGATATAAGCCCAAATTTATTATATTCTTTATTGAGTGCTTAGTAGGTGCTAAGCATCCGGAGTGGGTGCTCCCATGTAGTGGGTGCTACACATTGTATCGGCACTGCGAGTGCCATCTCAGCTTCGGCTTGAGAAAATTGAGTGTGGGTGCTCCCGACTATGGGTGCAGTCAAAAGTAGTGTATTGAGTAGATACGAAGCCTTTACAGGCACTACTCGGGGGATATAGGTAAATTGTCAAACCTCGTAAAAATCCTATGTTGTGGGTGCTTGTTGTTTGTATTTTACATTGAAGTGCATGGAATGTGGAATGGGTGTGCACACTTAGTGCCTATGAGAGGCTGAGTGTACATACGCCTATGTGCAAACAGGGACAGGTATATCAGATTTTTCTTAGCCAGACATTAGACAGTTTTTAGGGATTGAAATTAGACTCACTGATTCACCCCCCCTCTCAGTGACTGCTGGGTTACAACAATTGGTATCAGAGCTGATACTCAGTGACAGTTTGATCAATAGCTGAGTGATCCAGAGGCAGTGGTGGTGACAGTATGGCAGGTGAAGGTTATTCAAGATATGCACTAAAGTTTGATGGATCTGATTTTATCTTGTGGAAGAGGAGAATGCAGTCGTACCTAAGTTCACTAGGTTATGATGTTTGGTCATCAGTTCTGATTGGGTACACGAAACCTGAAGGAGGTCCGGTTGACAATGAAGCTAAGAAAGCTTATTGTTACAATCAGAAGGCTGTGAATGTAATATTCTCAGCATTGGATAAGAATGTAAAAGCTATGGTAATGGATTGTGAATCAGTCAAGGATATCTGGGGAAGACTGAAGAGTATTGATGAAGAGTCTGAAGAATCATTTAATGATGAAGATGATGAGGCTTCATTGTCTCAATAGATGTGGAAGAAAACAAAGAAGATTCTTATAGCAAGAAAGATTCTACAGAAGAAGAAGAGGAAGATGAAAAATTACATCTAGAGGCTGAACTCACAGTTGCTCTTAGAGAGCTTAAAAGAGAAAGGAAGAAAGTGAAAAATGTCACTCAAGACTTTAAGGGGCAAGAACATTTAGTTCTTGAATTGAGAGATCAAGCCAATAAGTTAAGGAAGACCTTAGATGATCTTGAGTATCAACTCTCACAAAAGACCATTGACTGCAACACTCTTAAGTTAAAGAAAGTGGTTTTGAAAACACAACTAGAGGAGCAATATGAGATTCTTGCACAATTTGATGGTTATGCAGATGAGCTAGCCTTGCTAAAGGCTAAGGTTGAAGACTATGGGAGAACTGAGATTGAGAGAGAAGACTTAAAAAATAAAGATGTTGAAGATGACTCTACTCCAAAAGAGCATCCTAGCAGTAAGAAGCTTAATGACATCATCAATGCTTAAAGACCGAGTCATATCAAATTTGGGTTTGGATTTGTTGGGAAATCTTTGAAAAATACCAAGGCAGGAACGATACATAATCCTATCAAAGTCAATGACAGGAATGCTCAAAGAGGAAAGGCACATGTTACTACTATTGGCAATGTCAAGAGAGCAGTACAAAAAGATTAACTGCAGACTGGTCCAATCAGAAGAGAAAATCCATCTATATTCCATAAGACTAACTATGCTAGACAACCACAGTTGGCAAGGCCAAACAGGAGAGCAGAGAGCTATAGATACAGTCAAGGTCCTCAACAGAGACCTAGAGCATTTGACAACTTTAGAGCTCCTTGCAGATGGCAGATGGAACCCGTGATGCAGAGGCACACCTTTTAAGGTTATTGTTACAAATGCAACACTTTTGGACATAAGATCTCAGATTGCAAGTTCAACATTGGTCCAAGGAGTTATGTGGACAGAAATCCTTTTGCACCCTTATGGAGAAAACAGTTGAATGTTACAAATGCAACAACCTTGGACATATTGCAAGGAATTGTAGAACTGTGTTTCCCCCACAAAGAAAGGAGAATAGAGGTAAGCAGAGAGTTTTCAGAAACATAGAAGATTATGAGATGGAGAGACAGTTCTCAAGACAGAAGAAAGCAAAGAAATCTCAATTTGTTAAGAAAGTTTGAGTTCAGAGAGAGAGTAGAAGATGAAGAAGATGCAGCAGCATTTGTTATTCAGAGAGCTTTTAAGGCTCAAGAAGGCTCTACTCCATGGATTCTTGATAGTGGTTGCACCAGCCACATGACAGGAGATAAGGAAAGGTTTGAACAATTACATGACTTTGAAGGTGAATCTATGAAGTTTGGCAACAACAATGGTGCCAGAATTACAGGGAAGGGGTCCATAAGTCTAAACCATGGGAAGGTGAAATCCCTTGATGTCTTGTATGTTGAAGGGCTCAAACACAATCTTCTCAACATCAGTAAAATTTGTGACAAAAGGCATGAAGTAACTTTCACTACTAGTAAAGGGTGTAAGATAAGAAGATCAAGCAGCAAAAAGGTTGTAGCTACTGGACAAAGAACTTCAGGGAACTTGTACACCTTAACAGAGTTAGAGAAAGATTCTTGCATGGTCAGCATAGATGAGAAGACATGGTTGTGGCATCGAAGATTTGGGCATATTAGTTTCAAGAACCTTGTTAAGATTTCTTCGAAGAAGGCAGTGAGAGATGTTCCTGAGTTGAAGAAGCTCTCCAATCCTATATGTGCATCTTGTCAGAAGTGAAAGCAAACCAGAATCTCCTACAAGTCTAAGGAGTACTATTCCAATTCTCCATTGCAGTTGATTCACACAGACCTATGTGGTCCTATGAGGACACCTAGAACCTCAGGAGAGAGATACATCATGTTGTTTGTTGATGATCATTCAAGAATGGTGTGGGTGATGTTCTTGAAACATAGGTTAGAGGCTTTCGAAAGATTCAAGATCTTTAAAAAGCAAGTTGATAATCAGACAAGGAAGAAGATAAAGCATCTGTGATCTGATAGAGGAGGTGAGTATAGTTGGGATGATTTTAAAGAATACTGCTATGAGCATGGTATCAGGAAATAAACTTCAGCTCTTTGAACACCCCAACAGAATGGTGTTGCAGAGAGAAAGAATAGAACAGTGCAGGATATGGCTAGAACAATGTTGGTAGAGAATGACATGGGTAAAAAGTTCTGGAAGGAGGCAGTTCTAACTGTAGTGTACATCCATAACAGATATATGTTGAGACCTTATAAAATCTAGACTCCATATGAAATCTGGTTTGGAAGAAGGGCTACAGCAAGACACTTCAAGGTCTTTGGTATTAAGTGTTACATAAAGAACACAACCCAAGATTTGGGTAAGTTTGATAATAGGGCTGATGAGGGTATATTTTTAGGCTATTCTACTTCAAGTAAGGCCTATAGATGCTACAACAACAGATTTGAAAAAATTGTAGAGAGTGCTGATATCATAGTTGATGAAAAAATAGATATTCCTTCAGGCTCATGAATTGAACTTCCAGAATTTGAAGATTTTGATGATGAGAATGACCTGGTTGATCATAAACCCAAAAGGAAAGATGAGATTGATGTTAAACAGGATGAGGTAGATTCAGATGAGCAGAGGAGACACAACAGAGTTGATCAACAGGAAACAGATGAGTTAATCATTTGTGACCCCACTGTAAGTGTTCAGACTATAAGAATGAAGACCAACACCTATTCTCTGCTTTCGAAGATTGAACCAAAAACTGTTGATGAGGCAAGCAATGATGAGAGATGGATGAAGGCCATGAATGAAGAACTTAATCAGATAGAGAGGAATCACACTTGGGATCTAGTCCATAGGCCAGTTGACAAGAATGTGATTGGTACTAAATGGGTTTTCAGAAACAAACTCAATGAAGATGGTCAAGTGGTGAGGAACAAAGCAAGACTTGTATGCAAAGGGTATGCTCAAGTGAAAGGCATTGATTTTGAGGAAATTTTTGCTCCAGTGGCAAGACTTGAGGCTATCAGAATGTTCTTGGCTTTGTCAGTGTACAAGGGGTTCAAGGTCTACCAGATGGATGACAAATCAGCTTTTCTAAATGGAAACTTGGAAGATGAAGTTTACATAAAGCAACCTGATGGGTTTCAACTGAGTGAGGACCCCACCCTTGTGTCTGATTGAAGATGGCATTGTATGGTTTGAAACAAGCTCCAAGGGCATGGTACTCCAGATTGGACTCTTACTTGTGCAAGTTGGGTTTCAAGAAAGGCTTAGTGGACAGTAATCTCTACATTAGAACTGAAGAAAACGATCAGCTTATGATGATTGTGTACGTAAATGATATCATCTTTGGGGGTCACAAAGATGAGCTGTGCAAAGATTTTGTAATGAGAATTGCAAGCCAGTTAGTACACCTATGATGACTGGGTATAAGTTGAGCAAGGAAGATGACTCTCCATCAGTTGACCACACCTCGTATAGGTCAATGATTGATAGCCTATTATATCTGACAGCTAGTAGGCTTGACATCTTACAAGCTGTGTGCATGGTAGCCAGATTCCAAGCAAGACCAAAGGAGACACATGTGGTAGCAGTGAAGAGAATTTTCAGTTATCTAAAAGGGACTAGTGAGTTTGGGTTATGGTATCCGAAAGTCAAGAGTTTTAGTTTATCAGCTTTTTTAGATGTAGATTGGGCCGGATGTGGAGATGACAGGAAGAACACCAGTGGTGGTGCATTCTATTTGGGGAGCAGCTTGGTGGCATGGCATAGTAAGAAGCAAGAGTCAGTCTCTCTTTCAACTACAGAGGCAGAATACATTGCAGCTACATCTTGTTGTACACAAGTTTTGTGGATGAAGCAGATATTGAAGGATCTGAGTGTGGAGGTTAAGCAGGCAGTGCCACTATATTGTGAAATACTAGTGCTATCAATATCTCTAAGAACCCGGTGATGCATTCTAGAACGAAACACATTGCTATCCGGTATCATTTCTTAAGAGACAAGATGATGGAAGGTGAAATAAGGATGGAGTTTGTTCCCACAGTAGAGCAGGTGGCTGATATCTTCACTAAACCACTTCCTAAAGATCAGGTGGATAATAGCTTCACTAAACCCATATCTAACCTTTGATTTTACATTATATGCATTATGTATGTTAGGGTTAGTTGTAGATGAATGTATACATGCTAGGTTAGTTGTGGATGAACTGTAAGCATGCTAGCTAGTTGTGGATGTATATGCTAGGCAGAGCTTGACTGTAGGGCATTGATATAAGCCCAAATTTGCTGTATTCTTTATTGAGTGCTTAGTGGGTGCTAAGCACTAGGAGTGGGTGCTAAGCACCAGGAGTGGGTGCTACACATTGTATCGGCACTGCGAGTGCCATCTCAGCTTCGGCTTGAGAAAATTGGGTGAGGATGCTCCCGACTGTGGGTGCAGTCAAAAGTAGTGTATTGAGTAGGTACGAAGCCTTTACAGGCACTACTCCAGGGATGTAGGTAAATTACTGAACCTCGTAAAAACTCAGTGTTGTGGGTGCTTGTTGTTTGAATTTTATATTGAAATGCGTAGAATGAAGAATGGGTGTGCACACTTGGAAGTACCTATGAGAGGCTAAGTGTGCATACGACTATGTGCAAACATGGACAGGTATATCAGGTTTTTCTTAGTCAGACATCAGACAGTTTTTTGGGGATCGAAATTTGACTCACTGATTCACCCCCCTCTCAGTGACTGTCAGGTTACAACACATTGTACATCCATAACTTGTCCAATAAATGTATTAACATCTATAGCTATGCAAGCTGGGGACCCAAGCACCACTGGTTCAACTAAGTGAAACACAGTGCCTCCAACACAGCTTCCATTTTCTAAAGTTTTCAACTGTACAGAAATCTCTTTTTCTCTTTATCATTCACTACTTAATTAACATTGTCAATTGTTTTTAATGCTTTTACAAAGATAAAAGAGGGAACTCCATAAAAAATCATTAAAACTTTAACTAAGTACTAGATCGATCTAGTTTTTAAGCAACTTATATCACCATTACCTCGATGAGGTATTTTCTTTCTTATAAACAATCATATCAATGTGAAGACATTTTTACGTATTATACCTTGAAAATAACGTTTTTCTCAATGATTGCATTTTTGAATTTGTATGTAGTTTCGTACAAGAAAAAATATACAATATTGGTATCAAAGTCAACCTCTACAGTGCTATAATCGAAGAAAATACTAAAATTGAATTGAAAAAACAAGAGTTCTGGTATTTTTGTTTCATTGAAATACCCCGCTCAATTTTCTTTTCTTAGTAGATAGCGAATCCGATTCAGAATATCGTTAAAAATCTTCCAGTAAGCTTTGGCATTGATATATTTAGTTCACCAATCTCTTGTAAATGGTGTTATTCTAAGGTTGTGAGTCGAGTACTTCGAGATGATTCAAGTTTTCATTCCTTTTCGTTATTTAAAAATTGTACAAATGATTGACAAAGTGATATGCACTACGGTGTAGTTGTAGTCACGAAAAAGCACACAACATTGGTATTAGAGTCAACTACTACAGTGCTATAATCGAAGAAAATAATAAAAATGAATCAAAAGTGTTACACCTGTGTCCTAATCCGGTCTAATTTGAAACTGTTGTGACAGGCCTCGAATCGAAGATCGAAAGTACAACCTGATTTTGGCTCACGGCTGCGCATTGCTGAAGAAGTAGTGATGACCTCACATGTTTGTGCATTGCATCCTATCTAACTGGAGGAGATTCATACCTTCCGATCCCAGACAGTAAGTGACCCAACTCCCCATACTTAATTTTTGGCATGCATCATAATCTTTGAAAAACCTTTGGCATATCCAAGGGTAACCACCTGTGCGAGACCAACCATGGGACAACAAGCTGTCTTGACCACCAGAAATAAGCCACTGGAAGCAACCTGGGCATGAATCCGGTGCCTGTTTTTGGTGGGTCCACAGGCTGCTGTCGAGGTTTCGATGCCTGTGGGTCCCACCACTCGCATCGTAAATGGTTCCAGATAATCCCAAATCATTATCCACATCTTTCTCTTGATGTGAACACCTTATGGACCTAAATGTGCGAGTCCTCATGCCCCAAAAGTCATTTTAACCCGATTGGTTCAAAAGTGGCCCAAACCAAACAGACCCTTAGGCCCAACTTAAGTTATAAGTTGGGAAATGAGGATTCATTTCCTCATTTACCTTGTGCCCAATATAGGAGAGGAAAGGAAGGAAGAAGAGGAAGGACGGGATTTAAGGCCTACCTTGGTGTCGGCTCTCGCCTTGTTGCCAGCTATCGCCTTGTTGTCGGAATCGCTGTCGGAGGTAAGCACAACCTCCCATGCCTCTCTCTCTCCATTTTGACCTATACAAAGATAGGTATGGATAGAACCTTGGTGTATACACAATGTTAAGGTTGTAGGATGAGTGTTCTACCCTCCCGATGTTATTGTCGAGCTCGAACCAAGCCCGGTGAGCTTCGGTAACATGTAACGCCAAAAGACCAACTAGGGTTTTGATTGTTGAATCGATGTATCCCCCAAATGGCTTGATGAAAATGGAATTTTCTTGGCTTAGAATGATACTAGGGACATCCCCTACAAACTCTATGGAACAAATCCAGTAATCAGGCTTGAGCCGGAAAGCCCCAAATTGTTGGACTGCCCTGTACCTCCACTGGAAACAGTCCATCAAATCCACTGGGTCTGTTTCTGGTGGCATATTTCCAGCAGACTTAGAGCCTTATGTGCTCTTTGTCACCTCCACCGAAAACAGGTCTGATATTTCTAAGGAAAATGCCCTGTTTCTGGTGGTTGTTTCTGGTGACATTACTATCATTGGGAGACAGTCACTTTGGGGGTGACCTGTGTGGGTTCCTCCCGATGTTTTCGATGCGTACTGACGTACGATTCCATTTGTGCCTAGGACAGTGATGCGCACGTGCCCCGAAGTCAGAATTGATTTATTGATTGGTGGCCTTACTTGAACCCTAAACCAAACAAAGATCAACAAGGTGAGGGATGGACTATGTTTATTTTTAGAATGTTTATCATTTATTAAATTGCTCACATGCTTAGAATTATATTCTTAATTGTAATTATCATTTTTCGATCATGATATAAATTATATGGAAATGTATGACGGGATCCGGTGTGGCCGAGGTGGTACCGGAACCGTGATCATCGTGTGTTTGGTTGTGTGTGTGTGTGTGAGACGGAATTTGGCATAGCCGAGGTGGTATCAGTGCTGTGATTACCTTATATATGTTGCATTCATGCATTGACTATGTGCTTTAGAGTTAGTTGTAGTCTCGGGTTATACTTTGTGGCCAAGGTCTCATTGGTACCGTGTACCCCAAACTACATTTGGAAATGGATCCGCTTCGTGGGTGAGGTCTTGCCGATGTTGCGTAGTCCATACTCAATTGTTATTACATGCTAGATTAGGTAAACGCTCGGATTTCACTCTGTGGCCAAGGTCTCTCCGGTATTGTGTAATCCATACTAACTGTATCATTATGAAGGCATGTAGTATAAATGTGGTTAGGTATCACTCCCTATGCTACGTACCCTTGCCAACAGGGGTTGAGGTGTTGGTTAATCACCCATTGTGGTATGTTTGATGAGCCTTACCGAAGTACCACTCCCACGGTACTATATGATTGTTACCGGAGATAGGAACCTGTCCGGTGTGGCTGATGTGTTATTGGTGCCGTGATTTATCAGGGTTTGTTGGGTGATCCATGGACTCATACAGGGACTGGCAGGCTTCTAATCATAGATAGGGTTTGTATCCTTGCTTAGTCGATGTCATTTTCGAGACAAGGGATACAACCTAATGTACCATAGTAGCATTTACCAGACTTAGTTTGTATTGTTAGGTGGACAATAAATAAATGAACTGCATCAGGAGCATCATGGACTATGTGTTTAATTTTTGCAATCATGCATCATAAATAATGCTACTATTGACTTGCTTGGATGTGCTTGACCCCACCCCTCACTGAGCGAGTTGGAAAGCTCACCCCATGTATACACCCCTTTTTAGATGATGATGCATGTACCGCGGTGTCAATGGTGGGTGATCAAGTATCTTCTGGGTTGGAGTACGGTGTGAGCGACTGGTGGATGCCAGAAGCAGAGGAGCACGATCAAGACTGTGCTTATGCCGCACCGTGAGATTGTACATAATATTGTGATACTTTTGGATATAGTGGTAGATTGTATATTTTCTTGAGATTATAGTATATGTCAGGGATGAATGTAACAGAATAACCCAGTTATTGCTATTATATTACCATTAGATGTTTTCCCATTTTAATTATAAATTCCGCTACTATACTCTGATTCTGCTACTTATACTGGTTTGTGATGTGAGATTGTAAAAATGTTAAGGTACTGCTATCAGAGATCTTGGTAGGTTTGTAAGACAGGTACATGTCTTACTCACACCGTCGGTATTCCTAATGGTAAGTTGGGTCAACTGGGAATGGGGTGTGATAAAAAGAGTGGTTCTAGTATTTGGGTATCTTGGAAATAGCACGTTTAAATTTTAGGTAATTTAAAACACCACCCACTAGAGAATGCATCAATTATAAGACCACCCCCTCTGTTTCACTAAATTAGTAGACTCAGACCCCCTATCGTCAGTCACAATTAACTGAGAATTTGAAACGGCATTATTACCCTTTTGACTAAAATACATGACCCTAAATTGTAAATTCCATCCTCCTCCTCTTCGCCCCACAATGTCGACCGATGAACAACATTCTAAAATTTGTATTCCACAATGGATGAAGAAGAGAGATAGAAATGTCAAAAGCATTCATCGAAGATGGTTCTGAGGAATACAAATGGCTGTGAGGTTTGACAGTTTTTCATGAAAGATCCATTTTTAATGTTTTGATTTGTATTCTTGAAAATTGGAATGAACCTTACCATGATACCATCCTCTGAACCAAGAGGAATGATTTTGTACTGCAAAGTCACAACCTGAGTAATACAAACCATGGGAGTTTGCCCTCTTTGCCTCAGAGATGGTCTCCTCCAACTCTACCCCAACTGTGCTGACGTGCGCCCTTGTGTGTGCTGTACTTCTTCTTCTTTCTCATCGTCTTCTTCCTTTTATCACTCCTCTATGGATAATCCAAAGTTTGAGCTGGGATCGGAGCCGTCGAACGCGTTTTAAATCTAATCAACAGTGAGCCTGCCTTCCAATGTTCCAGATCCAACAACTTCAACTTCATCGGATGGAGACTTTCTGATAAGGATGCCGTAGCACCAACTCCTGACCTGAGTCATAGCAGATCATCATTGTGGTCTGTGTTTAAGTCTTCGAGGAAAACGAAGAAATCAGAGGAAGAAAAGGAAGAGAAACCGCAGCCAGAAAAGGCGAAGATGAGAACGAAATCGATAAGAATTTCTGTAAATCCAACAATTTCTTCTTTCTCTAAACCTGTAGGCGATGATAACAAGTTGAATAGGGAGGAGTTGGTACTTTCTGAGTATAATGAAAGTTTTTCGGCAACCGAAGACAACTAAAAGACAATCGGTTGTGACACTAGGGATGTTCTCGTCATTCGCCTGCATCTCAGAAGCTTATTTTTGTTGGTGGTGAGAACAACTCTTGATGGTTCGCTCAGGAGCCAACTGGACCAGCCTTTAATTTTCTCTACTTAGGAGCTATGGAGCCTTTTGATCGTAGGGGAGCGATGCGGCAAGAGACAAATGGGATTTGTGGTTTGCCTTACCACAATCTCTCTCTCTCTCTCTCTCTCTCTCTCTCTCTCTCTCTCTCTCTCTCCCCTGTACGAAGGCCTAACTTAAGTACTAAACTGATCATTCCTTCTGCAAATCCACTGCCTGAGCTTTAGCGTAGCCAGTTGCAGTCCCTCATGGCCAAGAACCCCCTAGCTCCTTACCATCTTTCTATGACCCTGGGCAAACCAGCCGCCCTGTCTGACTTTTATACTCCCGTCGCCCACCGGCAATCCTTATACGTTTATTAGACTTGCAACTTGATTTAAAAAAAAAAAAAAGTTGAAATAGAATTCATGTTTGGAAGAGGAGAGGTGGAGCACAACGATCTGGAGATGATGATGATGGAACTAAGTACTCACTTTTAGAAGGGTATTTTAGTATTTAGAAAAAAATATATCTTCTTATGTTAATATTTATGATATATTCCGTAATAAAGACTGACAGTAGGGGGTCTGAGTATAAGTTGGTATTATGTAGTGGGTGTTTCTCTAATAGTGGCATTCTCTAGGGGGTGGTGCTGTAAATTACCCTTTTTTTTTAATGGAAGAAAAACTATATTTATAATAATCGTCCGAGATTACATCATAATAATCCTAGAAATTCATAAACTTAATTGTATCGCACATAGCTATATCCATAGACACTTCATCACCAGAGTCTTTGATATGCATTTATACAGGTAAGGAAGGGACCCAAATCTAGAATATAATTCCCAAATAAACGGTGAAGAAAGGAATGACCAACTTGTGCTTAAAGGTTTTGGAATAAGATGAAGTAAAGTCTTCGTTGAGAACCATACTTCACCGATAGTCCAACTCCTGGCAGCAACTAGATTCAGGCCTTGTAAAATCCCATAAGTTTCAGGTTCCTTGGTAGATGTAGTTGAAACAAAACCTCCTCTGATAATCTTGAATTTTCCTTGAAACAGAATGCCAAATATCCAACCTGCTTTTAAGTCCAAAAAGTTAGTAACACCAAGATATTATTATGTGATATGGTAAAAAGGGGATAGGTAAGTATCTCTCTATGATGTCTTCTGGATCATCTATAACGAAGAGAACATGATCAGAAGAGTTAGTAGGTTGCAATAGTTTCAGATCATTAGCCCAATTATTAATATTATGAACTATGAAGAATAGCCATAGGATTAAAGGAAATATTATTCATTACAATGTTATTTCGGTGCCACCAAATAAAGAAAGAAGATTTCAACATTGTTGGATGCATTCATATTCTGGTGAATATATATCTATGTTGTAGCTATAATAGTGAACTTTCTACCAAAAAAACTATAGTAATGAACTGAGAAATTATAAACTTTTTTTTATTACCCTTTATTTATTCAAAACATATATCTTTTTATTTTGGTAGTGTATTTGAGAGAAAAAGAGAAAAGAAAAACATTCCTCATTCCATAAAAATAGGTTAGTGTATTTGAGAGGAAAAAATATATATATATATATATATATATATATATATTCCTCATTTCATAGAAGTATGTTGGGTGATGGATTGTCTTGGTGATGGATGTAATGCATGTAGGACGTTTTAGCTTGATCAATCTATATGATACGTTAAGTAGACAGTTGGTACATTTTTTATAGTCTGTTGTTATAAGTTTGTGGCTGATTTGTAGTTGTGCATCAGATTGACAATTAACACTTATTTTAATTAGTCATAACCTGTCAATCTTTTTATATGGATCCTTGTACTCATTCTTGCTTAGAATCTCCATGCAGCCGAGATCCCATTAAGCTAGGATAAGGTTTTGAATGTTGTTGTTGTTTATTTGAGAGAAATTTCTTTTTATTATTTTTTATATTTTGGAAGAAATAGTCTATTGGTTATGAGAAGCAAAAACAAATGGATTCAAGAATCCATGGAGTGGGTTAAGGCTAAATAATCTTACATGTTCCGGATTGGCCTTCTTTGACAAGAGAATCAACTAAACTTCAGCTCTCGAAGAGAAAAAAACAACTCCAAATAAAACGCCAAGTGATTGACATTTTTGAGAACAGGGACAACCAAACTGGGTGGACTCACGCAGCAATGAAAAATTTGATCAAATCTTTGTTATCAGATTCAGTGATGATATGGTCAAAACTATCATCGATGGCTTGTGGTTAAGGGTGTTAATCGGTTCGGTTTTGGTATAAGTGGTTCAATTCAATTCGATGCAAGAATTTTTAGGTAAAACTAAAACTGAACCATTTAATAAACTGTTTCATATTTGAGAATCAAAACCATTTATAACGGCTTCGGTTTAAATGGTTTTAAACTTATTTCTCATATTTTCTAACTTTTTATCCAAACAACTTCTTTAACTTTAAATTTTTTGGTGAAATGTATGTCAATTGTAACATTGAATGAATAGTTTATTGTTATATGCATTTTTTCATAGTTGTTTAATATAAACTTAAATTTTTTTATTCAATTATAGTTACACTTAACATTGAATGACTTCAATTTACCATGTATATATGTTAATCGGTTTAACGGTTTATTTAAACGGTTTACCAATGGTTTAAACTTTAAAAACAAAAGCAAATCACGGTTTCAATTTTAAAACCAAAATCAAACTATTTGATAAACGGTTTCACAGTTTCGATGTAAATGGTTTGATTCGATTTGATAAACGGTTTCAGTTTCAAATTCACATCCGTACTTGTAGTCAGTCCAAGTAGCTAGCCATGGCTTCACCAACCAGGATAGACCCAAAGAAAAAAATATTTGACATACATAATAGTATAGAGAAGCTTGAATAATTGGAGACATATTATATTGAAATTAATGGGAAGGGTTTGCATGATCTCGAAGTGAAAGAATTCATTCACAACTTCAAGAAGAAAGAGAATGAATCACACATCGCACACATCTTTGCACAATTTGTTCAAGAATTCATTGTCTTTTATTGTTGATCTTTAATTAGAAAACATCTCAGGTTCGATTCTCCATCTGTGCATCTGCTATTTAAGTGGAGAACATGGATGTGGGTTATTGTGCTAGTCTCCCAAGAATTAGTCGAGGTGCAAGTAAGCTGGCCAGGACACCTTTTAAAAAAAAAAAATCAAATCACTGTAAGGAAGTGTGTAAAGCAAGGGATTTGCTAGAGCTCTTGAGCGGTCAAATAATTATAGAACCCAATAGTAATCCGATTACAAATTGATAAGAAATTAAATAAAATCGGATTAAAATTGATGGGAATCGAAAATCCTTTAACGGTTTGGTTTTGAATTGATTTAATAATGGAGTGATTCACTCCACAGGACAATCCCTTCAACAAAGAGAGGATAGTGCCATTTTTTTTCTCTAAAAATGAAAAAGTAAAAGGTTTTGTTTGAAGAAAACGGACGACAAAGAATGGACGTAGAAGTGTGACTATGGTTTATTGGTATTATTTGGCCATATTGATCGTATGTTTGGTATTAGTTGAGACCAATACTTGATCTTTGACTGATCTAATTGATTATCCGTATCGTTTTAGGGCTACAACAGTAAGTTTTATTATTTTATTTTTTTATTATTATTTTTTTTTTAAACAAAGGTAAAAGTGATCAATACCCATTAATTCAATCCAATATCAATAAAAATCAACATTAATACCGAGAACTAAATCCTTGAGTGGAATGGCACAAGGGAACAATTATGGCTGGATAAGCCCTATAACACCAAAAGTGTAGAAGCTTTCTTTTCCCTATATCTTCAACCTTAATAAAAAAATAAAAAAGGAAGCTTTCTTTGTCTAAGAATTTCTTTGAAGAAAGAGGGAACATAAGAGAGATATAGAAGTGGGACAGCAAGAGGGGAATAATCATGGCTGGACGCGCCCTTTAACCTTGGCAATGGAGAAGGCTTTAGTTTTCTCTCTCCACAGTCTAAATTAAAAAAATAAAATAAAAAAAAGGAAACATTCATTGTTTGGGAATGCAACCAATCTATGCTCCTCAATTTGGTTCAATCCATGAAGAATAAGAAGGTTACTTCAGAGGCAGAAGGAAGAGATAATAATATGGGCGTCCGTGTGCATGGTTTTAGAGCATGGTATCAAAATGGGTATCTTAAAACCATTAGGATATTGGAATTGATATCGAATTACCCATACCAGACAAAAATATCCCTATGTTATCTCAAAAAATGATTTTTTGACTTTTTTCTATTTCAATCGATACAATATCGCTCAAATATTGGGATCGAACACTTGCCAAATTGATACGGATGATTCGATATCAATACTTAGAACTAAGGTTGTTAATCAGTTCGATTTCGGTTTAAACGGTGGGATCGGTTCAGTTCGCATTTATTTGACTAAAACCTTAACCGCACTATTTACTAAGCGGTTACACTTTCTGAAATAGTGAACGTTTAGTAAATGGTTTCGGTTTCCATTGTTTTGAAACGGTGTCAATTTCACGATTTTAAACAGTTTCATTTTCAATTTATTCTATACGGTTTGTAAAATGGTTCACAATCGGTTTGTTATAACTTGCAACCATCTCTAAACTGAAGATCATAAGCTTATCAAAAAATAATTGGCAATCACAAATAAGAGATTCTATATTTATGATGGTATGTTTTAATTTGATAACCTAGTGCTATTTCTTTGCATGGCCATTCTCCAATGTCACTCGATTTATAACCTAGGATCCTTTTCATCTCCCCGAGCATTCCCTTATAAACCCATAAACCCATGTTCCTAATTCTCAAGGCCGTGCAAATGAAAGAGATGAATGAATCATCATATCCTTAGATTAGAGTCTGGAAGAAGAAGAAAGAAAATGGGAAGAATTGAATGAAGACTGTTTGGTTTTTTTGTAACTAATAGATTAATCATACATACCTGATTGAGAAAACTAGGGGTTCAAACCATGAAAAGGGAAGTAGGGAACACAAGGTGTCTCAAATCCATTTCATTCCAATTGCTTTTACTTAGGGTTATATTTTTAGAAGTTATATACCGATTCTGCCCCTGCTTTATTTAATTGTTATACGGATTAATCAAATCGATTTAAACGGTTTAAATGGTTTCAATTCGGTTTGAAACCAACAGGTTTCGCGGTTAAAACCAATCCAACCCATTTAGTTAATCGACCTGAAACTTGAAACCATAACCGCATCATTTACTAAACGGTTTTACGGTTTCAATGTAAATGGACTGGTTCAGTTTTGGTAAACAATTTCGATTACAAATTCACATCCTTACTTAGAACCATGCTGATGTAAGAACTACATTTCTAGACAGAAGAAGAAGAAGGAAGGAAGGAAGGATAGGTATGCAAATATAGTGGATGTTAATTTATGGTATATCATACCTACTCTTTTCTCTAATAAACAAAGAGAGCAGAGGGAGAGGACTAGTTACCTTATCTTTACCAAAAAGAAAAAAAAGGGCTAGTTACCATATACTTTTTTTTATTTTCTTCTGTTAGAATGTTACCATATTCTCTCCATAGTAAAATAGTACACCCACAATATGTGCTCTCCACAAATATATTTTTATTTCTTTTTTCTTGTCTTTTCTTGACAATCAAAACATGATATAAAATAAAAGGGTCAAAAGTAAAAGGGAGAAGAAGAACAATTACTCAGGAGGTTGCGTGTTGCAGAAGAAACACATGTCGCCAAAGAGGTTGTCTCCCAAGGACCAACTTCAATCTCATCATTCTTAATTATTCTTGTCATTGTTTTGTATTGGCGCAGTTGACGTTGACGTCCTGAAGTCCGTCCTCTGCCGCAATTCCATCTCTGGTTTCTGGAGTATTTCCCTCTTGATATTAAGGACCACCTGATCTTCTTTTCTACACCATGGATGTAAAGTGTAAACGATCATGAAGACTCGTCATCGTCATCATTAATGTTAGATGTAATTTTTTTTTTTTTTTGAAAAATGTTTCTTATTGTAAAATTAGATTGGATTTAGGTGTTCATGAAAACACATGATATTAATTTTAGTTTATTTTTATTACCAAAATAAATTCGTATTTTTGTTCTCAGATTTTTACAAAGCAATCGTATCATTGTTGTGCTCATTTTATTATCAGATTTTAAAAAAATATTATTATCATACAACTCGTTTAATTATTATACATATCCATTCCCGTATTATTATCGTTCCTAAACTTACTAACTTTGCCTCGACCCAAACCTCAACTCAAACCTAACGAGACTATAGAAGCATGCATTGAACTGCAAACACAACAACAGGACAGAATTTCTACTTTTATTAGGGGTTTCGCGGATCCGGCTCGTCTCCAACGACTGACGCTCCAACAAGTGTCCAACGATCTTTAATGCTCAACACCTGTCCTCTTGTGAATCTAACGGTCCACATTAACTCAACCCACATGCCTTTCGCATCCGACTAAAACCACCTGGAGAGAAACCAGACTTGACCTTTAGTTCGAAACCCTCTCGGAGTCGCGCCAAGTCCCAACAAAATCTTCTTCTTCTTCGTTTCTCGATCTCGTGTTGATTTGGTTTTTATTACTGGCAACTCTCTATCACATCACATGCTTCTCTCTCTCATCGAAACTGAAGTCGTCTTCTTCTCTGCTTGATGAATATTAGTTTTCTTTGAGACAAAATTGAAAAATTTTCAAACAGCCCTCTGGGGGAAGAGGAAAATTGGATCTGTCCCTGTATATCTCAATGTCTACGATGTCACGCCTATTAATGGCTGTGCTTACTAGTTCGGCCTCAGCGTTTACCACTCCAATGTATACGATCAGCAATTTCTTCATTTTCTATTTTTTTACCTGTGGATCCCAGTCTGTGTGTGTACTTGACTACAAAACTAGGTTAAAATTAAAAGATTTGTCCAAACCATACATAGCTAATTCGCCTAATTTTCTGGTTATTCTGCTTGTATATGATTCAGATCTGGTGGGTTTTTAGAGTTTTGGTTTTGATTTCTGTGCTTTTGACAGTTCATGAGGTAGAGAAGGAGGAAAAGAGAAGCAGAGTCGATCAAATGAGGGAAATAGAGGTAGAGTTCGAGCGGGTTTAGAAGGATGGAGGAGGCATGTGGGTTGAATTAATGTGGATCATCTCAGTGAACGATCAAATGAATTTTGCCAGCCATTATTTGTGTCAGAATTATGTTCAAGTACTGTACAGAGTTCAGTGGAAGGTTTTCAGCAACCATAACCCCGGAAGGGCCTCCATCTCTCCCATGTAAATGATGTTTTAGTAGACCATTGAATAGATTCTCATAGGAGGTTATTTATCCTTGCCAAATGTCATTTATTTATAGAAAAAAAATAAAAAACACTTGGCCATTGAATTGATTGATCGATCATTCCCCCCAAAAAAGCTCATGATTCTCATTCGATACTAACGAACAGGGCTAACCAGAAGACAACCATAAACCCCCAACCCCCCAAACCAGTTTAGAAACTTAGAAACAAGAAAAAGAAAGCTTGCATATACACTGAACTCCCCCCCCCCAAAATCTTCGGCAAACATTTTTTGTATGGCTCAGGAGATCTTGATCTCGATGGTCTTGGGTTTCTTGGGTTCCGGTGGAGGAAGCTTTTGGATGGTAACTGTGAGCACACCGTCTGCGATCGCTCACCGAGAGGAGAAATAAGAGAAGGGAAGGAGTGTCGAACGATCATGGATTTCTCGTCAGCGAGCTCTGCGAACGCTCAGAAAGAATAGAAATAGGGTTATAGTTCGTTGAGCCATCTGATTTATCGTTGCCAGGTGTTGACCATCTGACTCATCGTTGGACGCTTGTTGGAGCGTCATTCATTGGAGACGAGCCGGATCCGGGTTCCGCCCACCATTGGGGGATCTGGCTCATCTCCAACTATAAATTGGACGGCTCAATGAACTACAACCCTCTTTCTATTCTTTCTCAAATCGCTGAACGTTCGCAGAGCTCGCTGATGAGAAATCTACGATCGTTCGACACTCCTCCCCTTCTCTTATTTCTCCTCACAGTGAACGATCGCAGACGGTGTGCTCACAGTTACCATCCAGATGCTTCCTCCATCGGAACCCAAGAAACCCAAGACCATCGAGATCAAGATCTCCTGAGCAATACAACAAATGTTAGCAGAAGATTTGGGGGGGTTTAGTGTATATGCAAGCTTTCTTTTTCTTGTTTCTAAGTTTCTAAACTGGTTTGGGGGGTTTGGGGGTTCATGGTTATCTTCCGATTAGCCCTATTATCGTTAGTATCGAATGAGAATCATGAGCCTTTTTTGAG
The DNA here is from genome assembly GCA_022985045.1 of Macadamia tetraphylla. Lineage (NCBI taxonomy): Eukaryota > Viridiplantae > Streptophyta > Magnoliopsida > Proteales > Proteaceae > Macadamia > Macadamia tetraphylla. Next base: position 21,812,284 of record CM040971.1, read on the forward strand.
GGAATGATCGATCAATCAATTCAATGGCCAAGTGTTTTTTATTTTTTTGTCCTTTTAAATAAATGAAATTTGGCAACGATAATTAACGTCCCATGAGAATTTGTTCAATGGTCTGCTAAAACATCATTTATATGGGAGAGATGGAGGCCCTTTTGGGGTTATGGTTGCTGAAAACCTTCCACTAAACTCTGTACAATACAAGTTTTGGTCCTTGAACATAATTCTAACACGAATAATGGCCGGTAAAATTCATTTGATCATTCACTGAGAGGATCTACATTAATTCTACCCACATGCCTCCTCCATCCTTCTAAACCCTCTCAAACTCTCCCTCTATTTCCCTCATTTTATCGACTCTGCTTCTCTTTTCCTCCTTCTCTATTTCATGAACTGTCAAAAACACAAAAATCAAAACCAAAACTCTAAAAACCCACCAGATCTGAATCATCTACACTAGAATAATCAGAAAATTAGGTGAATTAGCTATATATGGTTTGGGCAAATCTTTTAATTTTAACCTAGTTTTGTAGTCAAGCACACACACAGACTGGGATCCACAGCTAAAAAAATAGAAAATGAAGAAATTGCTGATCGTATACATTGGAGATGTATAGGGACAGATCCGGTTTTCCTCTTCCCGCAGAGGGCTGTTTGAACATTTTTCAATTTCATCTTAGAGAAAACTAATATTCAAGCAGAGAAGTAGACAACTTCAGTTTCGATGAGAGAGAGAAGCATGTGATGTGATAGAGAGTTGCTCAGCAATAAAAACCAAACCAACACGAGATCAAGAAACGAAGAAGAATAATATTTTGTTGGGACTTGACACGACTCTGAGAGGGTTTCGAACTATAGATCAAATCTGGTTTCTCTCTAGGTGGTTTCAGTCGGATGTGAAAGGCATGTGGGTCGAGTTAATGTGGACCATTAGATTCACAAGAGGACAGGTGTCGAGCATTAAAGAATTCGTTGGACACTTGTTGGAGCGTTAGTCGTTGGAGACGAGTCAGATCCGCGGAACCCCTAATAAAAGTAGAAATTCTGTCCTGTTGTTTCGTTTGCAGTTCAATGCATGCTTCTATAGTCTTATTAGGTTTGAGTTGAGGTTAATAGACATTGAGATGTACAGGGACATATCCAGTTTTCCTCTTCCTGCAGAGGGTTGTTTTGAACATTTTTCAATTTCGTCACAGAGAAAACTAATATTCAAGCAGAGAAGAAGAGAGCTTCGGTTTCGATGAGAGAGAGAAGCATGTGATGTGACAGAGAGTTGCTCAGCAATAAAAACCAAATCAACACGAGATCGAGAAACGAAGAAGAAGAAGAAGATTTTGTTGGGACTTGGCGCGACTCCAAAAGGGTTTTGAACTACAGATCAAGTCTGGTTTCTCTCCAAGTGGTTTTAGTCGGATGTGAAAGACATGTGGGTCGAGTTAACATGGATCGTTAAATTCACAAGAGAATAGGTGTCGAGCATTGAAGAACTCATTGACTCTAGTTGATGCTCGTTGGAGCGTTAGTCCTTGGAGACCAGTTGGATCCACCATTGGGAGCTCACTGCTTTTTAATCATATTTTTTCTAAAAAGTAAAAATATAAAAATGACTAGTGAGGTTGCGTGTTACCCAAGTGATACATGTCGCCAAAGGGTTAAAAAGGGTGCCGGAGGCAAATCCAGGATAGAGTGATAGACTGACAAGATACCACCCGGCTGAGCAAACGGTTGTGTTCCAAGGACAAAGTTCAATACCGTCATTCTTAAAACTTTCTTCTCGTATCAGTGGAGGTCCTGAGCTCTGTTAGTTAAAACGGGAACGGCAAAAAAACATTGTTCGGTACGGGCATGTTTTAAACGGATCAAAACGTGAACGGGACGGTCAAAAATATGGTCAAATACGGTAAAAACGGGAAAAAAAATAAAAAACGGACAATACGTGTTTTAAACGTTTATATTTAAATAATACGGTGTCAAAAAAAGGGCAATATATAGACATAAATTGGCATAATAATTCTCTAAATACCTAGATAACAATCAAAATAAATAGCCCCGCTTTAAACGCTTCTATTTTAAAACGTTTATATTTTTTAAAATCCGTTTTTTTACTATCAAAAAAACGGGACGGCGTTTAAAACGGCAAAAAAACTTCAAATAGTCCCATTCCTTTTTTTACCGACTTTCTGTGAAAAATTTAGCAAACGACGTTTAAAACGGCAAAAATACAGTACGGCGTTTTAAACGCGAATAAACTAACTAGGGTCCTGAGTCTCCTGACTCCTGAAGTCCTTTGCTGCAATTCGAACTCTGGTTTCCTCATCCATTTTTGTGGAGTATTTCCCTCTTGATCTCAAGGAGCACCTGATCTGCTTTCCTACACCATGATGTAGACGGTCATGAACAGGAATCATCATTATCAGCCATGGAAGATTTCCTCTGCTACCATTTCAAAGACAAGACTCTACTGCAGAAAGCCTTGACCCACTCCTCCTACGCTGGCTCATCCCTCTCTTACGAGCGTCTAGAGTTCCTGGGCGACGCCGCTCTTGGCCTCGCCGTCGCCGAGTACGGCTTCCAAACCTATCCTGAACTCAAACCTGGTCAACTCACTCTTCTCCGCGCAGCCAACATCGACACCGAGAACCTCGCCCGTGTCGCCGTCCGCCATGATCTCTACCGCTTCGTCCGTCGCAAGACCCCTCCTCTTGATGCCAGGGTAAGGTCCACTCCTTCCTGCTCAACCCTCAAAATTGATTCTTTGCTTCTTCTTTTTTCCCCGTTTTTGATTTTGTTTCCAATTACAGGTTAAGAAGTTCACCCAAGCAGTTCAAGAAGAAGACGACGCCGGAACCTATTGTGGAACGGTTAAAGCACCTAAGGTTTTGGCTGACATTGTTGAATCTGTTGCCGCAGCTGTTTACATCGACTGTAATCGTGATCTCCAAGCTCTATGGGAGGTACGCTTTCTGTGGTTTTACCTTTTATTAATCTTTTTTCTGATTTCTTCCTTTAATTTCTTCTGGTTATTTTTTTTCTTGAAGGTTTTTAAGAATGTTATGGAGCCACTTGTAACCCTTGAAACCTTACACAAACATTTACCGCCCACGAAAATTCTCTACGAGTTCTGGCAGAAACAGGGCAAGAAAGTTGAGATTAAGGATTATTGGGAAGGGTCTGAGAATTTCGCTAATGTTTATGTGGATGGGAAGCTCAGACGAAAATTGCAAGATTTAAAGCGGCATCCGAAGCTTTACGGAATCTTCTGTTGAAATCTGATGATTCAGAGACAGAAACTGATGAAGATGGTGATGGAGAGATGAGGAGATTAAGGGGGGCTAAGTCCAAGTTGAATGATCTCTATCTCAAAGACAAGGAGAAGTGGCGTCAGCCCAAGTATTAGTAAGCACTACCATTCCTTCTCCAACTCTTTAGTTCTCCATCCTCTCATCTTTCACATCAGCTCACCTACTTGGTGGGGATGTAACAAGTAACATTTTCCATATAAAAAGGGTTTTTTCTTTTTTTGGGTACACTTGCAGAATCGAGAAAGAGATTGGTCCTCCCACGAGAAGAAATATATCTGTTCAGTTGAACTAGAAACTGTTGATGGTGATACATACTCTAAAACTGGAGAAATAAGGTCAAGAGTTAAAGATGCAGAGAACTCAGCAGCTTATATGATGCTTCAGGACTTGTAAGGCAGTACTGGTGGTTTTTGAGTTGAGAAGATTTCACATGTCATCTTTGGATCCTTTCAATTATTGTTGTAGTTCGACAGTCCATCCTTATTATAGTTTATCGTTATAAATTTGGGATTGCTCTGGACTGGTGCGTTAGGTTTACAATCGGCACTTATTATAACCCATCAATCTTTTTTTGTATGAATCTTTGTTCTTGTCTTGGTTGAAATTTCTGTGTGACCGACCTAATTTAGATGGAATAAGATTTTAAATGTTGTTCTACTAATAAAAAAAAAAAAAAGGATTTTGAATATTGTTGTTGCTGTTTTGACCCAACATTATAATAATTTATTTGATTAATATATATATATATATATATATGTATAAATACCTTAATTATAGTACTTTATATTTTGCTAATATAGGTGGAGAGCATTTTTTCCTTAAATATAATGGGGATCGATTGATTTTTTTTTTTGGGAAAGCTAAATTATATTAGCGAGTAATTATTAATTTGTATGCATGGCAGTAAAATTACCACCAGTATTGGTTTTGTGCATGCTGTGTCTAGTTTCCTGTGCCATAGGAAAGAGTGTATAGGGCCAATGGGAGGGTTGTGAGAGGCATGCATAGGAATATGTACATTGACATCGTGACAATCTTTTCTTCAAGGAAAATGTTCTCTGTCTAAGAGTGTAGTAGCTTACACTAACAGTTTGTTGTCTCTCTCTCTCCTCGACTCCTTTAAATAACTTTTTTTTATTTTTTTTTGCTAACGATGGGTATCCAGGCCTTCGGCCTGACTAGTCCCGCTGGTCCATACTGACTCCACAATCGCATGAATCGGGTCATAACGGGGTTAAATGAGAACCATTCAACTTTCACTGAAAGTAGTGAAGAGCACTAAACACCCCATGTGTGAGTGGCCCAAGGTGTGCCTAGTGGGAGTAGAACCTTTGAAATAACCTCTCTACCTCTAAAAAATGATTCATTTATAGGGGTATTCATTTGATGTTTTCCTACCAGCGTATACTACAATTTGTGGACATAAAAAACATTCCTTTTCCTAGAAAAAAGAAAGTTGTTTGGTCATGTGGTCCCCATACCTAAGTCACAAGGGGCACATGAAATTATTACCCCACCCCTATGAAATAGAAAATCCCATGAGAGTTGATGCTTTTCTGCATGCTCTCATCAGCCCCTGCATTGGTTCAGGGATCACCCGATCAGGAAACGATCTCTTGCCATTTTCTTAAGGGAGAGGGTTCTATGTCTAGCGGTGTGACCCATATATCAATGTGAGCGCCAGCCACAACTTGCATGACAGCATCACCAAAGGTAGGCTTTCGTATTCATAAAGGCAGAGCAAAGATTTTTCCTTCCATTGTGTTTAGGTGCAGGCACCACGTTGTCAATTATCCATTTTCTCAAGGGACAAAGTTACTTGTCTGAGAGCTCTAGCTCCCCTTGCGCCACAGACACAGAGGGCACAAAATGCCCACCATGCCCATGCTAGGGCACGTCCCTCCTGCGCCCGGCGCAGGGGGAGCTCTCAGACATAAAACAACTTCCATTTTCTTAAGGGTAATTTACAGGGCCACCCCCTAGAGAATGCCACTATTATAAGAGCACTCCCTTTGTTTCACCAAATTAGACTTAGACCCCCTCCCGTCAGTCATTGTAAAGTGAAGAATTAAAATGACCATTATACCCTATTCATTAAAATTCATGTTGGTGGTGAGGTTGTCGGTGGCGCCTGGGACGGTGGCTACCGCCAGGTAGCAGAGCTCCAGATATAGAGACGGCATGCATCGGGGAGGAGTCCGACTTGGTTTTCAAATTCTTATTCTTGTGGGAAGCGACTCCGGCACCCACGCCGATGACTGGAGGAAGCCACAAGTAGCAACAACAACTGCTTCTTCTTCCTCCTTCCTAATGAAATATTGTGCTTTCCAATTTCTGAAAATCTAGCCAAAATCTCCTTAATGCGGCTCATCTTTTTATGGTTAGTGCTTGAGAAATGAGATGACATTGCAAAACTACAAGGAAGACACCACAGATCGAGGGCCAGCCAATCGGCAGAGTAAACTAATAGTCAAGCATGCGAGTGTATTTTTTGTTTGTAAAGACGATGTTCTAAGACTCGTTGGGGCCAGGTTAAAAAATAAAAGGCCATAAACCATTTTCTTATGTAACTCAGGAGAAGAATTTTAGGTTTCCTGGAGGGTTTTTTTTTTTTTTCAAACAAACTTTAACATATGAACAGACAAACTGCAAGTTAGGGTTTTTTTAGGATTTTATTGAGCCTACCAGCACTGTCTTGAGTTTGTTGCAAAACAAGGCAAGAAAAGACAGTGATTCAATTCCACGCTGGCTAATTTCCATCATATTAGTGGTAGATTGGAGCAAGATAATACAAGAAGAATCCGTCACAGCTAATGTACTTGACTATACGAGGACACTCGATGAGAGAGAGAACCCTCGGTTCTCTTTGCATCAATTTTGATCTGGAAAGCTCCATAGATTTCACGGTGAAAACCTCACTGGACCCGTGGGTTTTAGCAAGGGAGACAGTGGCAGAAGAGCCACGGCCAAGGTGCAGTCTCTGGTCCATTCCATGGTGGATTGAAGAAAGCTTGGAATTGGAAATGGAAGGAACAGAGGAAGGAATTTGGGTATTTTAGGTACTTGATATTTAGTAAGGGTATTTTGGTATTTAAAATAAAATATAGTAGCTGACATCATCATATAAGGTATATTCCTTAATAGTGACTGACGGCAAGGGGTCCGAATCTAATTTGGTGAAAGAGAGGGGGTGTCCCTCTAATATTGGCATTCTCAAGGGGGTGGCGTTGTAAATCACTCTTAAATTTTTTATTCTAAGTTGATTGCAAACCAGATTCAAAATTTTCTTTTTTATAAACAATCATATCAATGTGAAGACATTTTGAGACTTTGAAAATAACGTTCTTCTCACTGATTGTATTTTTGAATTTGTATGTTGTTGCTCACACGAAAAAATATACAATATTGGTATCAAAGTCAACCTATACATGCTATAATCAAAGAAAACACTAAAATTGAATTGAAAAAAAAAAAGAGTTCTGGTATTTCGGTTTCATTGAAATACCCCGCTCAATTTTCTTTTCTCAGTAGATAGCGAACCTGATTCAGAATATCGATAAAAATCTTGTAGGAACCTTTGGTATTGATATATTTAGTTCACCAATCTCTCGTAGATTGTGTTATTCCAAGGTTTTGAGCCGAGTATTTCGAGATTCTTCAAGTTTTCTTTCCTTATCATCATTTGAGAATTATGCAAATGATTGACAAATTGTTATGCACTATAGTGTAGGTGTAGTCACAAAAATGTACACAACATTGGGGAGTCAACCACTACAGTGTTATAATCTAAGAAAATAATAAAAATGAATCGAAAAAGTGGTTCTAGTATTTGGGTATCATGGAAATAGCACGTTTAATTTTTAATCGTAGTTGATTACGAACCCGATTCAAAATTTACTATCCAAAAAAAAAAAAAAAAAGATCACGAATCTTCTAATAACGTTTTGAAGTCGATCATTATCTCTGGATCAGATTCAATAAATTTTATCCGTATAGAAAAACGTGGAGGAAATTATAACCTATTATGCATTGTAATTTATTAAATAATATTTTTTGTTATTTAAAATTTGTTATTTTATGTTAATTTCAGGTTTCAATTTAGAAAAAAATTTCAAAGCGTCTGAGAAGTTGGGTCAGACACTTCCATATCTGTCACGAATAACTGATTTCTGCCACCTTTGTCTTAACAAATAAATAGTTTGCTTAAATCCTTATCTGTTTTTTTTTTTTCCAATATTTAAAAACAATTAATGTCTCGTTCATCGGATACCAAGGCTACATACTTGCAAAATCTTTCTAATACATTGTACATTCATAACTTGTCCAATTAATGTCTTAATATCTATAGCTATGCAAGCTGGAGACCCAAGCACCACTTCTTCAACTAAGTGAAACACAGTGCTTCCAACACAACCTCCATTTTCTAAAGTTTTTCCCGTTATCTTTCACTACTTAATTAACAATTGTCAATTGTTTTGATGTTTTTACACAGATAAAAGAGGGAACTCGATAAAAAATCAATACAACTTTAACCAATGTACTGGATCGATCTAGTTTTTACGCAACTTATATCACCATTATCTCGATGAGGTTTTTTCTTTCTTATAAACAGTCATACCAATGAGAAGACATTTTGACGTATTATACTTTGAAAATAATGTTTTTCTTAGTAATTGTATTTTTTAATTTGTATGTAGTTTCACACACGAAAAAATATTCAATATTAGTATCAGAGTCAACCTCTACTGTGATATAATCGAAGAAAATACTAAAATTGAATTGAAAAAACAAGAGTTTTGGTATTTCGGTTTCATTGAAATACACCGCTCAATTTTCTTTTCTTAGTAGCTAGCTAACCTGATTCAGAATATTGATAAAAATCTTCCAGCAAGCTTTGGTATTGATATATTTAGTTCACCAATCTCTCGTGGATTGTGTTATTCCAAGGTTTTGAGCCGAGTATTTCGAGATGATTCAAATTTTCATTCATTTTTGTCATTTGAGAATTATGCAAATGATTGACAAAGTGTTATGCACTACAGCGTAGGTGTAGTCACAAAAAAGTAACATTGGCATTAAATTCAACCACTATAGTGTTATAATCGAAGAAAATAATAAAAATGAATTGAAAAGTGGTTCTAGTAATTGGGTATCATGGAAATAACATGTTTAATTTTTTATTCTCAGTTGATTGTGAACCTGATCAAAATTCACTATCTGAAAAAATAGATCACTAATCTTCTAATAACGTTTTGAAATCGATCATTATCACTGAATCAGATTCAATCAATTTTATCCGCATCACAAAAGTGGTGATATTTAGAACCTATTATACATTATAATTTATTGAATAATATTTAATTTATATAAATTTTGTTATTTTGTGTTAAATTCAGGTTTCAATTAAGAAAAAAAATTTCAAAGCGTATGAGAAGTTGGGTCAAACACTTCCATATCTATAACAACTAACTGATTTTTGCCACCTTTGTCTTCAAGAGTAAATAGTTTGCTTAAATCCTTGTCTTTTTTTTTTCTTCTAATATTTGAAAACAATTAATGTCTCGTGATTTCTTATAGGATTCCTAAAAGATACATTTTTTGTCATCAGGTTTTTGGCTCATAGGATACCAAGGCTGCATACTCTCAAAATCTTTCTAATACATTGTACATTCATAAATTGTACAATATTGAAATTTAAATTACGTTTATAGCTTTGCAAGATGGGGACCTAAGCACCACTGCTTCAACTAAGTGAAACACAGTGCTTCCAACATAGCCTCCATTTTCTAAAGTTTTCAAATTGCACAAAAATCTTTTTTTCTCTTTCTCTTTCACTACTTAATTGACAATTTTCAATTGTTTTGTTTTTTTTTTTTACACATAAAAGAGGGAGCTAAAAAAAAAAAAATTCAATACAACTTTAACCAATGTATTGGATCGATCTAGTTTTTATGCAGCTTATATCACCATTATCTCGATGAGGTATTTCTTTTTTATAAACAACCATATCAATGTGAAGACGTTTTGAGACTTTGAAAATAACATTCTTCTCAATGACTGTTTTTTCAAATTTGCATGTTGTTGCACATACGAAAAGATATACAATATTGGTATCAGAGTCAACCTCTATATTCTATAATCGAAAAAAAAAAAATACTAAAACTGAATAGAAAAAAGAGTTCTGGTATTTGGATTTCATTGAAATACCCTGCTGAAATTTTTTTTCTCAGTAGATAGCAAACCTGATTTAGAATATCGATAAAAATCTTCCAGTAACCTTTGGTATTGATATATATAGTTCACCAATCTCTCGTAGGTTGTGTTATTCCAAGGTTTTGAGCTAAGTATTTCGAGATAATTCATGTTTTCTTCATTTTCGTCATTTGAGAATTATGCAGATGATTGAAAAAGTGTTATGCACTATAGTGTAGTTGTAGTCACGCAAAAGTACACAACATTCGTTTTAGAGTCAACAATTACAGTGTTATAATCAAAGAAAATAATAAAAATGAATCGAAAAAGTGGTTCTAGTATTTGGGTATCATGGAAATAGCACATTTATTTTTTTATTCTCAGTTGATTTCGAATCCGATTCAAAATCTACTATCCCAAAAAAAAAAGATCACTAATCTTGTTATAATGTTTTGAAATCGATCGTTAACGCTGGATCAGATTCAATAAATTTTTTCCGTATAGCAAAACGTGGAGGAAATTATAACCTATTATGTATTGTAATTTATTAAATAATATTTTTAGTTATTTAAAATTATTTATTTAATGTTAATTTCAGGTTTCAATTTAGAAAAAAATTTCAAAGCTTCTGAGAAGTTGGGTCAAACACTTCCATATCTGTCACAAATAACTAATTTCTGCCACCTTTGTCTTAACAAATAAATAGTTTTCTTTAATCCTTGTCTCTTTTTTTTTGTAATATTTGACAACAATTAATGTCTCGTTCATAGGATACCAAGGCTACATACTTGCAAAATCATTTTGATACATTGTAATTCATACCTTGTCCAATACTGAAATTTAAATTGCAGTATCTATAGCTTTGCAAGTTGGAGACCCAAGCACCATTGCTTCAACTAAGTGAAACATAGTGCTTCCAACACAGACTCCATTTTTTTAAGTTTTCAACTGTACAGAAATCTCTTTTTCTCTTTCTCTTTCACTACGTAATTAACATTTGTCAATTGTTTTGAATTTTTTACACGGATAAAAGAGGGAACTAAAAAAAAAATCTATACAACTTTAACCAACGTATTGGATCAATCTAGTTTTTACATAACTTATATCACCATTACCTCGATGAGTTATTTTCTTTTTTTATAAACAATCGTATCAATGTGAAGACATTTTGACGTATTATACTTTGAAAAAAAATATTTTTCTCACTGATTGTATTTTTGAATTTGTATCTAGTTTCACACACGAAAAAAAATATATAATATTGGTATCAGAGTCAACCTCTACAGTGCTATAATTGAAAAAAATACTAAAACTGAATTGAAAAAAGAAGAGATCTGGTATTTCGATTTCATTTCCATTTCTCAGTAGATAGCGAACCTGATTCAGAATATCGATAAAAATCTTCCAATAAGCTTTGGTATTGATATATTTAGTTCACCAATCTCTAGTAGATTGTGTTATTCGAAGGTTTTGTGTGTATTTTGAGATGATTCAAGTTTTCATTCCTTTTTGTCATTTGAGAATTATGCAAATGATTGACAAAGTGTTATGCACTACAGCGTAGGTGTAGTCACAAAAGAGTACACAACATTTGTTTTAAAGTTGACCACTATAGTGTTGTAATCGAAGAAAATAATGAAAATGAATCGAAAAGTGGTTCTAGTATTTGGGTATCATGGAAATAGCACGTTTAAATTTTTTATTCTCAGTTGATTGCGGACCTGATTCAAAATTCACTATCCCAAAAAATAGATCACTAATGTTCTAATAACGTTTTGAAATCGATCATTATCACTGAATCAGATTCAATCAATTTTATCCGTATTGCAAAATGTGGTGGTAATTAGAACCTATTATATTATAATTTATTGAATAATATTTAATATATTTAAAATTTGTTATTTTATATTAAATTCATATTTCAATTTAGAAAAAAAATTTCAAAGCGTCTGAGAAGTTGGGTCAAACACTTCCATATCTGTAACAACTAACTGATTTTTGCCACCTTTGTCTTCACGAGTAAATAGTTTGCTTAAATCCTTGTCTTTTTTTTTTCTTCCAATATTTGAAAACAATTAATATCTCGTGATTTCTTACAGGGTTCCTAAAAGATACATTTTTTGTCATCTTTTTTTGGCTCATAGGATACCCAAGCTGCATACTCTCAAAATCTTTCTAATACATTATACATTCATAAATTGTACAATACTGAAATTGAAATTGCGTTGTCTATAGCTTTGCAAGCTGAGGACCCAAGCACCATTGCTTCACCTAAGTGAAACACAGTGCTTCCAACACAGCCTCCATTTTCTAAAGTTTTCAATTGCACAGAAATCTCTTTTTCTCTTTTCTTCCACTACTTAATTAACAATTGTCAATTGTTTTGTTTTTTTTTTACACATAAAAGAGAGAGCTAATAAAAAATTCAATACAACTTTAACCAACGTATTGGATAGATCTAGTTTTTATGCAACTTATATCACCATTATCTCGATGAGGTATTTTCTTTTTTTATAAACAACCATATCAATGTGAAGACGTTTTGAGACTTTGAAAATAACATTCTTCTCACTGACTGTATTTTCAAATTTGTATATTGTTGCACATATTTTCAAATTTGTATGTTGTTGCACATACGAAAAGATATACAATATTGGTATCAGAGTCAACCTCTACATACTATAATTGAAAAAAAATACTAAAATTGAATAGAAAAAAAAGAGTTCTGGTATTTTGTTTCTTTGAAATACCCGGCTCAATTTCTTTTCTCAGTAGATAGCAAACTTGATTTAGAATATCGATAAAAATCTTCCAGTAACCTTTGGTATTGATATATATAGTTCACCAATCTCTCGTAGACTGTGTTATTCCAAGGTTTTGAGTTAAGTATTTCGAGATGATTCAATTTTTCTTCCTTTTCGTCATTGGAGGATTATGCAAATGATTGAAAAAGTGTTATGCACTATAGTGTAATTGTAGTCACGCAAAGTACACAACATTCATATTAGAGCCAACCACTACAGTGTTATAATCGTAGAAATTAATAAAAATGAATCGAAAAAGTGGTTCTAGTATTTGGGTATCATAGAAGTAGCACGTTTAATTTTTTATTCTCAGTTCATTGCGAACCCAATTCAAAATTTACTATCCCAAAAAAAATATCACTAATCTTCTTATAATGTTTTTAAGTCGATCATTATCGCTGGATCAGATTCAATAAAATTTATTCGTATAGCAAAATGTGGAGGAAATTATAACCTATTATGCATTGTAATTTATTAAATAATATTTTTAGTTATTTAAAATTTGTTATTTAATGTTAATTTCAGGTTTCAATTTAGAAAAAAAATTCAAAGCTTCTGAGAAGTTGGGTCAGACACTTCCATATCTGTCACAAATAACTGATTTCTGCCACCTTTATCTTAACAAATAAATAGTTTGCTTTAATCCCTGTCTCTTTTTTTTTTTTCTATTATTTGAAAACAATTAATGTCTCGTTCATAGGATACCAAGGCTACATACTTGCAAAATCTTTATGATACATTGTACATTCATAAATTGTCCAATACTAAAATTTAAATTGCGGTATCTATAGCTATGCAAGCTGGGGCCCCAAGCACCACTGGTTCAACTAAGTGAAACACAGTGCTTCCAACACAGCCTCCATTTTCTAAAGTTTTCAACTGTACAGAAATCTTTTTTTCTCTTTCTCTTTCACTACTTTATTAACAATTGTCAATTGTTTTGATTTTTTTACACGGATAAAAGAGGGAACTAAAAAAAAATCAATACAACTTTAACCAACGTATTGGATCAATCTAGTTTTTACATAACTTATATCACCATTACCTCGATGAGGTATTTTATTTTTTTATAAACAATCGTATCAATGTGAAGACATTTTGACGTATTATACTTTGAAAATAACATTTTTCTTAGTGATTGTATTTTTTAATTTGTATGTAGTTTCACACACAAAAAAATATACAATATTGGTATTAGAGTCTACCTCTACAGTGCTATAATCAAAGAAAATACTAATATTGAATTGAAAAAAAGAGTTTCGGTATTTGGGTTTCATTGAAATCCCCTGCTCAATTTTCTTTTCTCAGTAGATAGTGAACCTGATTCAAAATATCAATAAAAGTCTTCTAGTAAGCTTTGGTATTGATATATTTAGTTAGTTCACCAATCTCTAGTAGATTTTGTTATTCCAAGGTTGTGAGCCAAGTATTTCGAGATGATTCAAGTTTTCATTTCTTTTCGTCATTTAAAAATTATACAAATGATTGACAAAGTGTTATGCACTACAGTGTAGTTGCAGTCACAAAAAAGTACACAACATTGGTATTAAAGTCAACCAATACAATGTTATAATCGAAGAAAATAGTATAAATGGATTGAAAAAGTGGTTCTAGTATTTGGGAATCACGGAAATAGCAACTTTAATTTTTTATTCTCAGTTGATTGCAAACCCGATTCAAAATTTACTACCCCAAAAAATAGATCACTAATCTTCTAATAACGTTTTGAAGTCGATCATTATCACTTGATCAGATTCAATAAATTTTATTTGTATAGCAAAACGTGGAGGTAATTATAACCTATTATGCATTGTAATTTATTAAATAATATTTTTAGTTATTTAAAATTTGTTGTTTTATGTTAAATTCAGGTTTCAATTTAGAAAAAAAATTCAAAGCATTTGAGAAGTTGGGTCAGACAATTCCATACCTTTTGCGACTAACTGATTTCTATCACCTTTGTCTTAACAAGTAAATAGTTTGCTTAAATCCTTGTCTGTTTCCTTTTCTTGTTATTTGAAAACAGCTAATGTGGCATGATTTTCTTACAGGGTTCCTTGGTCAATCATTTGCATAATTCTCAAATGACAAAAAGGAATGAAAACTTGAATCATATCAAAATACTTGGCACAAAACCTTCAAATAACACAATCTACTAGAGATTGGTGAACTAAATATATCAATACCAAAGCTTATTGCTTAAATACTTGCAAAATCTTTCAGATACATTGTATATTCATAACTTGTATAATATTGAAATTGAAATCGCAATATCTATAACTATGTAAGCTGGGGACCCAATCACCACTGCTTGAACTAAATGGAACATAGTGCTTCCACCACATCCTCCATTTTCTAAAGTTTTCAACTGTACATATATATCTTTTTCTCTCTCACTATTTCACTCCTTAATTAACAATTATCAATTGTTTTGAATTTTGACACTGATAAAAAAGGGAACTAAAAAAAATTCAGTATAACTTTAACCAACGTACTAAATTAATTCAGTTTTTATGCAACTTATATCACCATTATCTTGATGAGTGTAAAAAATCTGGATTACTCCAATTTTTTGTGACATGCAGGAATTCGACAAGTTACTAGACCCGCCTGGGAGATCGGTGAAGTGTCCCAAGGAAGAATATGACAAGTACCAGGGGGTTTAGGAGATCGATGAGAGTGTGCAAACTGTAGTCTCACATCGCCTAGGGAGAGATTATTGGACTAGTTAATAACCTCTAGCCTCCTTAATATGGCACAACTCGTTTTAAAGCCTTAAGGTCCATGGGCCAAAGAGGACAATATTGTGCAAGGTTAATGAGGCTGGAGCATTACACTAATCCATTTTTTGGCTCACAAGATACCAAGGTTGCATGCTTGCAAAATCTTTCTAATACATTATACATTCATAACTTTTAAAATACTGAAATTGAAATTGTGGTATCTATAGCTATGCAAGTTGGGGACTCAAGCACCACTGCTTCAACTAAGTGGAACACAGTGCTTCCACCATAGCTTGCATTTTCTAAAATTTCAATTGTACTAAAATCTCTTTCTCTTTTTCTCTCTTAGTTTCACTACTTAATTAACAATTATCAATTATTTTAATTTTTGACACTGATAAAAGAGGGAACTTAAAAAAAAATCAATACAATTTTAACCGACGTACTGGATTAATCTAGTTTTTACGCAACTTATATGACTACTATTTCAATGAGCATAAAAAATTAATTCAGTTTTTAATTCATTTTTTTTTTTTTTTTTGCTCATAGGATACCAAGGCTGCATACTTTGCAAAATCTTTCTGATACACATTCATTACTTTTACAATGCTAAAATTGAAAGCGAGATATCTATAGCTATGCAAGCTAGAGACCCAAGCACCACTGCTTCAACTAAGTGGAACAAAGAGTTTCCACCATAGCCTCCATTTTCTAAAGTTTTCAACTGTACAAAAGTTTATTTCTCTCTCTCTCTCTCTCTTCACTACTTAATTAACTATTATCAATTGTTTCGATTTTTGACACTGATAAAAGAGGGACTAAAAAAATTCAATACAATTTTAACCAACGTACTGGATTAATTCAGTTTTTACGCAACTTATATCACCACTATCTCTATGAGTGTCAAAAATCTGGATTAAAACTGGATTAATCCATTTTTTGGTTCACAGGAGACCAAGGCTGCATACTTGCAAAATCTTTCTGATACATTGTACATTCATAACTTGTACAATATTGAAATTGAAATCGTGGTATCTATAACAATTCAAGCTAGGGATTCAAACAACATTTGCTTAGTGCATTTGGTGAGCTGTGGTGTGTAAAAAAATCATGCTCACTAGGAGGTTTCAAGTTCAAGTCTCCTAGCTGTTACCTACTTCCCTCCCTACCTATCAAAAAAAAAAAAAAAACTGGGGATTCAAGCACCACTACTTCAACTAAATTGAACACAATGTTTCTACCACATCCTCCATTTTCTAAAGTTTTCAATTGTATAGAAATCTTTTTCTCTCTCTTTCACTACTTAATTAACAATTATCAACTGTTTTGATTTTTGACAATGATAAAAAATGGAACTAAAAAAAATTTAATACAACTTTAACCAATGTATTGTATTAATCCAGTTTTTACGCAACTTATAAAACCACTATCTCGATGAGTGTCTAAAATTTGGATTAAAAACTTATTTGATTCAAAATAATCCTAATTGCAAAATCTTTCTGATACATTACAGAATTATAACTTGTACAATACCAAAATTGAAACTATAATATCTATAGCTATGCAAGCTGGGGACTCGAGCACACCGGCTTTAACTAAATGGAACACAGTGTTTCCACCACAGCCTTTATTTTCCAAAATTTCAACTGTATCTCTCTCTCTCTCTCTCTCTCTCTCTCTCCCCCTCTCTCTTTCACTACTTAATTAACAATTATCAGTTGTTTTGATTTTGACACTGATAAAAGAGGGAACTAAAAAAAAATTCAATACAACTTTAAACAACGTATTGGATTAATCCAGTTTTTATGCAACTTATATATCAGCACTATCTCTATGAGTGTCAAAAATCTGGATGAATTTAGACCAATTTTTGGCTCACAGGATACCAAGGCTGCATACTTGCGAAATCCTTCTGATACATTGTACATTCATAACATTTACAATACCGAAATTGAAATTGCGATATCTATAGCTATGCAAGCTGGGGACCCAAGCACCATTGTTTCAACTAAGTGGCATTCAATGCTTCCACCATAGCCTCCATTTTCTAAAGTTTTCAACTGTGCAGAATTCTCTTCTCTTTTTCTCTCTCTTTCAGTGCTTAATTAACAATTATCAATTGTTTTGATTTTTGACACTGATAAAAGAGGAACTAAAAGAAATTCAATACAACTTTAACCAACATAGTGGATTAATTCAGTTTTTATGCAATTTATATCACCACTATCTCGATGAGGTATTTTCATTTTTTTAAATAGTAATATCAATGTGGAGACATTTTGACGTATTATTTTTTGAAAATAACGTTTTTCTCACTGATTGTAACTTTGAATTTGTATGTAGTTGCACACAAGAAAAAATATACAATATTAGTATTAGAGTCAACCTCTACAGTGCTAATGGAAAAAAATACTAAAATTGATTTAAAAATAAAGGGTTCTGCTATTTGGGTTTCATTAAAATACCCTGCTTAATTTTCTTTGGTAAGAATCTTCTAGTAAGCTTTGGTATTGATATATTTAGTTCACCAATCTCTCATGAATTGTGTTATTCTAAGGTTGTGTGTCGAGTATTTCAAGATGATTCAAGTTTTCATTCCTTTTCATCATTTAAAAATTATACAAATGATTGACAAAGTGTTGTGCACTATAGTGTAGTTGCAGTCACAAAAAAGTACACAACATTGGTATCTGAGTCAACCACTATAGTGCTATAATCGAAGAAAATAATAAACCTAAATTGAAAAGTGGTTCTGGTATTTGGGTATCATAGAAATAGCACGTTTAATTTTTTATTTTCAGTTGATAGTGAACCCGATTAAAAAATTTACTATCCCAAAAAATAGATCACTAATCTTCTAATGATGTTTTGAAGTTGATCATTATCACTGGATCAGATTCAATAAATTTTATTCGTATTGCAAAACATGGAGGTAATTATAACCTATTGCATTATAATTTATTAAAAAATATTTTTAGTTATTTAAAATTTTTTATTTTATGTTAAATTCAGGTTTCAATTTAGAAAAAATCTTCAAAGCGTTTGAGAAGTTGGGTCAGACAATTCCATATCTATCACAACTAACTGATTTCTAGTACCTTTGTCTTAACAAGTAAATTGTTTGCTTAAATCCTTGTCGGTTTTCATTTCTCATTATTTGAAAACAACTATAGTCTCATATTTTCTTACAAGGTTCCTAAAAGATACATTTTTTTTGTCATCCATTTTTTGGCTCACAGGATACTAAGGCTGCATACTTGCATAATCTTCTGATACATTATACATTCAAAACTTATATAATACTGAAATTGAAATTGCAGTAACTATAGCTAAGCAAGCTGGGGACCCAAGCACTACTACTTCAACTAAGTGGAACACAGTGCTTCCACCACAGCCTCCATTTTCTAAAGTTTTCAACTGTACAGAAATCTTTTTCTCTTTTTCTTTCTCTATTTCACTACTTAATTAACAATTATCAATTGTTTTAATTTTTGACACTGATAAAAGGGGGAACTAAAAAAAATTCAATACAATTTTAACCGACGTACTAGATTAATCTAGTTTTGACCTACCCTATCAAAGCCCATGTATTTAATGTCTTTATTTACAATCATTTAAGTATCCAATGTTCTTGTTACAATCATTCAATAAATATGATCCCTCTGTTTGCAGTCAATTATAATCATTTCCTTCCAGCACATAACCTCCATGAGTTTGGCTTTGTTTTCTGATCCAAACATTTTTTCTACACAAGCGATGATTATTTGAAGTCCACTGTTAGTTATGCGACATACATTGCCATCAAAATCAGTGTCATTGAACAACCATTGCGTAGTGTAGTTGGTGACCTATGGTGCGTAAAAAGCCCACGCTCACCAAGAGGTCTCGAGTTCGAACCTCCTAGCTCTTATCGCATCAACTCCTTAATTATAAAAAAATAAATTAAAAAATCAGAGTCGCGAGATAATAGAACTATAATCTTTGGTGACTGGTGATCACCGATGTGTTTTTCCATTGATTTTTTTTTTATTTTGTTGTCTGCAGAGTCCGGTATTGTTGTTAGCTCATGAACGATTTCTACACTAGCTTCTTTCAGTTTTGGTGAATATAACCTTTGATCTTGTTGCGGTCTTTGCACACATCAAATTCTGAGATATTGTCAATACTTTGAATTTTACAAAGCCGTCTGATTTTATCCAAAATGATCTTTTGATTTCTATAGTGTGGAGCTGAAAAGTTTGCAATATCCCAATATATGTAAATTGATTTTCGGGCTGCCACTATCCTCTGTAGATTGTTGTTTTTTTTTTTTTTTTTGAAATTATGAATTGTGCCCATTGATTAAGACCCAAACGTTAATCACCAATGTGCAAAAAGCAATTGAAAATTTGATATTAGAGCAACAGAACATAATGTCGTAATAGTTTCAGAGCAACAAAATTTAGTGTAGTTATGGTATCTGAGCAATAAAATTTAGTGTAGAGAAAATTATATCAAGGTCAAATAACACCAGATGTAGACGCTCTATTAAAGCCCATGTATGTAGTGTCTTTATTTACAATCATTTAGGTATCCAACATTCTTATTATAGTCATTCAATAAATATGATCACTCCGTTTGCAGCCATTTCCATCCAGCTAACTACAATCATTTTCTTTCTGGTCATAGCCTCTATGAGTTTGGCTTTGTCTTCTAATCCACTCAGAGTAGTTGGAAAGTTAGCTTTCTATGCCACAGTACAACACATATGGCAGGAAAGAAACTTTAGGATCTTCAAATCAAAAATCCGAACTACTAAAAAATCAGAAGTAAAAGTGAAATGCTCAAATGCAACCCTAGAATCAGTTTTTAGTAACAAGTTGGGGAATCAAAGTCACTTGGAAAACAATGACTCCTAGAGCTTGTTACTGGTTCCAGCCACTTGAGTTTTGGAAGCATTGCATTGTAATGGGGCCCTTACACATGATAGAGCATCCTATGGATGGCTGATTCGAGATAGAATGGGAAAGCCCATTATAGCTTATGTGGGAATGGGAGATGTTACAAGTATATTGTGGCTGGAATTAAAGGCTATTCTCAGAGGAATAAGTATTTGTGTGGGAAGGAATATCATGGAGATTTCAATTAGATCAGATTCGAAACTGTCCATTGATATGTTAAATGGTGTAGTAGAAGGTCCATGGCAAACCAGAGTCATCAGAAGTGAGATACTAAATATCTCAAAATCTCTTGAAATAAAGGAATTTAAGCATATTTGGAGGGAGACATAAACCAGCTGATTTTATAACCTCTTATGCAACTGGTTAAAGGGAGACTATTATTCAGGCTCAAGATTTTCCAGATGAGCTAAATTGTAATATCCCGCTTCTTAAACCCGGTCTGATTTCGTGGTTGAACCGGTTTAACCATGCAGGAACAGAGCCAGAGGATATTAGAGCGGGTTCCTTATGGGCTATGATGGCACGGTGACCTTAACACCGGCTGGCCCGACAAGTCCGAGCAAGCGTAAGAGACGGAGTGCCCAAACCATGTACGCATGCCTACCATAAGGCTATGTACGGATAGAACAGTATTATATCCGTATTTTAAGGTTATATACGATGCTACATTGTATGCTTGGGGTAGGGTCCAGCCGAGGTCCGAGCCCGTCAAAATCCCTAAGTTTGACTCTGGATGGTATGTCAAAGTGGTCCCTACCCACCGAAAGTGACTCCATCCACACTATTCACTTAATTAGAATAGTATATAAGACTTTATGATTTCCTTCTTTCCATTTATTACCCTCGACGCTTGGTGAGAAAAGTAAAGAGGAGAGAGAAAGAAAGGGAAGAAGGAAGGAAGAGGAAGAAAGGAAGGATTTCAGTAGCCAAGCTCGATCTTGCCATTCCGTGCGAAGAGTAATCTTCAACTCGAGATCTACAGCTTGAGGTAAGAAAAGTTGGGTTTTATGAACATTCACCATACCCACACTTTAGACCCTTGATTCGAGTATGGTTTCTCAAGATCTTGTAAACACCCTTTGAAATGTTGAATCTAAGGTTTAATAGATGATTTATGTGTTGATCTTGAAGGATTTGAAGAGATATTGACAAGGTAGAAGGAGCATTGTGAGTTGGAAGTGTTTTGAAGGGTTTGAAGTCATTTTTGAGCAAAGAAGGTAAGATGGTTCCCCTCACTTGAATCTAACTTAAAGCTAAGCTAGAACCATCCTATAGGACTCTAAAGGTGTGAAGAATGGGTTGAGAAAAGCCCTATTTGGGTCCCCAAGGAATGGAGGAAGTTGAGAAGAAACGGAGGTTTTTCCGCCAAACAGGGTAGGACCGTGGGTAGACAACCCACCGAGACACCCACCGAGAGGCTGGGGGGTTCTGCCAAACGCTGGTAGGACCATGGTCCTCATCAATGGATCCATACCCGCGGTCCAAAACTCGCGGTAGGACCGGTGGGTAGACCACCCACCGAGTGACCCACCCGAGTGGCCGTAATGTGATTTTTAGGTCCGATCGAGCCCAAATCGGACGTGGGACCTTCTTTCGACGTTCTAAACACGATTTTGACGTCGGATTTCATTAAATTTGATTCTAAAATGGTGAAATGCTAACCCCTCTCAATTATGTTAGGTTCACCAAATCGTACCCGATTCGCTCCGGATCTCACCCGTACCGAGCGGGACTCCTTGTACGCTACAAGTAAGTGGAGAGAGGACGTTTGGCCTTGTTTCAAGGCATTTGTTTGGCATTCATATAACTATATCTAATTAGTCATGTCATCATGAATATGCTATATAGATTAGTCATTCCACTCATTGATGTGCATATATGCTATGTTTACTTTCCATTGCAAATTAAATGAGATGTTATATATTGAAAGTGGACATCATGTTGCATAATGCATTGATAGACTAGATGCCGTGGTCGGCTTGGAAACGAATGCATTGGTGGCCCGTGGTATGGGACACGGAGGCACTATGAACAGATCGCATATAGGAGCATGCGGTATTAGGATTCTCACCATCCCGCTACGCACCCTTCCCAAGGGTTGAGGTGTTGGGTTGCCATTTGGGGGAAGCAGGGTCGCGTTGTTCGGACATCTGGGGTTAGGCATTACGCCCATGAAGTCGTAGGATGCCGGAAACCCCGTGGTATTTCAAGAGGGCCAATCGATCGCTTTTAAATTGCCGGAGTCAAGACTGCCATTTAAATTTATTTACATTTCGCTGAGAGCCGTGGACGGCATTGTCTTTATTTTTCCGAGTACTCACGGTGGGCCTTTCCAAAGCCCTATGGGCGATCGCGGAGGGAGTTCGCGGCTCGCATCGAGTATACGCCAAGACCGTGGTTGTAGTAGCACTAAAACCAAAGACTTAGTAATGTTGATTAGGTGTCCGTGATTTAAAATGACTTGCATGCCATGTAGTGCATATGATGTGATGTGATGTGATGTGTGTGTGGTCCACCTTCTACTTATCGAGCTAGTGAGCTCATTCCACGGTGCACCCCTTTTTAGATGATTTTGCAGTCGCATCCGAGGAGATGGGGTGGGTCCCACAATGAAGTTTCCGAGGAGGACCGTGGACCCCGATGAGTTTGAGCACGGCGAGATCAAGGTGAGAGAGCTGTGTCGCAGATGCTAGCTTCGAGGTCGAGCGAGCCCATTCAGACCGAGCCGGCCGTGTACTCGGATGATTTTGATGACTTCGTATATATATTTGATATTCGAACTTTATTCTTTTTGTGTATATATATTATGCCTTCGGGCCCAAATGTATACAATTATGGTATCGCCATTTGGGTATCAGGTATATGGGAATTATTACAGGTAAAACTTAGTCTTCCGCTGATTTGATGAGTTGATGTTAGTGTGTATGCTGGGTGGAATATAAAGGTCTGATGATCTCGGTGTTTGGGTTAACTGGTTAACTCGTCACCGCCGTTCAAGGTAACGGGTGACATAAATAGTTTAGTTAGAGAAAATTCTGAATTTAAGATTTATTACATATGGTAATGTTCCTTTTAAGTTCCTTTTGTAATGCAGAGCCTATCCTGCTTGGAATCAAGGAGTCCTTTTTCTTTTCTTTTGGTATATCTATAGAAGGAAATTAAGACTGGCTTACTTTGTATATTCTGTTTTTTCTTAAATATATTCACATCACTTATCCGAAAAAAAAAAAAAAACTATGCAGCATATAGTGTCATAAAAATCAGATTCACTTGATAATAGAACTATAATCTTTGGTAACCAGTTAACACCAATGTGTTTTTTCATTTGTTTGTTTTTTTTTTTTTTTTTCTTTTGTTGTCTACAGAGTTCAGTATTGTTGTTATTTCATGAACGGTTTCTACACCAGATTGTTCTCAATTATTTCATCTCGTTGTGGTCGTTGCACACATAGAAATCTTAGATATCTCAAATACTTGTGAAGTTGAACAAAGCCATCTGATTTAATTCACAATGTTCTTTTGATTTTTGAGGTGTGAAACTTAATAGTTCTCGATATCCACTATATATGTAGATTGTTTTTGGGCTGCCGTTGTCCTCTATAGATTGTTGCTTCTTTTTTTTTGGAATTATGAATTGTGCACATTGATTAAGTCCGAAACGTTAATCACCAAACAATCATTTAGGCATCCAATGCTATTATTACAATCATTCAATAAATATGATCCCTCTGGTTAAAAACATTTTATTCCTGCTAACTATAATCATTTCCTTCCTGCTCATAGCTCTATGAGTTTGGCTTGATATTCTTATCCAAATATTTTTAATGCTCAAGCGACTATTACCTGATGTCCACTGTTAACTATACGGCATACAGTGTCATCAAAATCAGAGTTGCTCGGTAATAAAACTATAATCTTTGGTGACTAGTTGTCACCAATGTGTTTTTCCATTTTTTTTTATTTTTTTATTTATTTTGTTGTTGGAGAGTCCGGTATTGTTGTTAGTTCATGAATGATTCCTACACCAGTTTCTTTCAGTTCCTAGTGAGTATAATCCTTGATCTCGTTGTGGTGGTCACACACATAGAATTCTGAGATATCGTCAAAACCTATTATGTTGAACAAAGTTGTCTAATTTTTCCCCAACGATCTTTTGATTTCTGTTATGTGGAACAGAACAGTTCTCAATATCTCAATATATGTAGATTGTTTTCGGGCTGCCGCTGTCTTCTGTAGATTGTTGCTTTTTTTGAACTTATGAATTGTGCCCATTGATTAAGACTCAAACGTTAATCACCAATTGGTAAAAATCTAGTGTAGTTATGATATCAGAAAAATAGGATATAATGTAGTTGTAGTATCAAAGCTACAAAATTTAGTGTAGTTATGGTATCAGAGTGATAAAATTTAATGTAGAGAAAATTATATCAAGGTCAAATAATACTAGATGTAGATGCTCTATCAAAAGCAGGTATTCAGTGTCCTTATTTACAATCATTTAAGTATCCAACGTTTTAATACAATCATTCAATAAATATGAATGCTCCGTTTGAAGCCATTTCCATCCAGCTAACTATGATCATTTCCTTCCTGCTCATAGCCTCTATGAGTTTGGATTTTTCTTCTAATCCAACCATTTTTTGTACACAATCGATGATTACCTGATGTCCACGGTTAACAATACGGCATACAGTGTAATCTTTGGTGACTGGTTATGACCAATGTGTTTTTTCATTTGTTTTTTTTTTTTTTTTTTGTTTTTGTTGTCTAGAGAGTCCGGTATGGTTGTTAGTTCACGAACGATTTCTACACTAGCTTCTTTCAGTTCTTGGTGAATATAACCCTTGATCTCGTTGTGGAGACCACACACAAAATTCTAAGATACCGTCAATACCTTCGATGTTGAACAAAGCTGTCTCATTTTATCCACGAAGATATTTTGATTTCTATGCTGTGGAACTGAATAGTTCTCAATATCCTAGTATATGTAGATTGGTTCTTGGGCTACCGCTGTCCTCTGTAGATTATTGTTGCATTTTTTGAAATTATGAATTGTGCACATTGATTAAGACCCAAACGTTAATCACCAATGGGAAAAATACTATTGTAAATATGATACCAGTGCGATAGAATATAATATAGTTATAGTATTGAACGACAAAATTTAGTGTAGTTATGGTATCAGAGCAATAAAATCTGGTGTAGAGACAATTATATCTGTAATACCCTACTTCTTAAACCCGGTCTGATTACACGGTTGACCCGGTTTAATTATGCAGGACCTGAACCAGAGAGAGTTAGAGCGGGTTCCTTATGGACTATGATGGCAAGGGTGACCTTAAACACCGCGGCCCGACAAGTCCAAAGGCGTAAGAGACGGAATACCTAAGCCGTGTACATGCACCTATCATAAGGCCATGTACGGATAAAGGGTATGTAGCTATATATTAAGGTGCATACATATATTACATCAGATGCAGGGTGAGGTTCACCGAGGTCGAACTCGCAAAATCCTAAGTTTTGGCCCTCGTGGCGGATGTGGCGATCCACCCACCGAGTGACCCACCCATGTGAATTACTTAGTATTTTAAAGAAGTATATATAGCATTTATACTTTTCTTTTCTTTTCTCATTTATGACACTCGTACGTTGGTGAGAGGAGTAAAGAGGAGAGAGAAAAGAAAGGGAAGAAGAAGGGAAGAGAAGGAAGAGGAAGAAGAGATGGATGTCATCAGCGCCGAGGCTTGATCTCCCCATTCCGGCGCCGGAAGAGTGATCTTCAACACTAGATCAACATTTGGAGGTAAGCAAAGCTTGGGTTCCTTAAACCTTCACCATACCCAAGTGAAACCCTTGGTTTGGGTAGGGTTTCTTGAGATCTTGTAAATCCACTTTCAAATGATGAATCTAAGGTTTAATAGATGACATATGTGTTGATCTTGAAGGATTTAAAGAAGTATTTACAAGGTTGGGGAAGCATTGTGGATTTGAAGTGATTTTGAGGTTTTGAAGGTGTTCTTGAGCAAAGAAGGTAAGATGGCTTCCCATCACTTAAATCTAACCCAGATCTAGGTTAGAACCATCCTATAAGACCTTGAAAGTGTGAAGAATGGGTTTGAAAAAGCCCCATTTGAATCCTCAAAGAATGGAGGAAGTTGGGAAGAAACAGCAGGTTCCCCGCCAAGACCGGTGGGTAAGACCGGTGGGCCATCCGACCCACTGGCACCCACCGAGAGGGCAGGACCTCGCACAATCGACGGCTAAACCGCGGCCACCCTGCCCGCTAGTCTTATCAGACTCCGCCCAATCAAGGCTGCATGGCCAACCGGTGGACCAACCTACCACGATCCGCATCAAAGGATATGACCGTGGGTCGCATGGGCTGTTGACCCAACTGAGAGACTCCGAATATGATTTTTCTGTCCGATTGGGCCCAAATCGGACGTGTGACCTTCTTTTAGGATTCTAAACATGATCGTGTCATTGGATCGTGTTAATTTTGATTCTAAAACGGTGAAATACTAACCCCGCTCACTCATGTTAGGTTCACCAAATCCTACGCGTCTCGCACCGGATCTCACCCGTACCGAACGGGAATCCTTAAACACTATAGGTAAGTGGGGAGAGGACGTTTAGCCTTGTTTCAAAGCATTGTTTGGCATTCATTTAATCGTATCTAGTCTAGTCATGCCATCATGAAAATGCTATGTAGATTAGTCATCCTCACATGGTTATGCATGGGTGTTGTGTTTATTTTCTAAATACCAAGTGATAATATGTTTCTGCGATGAATGTGAACATCATTGTGCGTGATGCATTAATAGATTAGATGCCATAGTCGGCTTGGAAATGAGTGCATTGGGGGCCCGTGGTATGGGACACGACGGCACTATGCAATCGTACTATTGTCATATAGGAGCATGCGGTTTAGGATTTTCACCTTCCCGTGCTACGACCCTTCCCAACAGGGGTTAAGGTGTTGGGTTACCATTTGGGGAAGCATGGTCGCGGTTGTCGGGTCACTGTGGCGGTTAGACATTACGCCCAGCTGATCATTAGGACAGTCGGCAACCCCGGTGGTATATTCAAGAGGGCCAATCGTACTGCTTTTAAATTGCTGGAGTTAGCACCTTTAATTTTAGTCATTTACTTTTCTGTTGAGAGCCGGTGGTCGACATGTTTTTACTTTTTGAGTACTCACGGTGAGCCTTCTCCGACAACCCTATGGGCGTATCGCGGGATGGAGTTCGAGGCTCGACGGGGTATACGCCAGACCGTGGCGTAGTAGCACTAAACCAAAGACTTAGTAATGTTGCTTAGGTGGATTTGATTTAAAATGTATTGCATAGCATGTAGTGCATATAATTGTGTTTTGTTGTATGGACTGTTGTGTGGTCCATCTTTCCACTTACTGAGCTAGTGAGCTCATCCCACGTGTGCACTTCTTTTTAGGTGATTTTGCAGGTCATCCATCTGAAGAGCACGGGTTGGGTCCCACGGTTGAGTTCCCTGAAGAGGACTGGTGGGCCCCTGAGGAGTTAGAGCACGACACTGATTGCTCGTGCGAGAGTTGTGCTGCAGGACCGCAGTTCAGATGCCGAGCTGAGCTCCACTTTTGAGGCCGAGCTGAGTCTACCATGTGATGCCGAGCTGGGCTCAACCTTTGATACCGAGCTGAGCTATAGGCTTTGATACCGAGCCGAGCTATATACTCTGATTTTTGGTGGTTTCCTCTTTGTACTTGTTATGTGAATTGTACTTTTATTGTGTACTTATCATGCCTTCGGGCCCACATGTATATAACTATTTTATCACAATTCGGGTATCAAGTATTATGGGAATATTCACAGGTAAACCAAGTCTTCCGCTGATCTGATAAGCTTTCATTAGTTGTGTGTATGCTATGGTGGAATATCGATTCATGATCCCGGCAGTTTGGGTTAACGTGTTAACTGTCATCGCCCTTCGCGGAACGGTGTGACAACGGTGGTATCAGAGCGTGATGCTCTAGTCCACTCACAGCATACCATTAGAATCCCGTAGAATCTATAATAAGAAAATGGGATTGGGTTAATGTAAAAGCTTTAAAGAGTTAAAAGCCAAAGAAAGAAAGGAATAAAGATGGTTGCATTTAGATATTGCATTCATGGCATGCGTGAGAGTAAATAAAAGGTAATTTAATTGGTGTCATAACCTATAGAGTACTAGTTTTACAAAATTTCGGCAGCATAACGGCGTAAAATGGGATTTCCAAAAATTTACACACAAACACCTGATAAACAACATATATATATAATATGACAATGATCAAAAGTAACAATGGACACCACAACTACACAAGTATTCAACATATAAATTCATCACCAACCACTATCAAAATACATTATCCCATAAATAAGTCCAGTTACAGTGCAAGTACAAGGAATTAGAAAAGAAAAGAAATATACAATAGGATCCAATAACAGGAAACAGATAAGAAGCTGGTGTGGGTGAGCTAAGCCCTCATTGATCATCATCGTCGTCGTCTATGATTACTACGTTCGCCGGAGGTCTAGAGTTGACGTCGAGGCGATGGTCGTAGTAGTCAAATCTTGCATTCACCAGACGTACCTCCCTCTACGGCCGTGTAGATGCAGTAAGCTATGAAGGCCGCCATGAAGCCCACCGGTTCCGATGACCTCCTCGGGGAGCAAGTTGAACCGACCAAACGGCAAACATGTGAATCTCGGGTAGAAGGATGTCTCGGACTTGGACGGCACCGCCGCCACGATGGTCTCGAGATGTAGTCCAAGGCTCCAAACTCATGAATGGTCCTGTGGGCTTACTCCGGAGGACTGTAGTAACGGTGGTGGTCACGAGATGCCCAAGATGCGCCAAGGTGTCCACGGTCACGGATGTCCACCCCTTCACCAAGTCGACTATAGTGTACTCCCGCATCGATAGGAAACCTCCAAGTTGCAGAGAACCTACGAACTAGCTTCTCATAGCACAGATGGTCTACGTGGAGGATAGACTCCCAGACCAGTGCTGTGAACCTCTCCTGAAGCCGAGCCTTGTGGAAGTCGTCGACTACCACGGTCTTCTCCATCATTACCGACCTTTTAGGAAAGCCGGCTAGTTGGCTGCTGCCTTTGCACTGTGGAAGAGCTCCTCATCGTAGTCCGAAGGGTCAAACCGGGTAGGTCCGGGTCTCCCTGTGCGGGGGGCTAGAGAGCTAGTTCCCGCACTCTTCCGCTTAGAAGCGGTGGTCTTACGTTGAGTGCCAGAGGATGTGGGCTCCTTGCCTTTGTGAAATGACATCCTGGCAAGAAAAGAGGAAAGCATGGTGAGTAAGGAAAAGAGAATGACAACAATAAGAGGAAGCCCCAAAACCCAATTCTCGCAAAACAGAAAATGCGACAAGCGAGGAATGATAGGGAGTCCATGGACAAGATGCACGTAAGTGATAACACAGAATCATGGAAAAAAAAAACAGCAATATGATAGAAAGGGGCATATGTAACATGAGAGGATTCGAATTTTCAATGCGCAAGTTCATTCACAATGGAGTAAAGCTTGAAACTATAGGTCTAAGACGGAAATGCCATGGTAGCGAGATCATGAACATGCAAAAACATACGCTAATAGACTATGGAGGTCCACAAATACCAAGTATGTAAAGAAAAATCAAGGAAACCCAACACAAAAGAGGGATTTTCATGGGAAGGCATGGGGATTTCAAGCATAAGGGACTTTCCATGAATTCTATAGCATGTTAAACACAAATCAAGCATAATGCATCACAATTGAATCATTAATTGGAGAAAAGGGAGCAAGAATTGAAGAAATCCCCAAATTTGAGAAAACTAGGGCACGATTGGGGTTTTTCTCAAAATGGGGAGATAAATCCTAACAAACTAGAAATAACCACAAGAGAAACATCACAATCACATGGAAACACTATTCTATGGAAAGAAATATGGAAAAAGAACCTAGATTAAAGTCTACACATGAATTCTACCCCCCAAGTAAAAATTCTGAGAAAATGGGAAGAAAAACTTACTTGGAAGTGGGGGAGTTGAATCTTCTCACAAATCGCCGGGTTGATGAGTGGAATCGCAAGTGGAAGCGTCGAAATGGTCTCCAAAATCGCCTGAGGGAGAGAGAGAGAGAGAGAGAGAGAGGAGAAAGGAGGGAAATACGACTGAACAGAGCCTGATGGGCCCTGTTAGAGTTTTTCACTCGGCCAGGACCGGCAGGCCACCCTGCCCGCCGGTGTCACCCTCCGATTGAGGATTGGGATCGACGGGCCAACCTGCCCACCGGTGCAGCCCACTGGTTGAGGAAACTTAGGAAAAATGAAATTTTTTTATTAATGTCATTAATATAATTATATTGATTTTTGTCATTATTCTTATAATTGTGTGTTATGGTCAAGTGGGACCATTGACATACTTGTCGGAGCACCGGTCTTGTATCTTGGAATTAAGTTGCGGTTAGTTGTAGACTATCATACACTACAATACCCTATGTGATGGCATATACTTGTGTGTCGAAATCAATTCTACGGTGTTTAACCAATGTGGTGCATGATATGTTCTAGGTACAGGGATACGATGGTACGTACTAGATCCGGTAGCAATGCCCGAGGTACCTTGCGTGGTCCTCGTCCGGTCGGTCGACCATCGAATCCCAGGAGGTCCCGCTCTGTGGGGAAAACCTCACCTCCACCACCTCCAGAGACCCTCGGTCAAGGTGGGGCACATAGGGACCCACCTATGACTACACTCCCCGACCCTCCACCGGTTATTACTCCGGGAGATGTTGCTACCATAATTCAACAGTCACAACAGGCTTTTCAACAACAAATGCTTCAGCAACAACAAGCATTTATGACTGCTATTCAGCAACAATTGGACCTTTCTTAATCAGGTTAACCTCCTCGGATACTTACTCCACAGGACCCGCCTGTAGGGTCTGGTACGGGACCACAAGTGGGGAGTACACCTCTAAATCCACCATTTGGCATTCCTCCGTATGGGGTACCCCCTCCATACCATTACTACCCGGCTTATACTCCCAATTACCTGGCGGCGAATAATACGTCAAAGGTAGTGGAGTCATTCAAGAGGAACTTACCACCTGATTCTCTAAGGTGGGAGGATCCTCCGAACTGCACAAGGATCCAAGAATTAGAGAAAATATTTGAGGTGATTGAGTGCACGGATGCACAGAAACTCATTTGTGCGGGGTTGCAACTCAAGAAGGAGGCCAACTCTTGGTGGCAAGCCTCCAAGCCCATATTGTTGGCTGCCCATCCAACCCACCGGGAACAGGTTCAAGGAGTTGTTCTTGGACAATCATTACCCACGCAGCTTCAGAGACCGCAAGGAGACTGAGTTTATGGCTTTAACTCAAGGAGGTAAGACTATCCTTGAGTACCAACAGCAATTTGAGAGCTTGTTCCATTTTGCCCCAAGGCATATGAGGACAGCTGAAGAGGAGGCTTCGAGATTCCTAAAAGGCCTAAAAGCATCCATTGGGTCTGTGCTTGAGGTATTGGATTTTACTGACTATGGCCAGATTGTGCAGAAGGCCAAGACCATGGAGGATAAGCAAAAGGGAGAACAGTCCCTCACCCCTGGACTGTGGAAGAGAACGAACCCATTTCCAGATATGGGAAACTCCTCCAAGGCATACCGCGGATCGTACAGTTCTGGGCCTATGTATAGGCAGCCCTATAGACCATCTGGTGGTTCGGGCTCCACATCTTTTCGCCCGAACACTAGTGTGGCACCTACAGCTCCAAGGCCACCCCGACCTCCATCCGCAATGGGTCAAGTGCAGAGGGGCCCCGCCCCAGTTTTGACATCTCAGATTAGTTGCTTTAACTGCCATTCATATGGGCACTATGCAAAAGACTGTCGGGTCAGACCAGCCTTGCCCTCCAGTCAACCGTCGACGTACTGACCTCCCTTAACTCGGGGAAGTCAACCGCAGGGAAGGATGTATGCTCTGTCAGATGAGGAAGCTGAGGCCAGTACAGAGGTAGTAGCAGGTACATTTAAATTAAGAATTTCCTTATGTTGAATATTGATGACATGCTGAAATTATATGCATTGTTACACTAGGTGTCCTATCCATATCAGGCATACCAGCCTACGTTTTATTCGATTCAGGAGCTACTCATTCATTTGCATCTAAGAGATTTGCAGAGAAACTTGGGATGCCACCCAGGATCCTAGATCACGGAATGATTGTTAGTATGCCTACTGGAAAAGTTACTCAGTTAAAGGAGGTGTATGGGTCGTGCCCAGTGGAAATTAGTGGAGAGAAATTTGATGCATAACTCATTAAGTTCAATATGCAGAATTTTGATGTTATATTGGGCATGGATTGGTTGTCGGCTCATCGAGCTAATGTGATGTGTGCTGAGAAGCTGATTAGGGTGACGGATGACGAAGGAAGAGAATTGATATGCCGAGCAGATAAAACGAAACGGGTGAGGAAGGTCCTTGTCTCCGCTCTTCAAGAGGTAAAATTGTTAGAAAGTGGATGTCAGGGCTACTTAGCATCGGTGCTTGATGTTGATGCAAGGATTACACCTCTAGAAGAGGTAAAGGTGGTTAAAGAGTTTCCCGATGTCTTCCCAGATGATCTGATGTATTTACCACCTGATAGAGAGTTAGAGTTTGCCATAGATTTGACTCCTAGAGCAGCTCCAGTATCTAAGGCTCCATACAGGATGGCACCAGCTGAATTGAAGGAGTTGCAGATGCAGCTGCAGGAACTATTGGAAAAGGGGTTTATTCGTCCAAGTGTTTCACCTTGGGGAGCCCCAATGTTGTTTGTCAAGAAGAAAGATGGTAGCTTGCATATGTGCATCGATTACCAAGAATTAAATAAGCTAACCATTAAGAACCGATATCCGTTGCCACGCATTGATGATTTATTTGACTAGTTGCAGGGTGCCAAAGTATTTTCAAAGATAGACCTTCGATCAGGCTATTATCAGCTCAAGATAAAGAGCAGTGATATACCCAAGACA
This sequence comes from Macadamia tetraphylla, assembly GCA_022985045.1. Taxonomy (NCBI): domain Eukaryota; kingdom Viridiplantae; phylum Streptophyta; class Magnoliopsida; order Proteales; family Proteaceae; genus Macadamia; species Macadamia tetraphylla. Next base: position 21,845,269 of record CM040971.1, read on the forward strand.
GCATTTAGGACTCGGTATGGTCACTATGAGTTCCTAGTGTTATCTTTTGGAATGCACCGGCAGCATTCATGGATTTAATGAATCTAGTATTTCATGACGTACTCGATAAATGGGTAATTATTTTTATTGATGACATCTTGATCTACTCCAAGACAGAAGAGGAGCACACCCAACATTTGAGAATGGTGTAACAGAGGTTGAGAGAACAACGATTGTTTGCCAAATACAGCAAATGTGAATTTTGGCTTGAGCAAGTTGGATTCCTGGGACACGTAGTGTCTAAGGCTGGAATCGAGGTAGATCTCGAGAAGGTGAAAGCAGTAGTAGAATGGGAAAGCCCCAAGAATGTTACTGAAATTAGAAGCTTCTTGGGTTTGGCTGGATATTACCGCGTTTCATTGAGAATTTCACCCGAATCTCAGCACCAATGACTAAATTAACCAAAAAAGGGTGTGAAATTCGACTGGGTAGAGGAATGTGAGAAGAGTTTCCAAGAATTGAAGAAGAGGTTGGTGTCAGCCCCTGTGTTGACCATCCCTGAAGGCACAGGTGGAATGATAGTCTACACTGATGCTTCCAAAGTTGGTTTGGGTTGTGTTCTGATGCAACGCGGTAAGGTAATAGCGTATGCATCCTGACAACTAAAGGAGTATGAGAAGAACTACCCCACTCATGACTTGGAACTAGCCGTAGTCATTTTTGCCCTTAAAATTTGGCGACATTATTTGTATGGAGAGAAGTGTGAAATATACAGTGATCACAAAAGCCTTAAGTACTTTTTCACCTAGAAGGATTTGAACATGAGGCAAAGGAGATGGCTTGAGCTCATGAAGGATTATGACTGCGATATTCAGTATCATCCCGACAAGGCAAATGTAGTGGCGGATGCGTTGAGTCGGAAGGCACAGACTATGTCACTCTTATACTTAGCAATCAGTCCATCACTTGTGCAGGAGGCGACACTAATGGATGAAGCTCTCTTATATGAAGGAGCAACCTTAGAATTGGAACGTCAACCAGAAAACCTTAAATGGTTGACTGTATCCTTGACGGCTCTGTGTGCATCCGGCTATTAGGCAAGAGGTAATAATGAAACAACCTTTGGATCCTGAATTGCAGCGGATCAGAATTAAGGTTCAAGATCAAACAATGAACGATCCAGATTTTGTTTTAGCCAGTGATGGGGCATTGATGTTTCGAGGCAGATTGTGTGTACCCGATGATTTGAATATACAAGACAAGATAGTGCGAGAGGCACATAGCTCCGAGTACTCACTCCACCCAGGAAGTACAAAGATGTACAAAGACCTCAAACAAAATTACTAGTGGCCAAGCATGAAGGTCACAATAGCTCTGTATGTGGCGACTTGTCTCACATGCCAAAAAGTAAAAGCTACGAGGCATCGACCTTATGGTACTCTTCATCCACTCCCAGTACCAGAATGGAAGTGGGAAAGGATAATAATGGATTTCGTCACCGGACTACCATGTACACCTAAGGGGATGGACACGATATGGGTAATCGTTGATCGGCTTACCAAGACTGATCATTTCATTCCCATCAAGACCAAGTTCTCTATGGCCAAACTAGCACAACTTTACATGGACAACATAGTGCGCTTACATGGAGTGCCAGTGAGCATGGTATCAGATAGGGACCCAAGGTTCACTTCCAGATTTTGGAAAAGCTTCTAACGTGCCTTGGGATCAAAGTTGAATTTGAGTACTGCTTTCCACCACAGATGGATGGTCAGTCGGAGCGAACCATACAGATATTAGAAGACATGCTCAGGGCATGTACAATGGAAATGTGTGGTAGTTGGGAAGAATATATACCTCTTATGGAGTTTGCCTATAACAACAGTTACCAAGCTACAATTGGGATGGCTCCGTATGAGGCATTATATGGCAGGAAGTGCAGAACTCCTTTGTATTGGGATGAGGTACGTGAACGTCGAATGTTAGGACCTGAGATGATACAGATGACTTGTGACAAAGTCGACGTTATTCGAGAACGGATTAAAGCAGCTCAGTCCCGTCAAAAGAGCTATGCGGACACTTGCAGAAAAGATATTGAATTTCAGCCAGGAGAAAAGGTATTTCTTAAGATCTCTCCTACTAAAGGGTTGCAAAGGTTTCACTGAAAGGGGAAGTTGAGCCCAAGATACATTGGACCATTTGAGATCTTAGACCGGGTTGGCTCAGTAGCCTACATGCTTGCTCTGCCACCTTCACTTGGGGATGTTCATAATGTATTCCATGTATCCATGCTGAAGCGATACGTTCATGATCCCTCTCATGTATTACCCATGGAGCCAGAATACCTTGAAGCTGACATGACCTATACAGAGTAGCCAGCTGAAATCTTGGACCGAAAGGTGAAGACCCTTCGCAACCGCTCCATTTCCTATGTAAAGGTGCGATGGGCTAATCATTCACTTGAAGAAGCATCTTGGGACAAAGAGGATGAAATGCAAGCCAAGTACCCTCATCTTTTTAATCAACCAGGTAGGCAATTTCGAGGACGAAATTTTTCAGAAGGGGGGATAAATGTAATACCCTACTTCTTAAACCCGGTCTGATTACATGGTTGACCCAGTTTAACTATGCAAAACCCAAACCGAAGAGAGTTAGAGCGGGTTCCTTATGGACTATGATGGCAAGGGTGACCTTAAACACCGGCTGACCCGACAAGTCCGAGCCAATGCCAGAAGAGACGGGAATACCCAAGCCGTGTACATGCACCTATCATAAGGCCATGTACGGATAAAACAGGTATGTAGCCGTATATTAAGGTGCATACATATATTACATCGTATGCCAAGGGTGAGGTTCGCACCGAGGTCCGAACTCTGTCAAAATCCCAAGTTTTGGCCCTCAGGTGGGCGCATCCACCCACCTGAGTGACCCACCCATGTGAATTACTTAGTATTTTAAAGAAGTATATATAGCATTTATACTTTTCTTTTCTTTTCTCATTTATGACACTCATACGTTGGTGAGAGGAGTAAAGAGGAGAGAGAAAAGAAAGGGAAGAAGAAGGGAAGAGAAGGAAGAGGAAGAATAGATGGATGCCATCGACGCTGGGGCTTGATCTCCCCATTCCGGCGCCGGAAGAGTGATCTTCAACACTAGATCTACATTTGGAGGTAAGCAAAGCTTGGGTCCTTTAAACCTTCACCATACCCAAGTGAAACCCTTGGTTTGGGTAGGGTTTCTTGAGATCTTGTAAATCCACTTTCAAATGATGAATCTAAGGTTTAATAGATGACATATGTGTTGATCTTGAAGGATTTAAAGAAGTATTTACAAGATTGGGGAAACATTGTGGATTTGAAGTGATTTTGAGGTTTTGAAGGTGTTCTTGAGCAAAGAAGGTAAGATGGCTTCCCATCACTTAAATCTAACCCAGATCTAGGTTAGAACCATCCTATAAGACCTTGAAAGTGTGAATAATGGGTTTGGAAAAGCCCCATTTGAATCCCCAAAGAATGGAGGAAGTTGGGAAGAAACAGCAGGTTTCCCGCCAAGACCGGTGGGCAAGACCGGTGGGCCATCTCGCCCTCCTGTGGCACTCACCGAGAGGGGGACTGGCACAACGGCGGGCGACCGTGGGCCAACCTGGACCACCCGCCGTCGATCTTATCGACCCTCCTGCCCAACGCCGGGCACGTGGGTCGACAGTGGGCAGTCGACCCACCTGAGAGGCTCCGAATGTGATTTTTCCGTCCTATTGGGCCCAAATCGGACGTATGACCTTCTTTTAGGATTCTAAACATGATCGTGTCATTGGATCGTGTTAATTTTGATTTCAAAACAATGAAATACTAACCCCGCTCACTCATATTAGGTTCACCAAATCCTACGCGTCTCGCACCGGATCTCACCCGTACCAAACGGGAATCCTTGTACACTACAGGTAAGTGGGGAGAGGACGTTTGGCCTTGTTTCAAGGCATTGTTTGGCATTCATTTAATCGTATCTAGTCTAGTCATGCCATCATGAAAATGCTATGTAGATTAGTCATCCTCACATGGTTATGCATGGGTGTTGTGTTTATTTTCTAAATGCCAAGTGATAATATGTTTCTGCGATGGATGTGAACATTATTGTGCATGATGCATTAATAAATTAGATGCCGTAGTCAGCTTGGAAACGAGTGCATTGGTGGCCCGTGGTATGGAACGCGGTGGCACTATACAATCGTATTATTGTCATATAGGAGCATGCGGTTTAGGATTTTCACCTTCCCGTGCTACGACCTTCCCAACAGGGGTTAAGGTGTTGGGTTACCATTTGGGGGGAAGCAGTGGTCGCGGTTGTCGGGTCACTGTGGCGGTTAGACATTACGCCGCTGGTCATTAGGACAGTCGGCAACCCCAGTGGTATATTCAAGAGGGCCAATCGTACTGCTTTTAAATTGCTGGAGTCAGCACCTTTAATTTCAGTCATTTACTTTTCTGTTGAGAGCTGGTGGTCGGTATGTTTTTACTTTTTCGAGTACTCACGGTGGGCCTTCTCCGACAGCCCTATGGGCATATCGCGGGATGGAGTTCGTGGCTCGTACCCGGAGTATACGCGCACTGTGGCTGTAGTAGCACTAAACCAAAGACTTAGTAATGTTGCTTAGGTGGATGTGATTTAAAATGTATTGCATAGCATGTAGTGCATATGATTGTGTTTTGTTGTGTGGACTGCTGTGTGGTCCATCTTTCCACTTACTGAGCTAGTGAGCTCATCCCACATGTGCACCTCTTTTTAGATGATTTTATAGGTCATCCATCTGAAGAGCACGGGTTGGGTCCCACGGTTGAGTTCCCTGAAGAGGACTGGTGGGCCCCTGAGGAGTTAGAGCACGGCACTGATTGCTCGTGCGAGAGTTGTGCTGCGGGACCGCAGTTCTGATACCGAGCCGAGCTCCACTTTTGAGGCCGAGCTGAGCTCTACCATGTGATGCCGAGCTGGGCTCAACCTTTGATACCGAGCTGAGCTCTAGGCTTTGATACCGAGCCGAGCTGTGTACTCTGATTTTTGGTGGTTTTCTCTTTGTACTTGATATGTGAATTGTACTTTTATTGTGTAATTATCATGCTTTTGGGCCCACATGTATATAACTATTTTATCACAATTCGGGTATCAAGTATTATGGGAATATTCACGGGTAAACCAAGTCTTCCGCTGATTTGATAAGCTTTCATTAGTTGTGTGTATGCTGTGGTGGAATACTGTATCTGTTGATCCTGGCAGGTTTGGGTTAACCGGTGTTAACCCGGTCACTGGCTCGGTTCTGTGCGAACGAGGTGTGACAATATCAATGTCAAATAAAACTAGATATAGATGCTTTATCAAATCCAGGTATTCAGTGTCCTTATTTACAATCATTTAAGTATCCAACATTCTTATTACAATCATTTAATAAATATGATCACCCAGTTTGCAGTCATTTCCATCTAGCTAACTATAATCATTTCCTTCCAGCTCAAAGCCTCCATGAGTTTGGCTTTGTTTTCTGATCCAAGCATTTTTTCTACATAAGCGATGATTACCTGAAGTCCACTGTTAGTTATGCGGCATATATTGTCATCAAAATCAATGTCGTTGAACAACTGTCTAGTGTAATTGGTGACCTGTGGTGCCTAAAAAGACCATGCTCACCAGGAGGTCTCGAATTCAAACCTCCTAGGTCTTATCGCATCAACTCCCTAATTGTAAAAAATAAAAATTATAGTCGCTGGATTATAGAACTATAATCTTTGGTGACTAGTTATCACCAATGTGTTTTTCCATTTGGTTTTTTTTTTTTTTCTCTTATTTGCAGAGTCTGATATTGTTGTTAGTTCACGAACGATTTCTACTCCAGCTTCTTTTAGTTCTTGATGAATATAACCCTTGATCTCGTTGCGATCATCGCACACATAAAATTCTGAGATATCGTCAATACCTTTGAAGTTGAACAAAGCCATTCGATTTAATTCAAAATGATCTTTTGGTTTCTATGGTGTGGAACTGAACACTTCTCAATATCCCAATATATGTAGATTGATTTTCGGGCTGCCCCTATCCTTAGTAGATTGTTTTTTTTTTTAAATTATGAATTGTGCCCATTGATTAAGACCCAAATTTTAATCACCAACGTGAAAAAATCTATTGAAAATATGATATCAAAGCAACAGATCATAATGTAGTAATAGTATCAAAGCAACAAAATTTAGTGCAGTTATGGTATTTGACCCAAAAAAAATTTAGTGTTGAGAAACTTATATCAAGGTCAAATAATACCAGATGTAGATGCGCTATCAAAGCCCAGGTATTTAGTGTCTTTATTTGCAATCATTTAGGTATCCAATGTTCTTATTATAGTTATTCAATAAATATGATCACTCCGTTTGCATCCTTTCCATCCAGCTAACTACAATCATTTTCTTTCTGGACATAGCCTCTATGAGTATGGCTTTGTCTTCTGATCCAACCATTTTTTGTACACAAGCGACAATTACCTGATGTCCACTGTTAACTATACAGCATACAATGTCATCAAAATCAGATTTGCTAAATGATAGAACTCTAATCTTTGGTGACTAGTTAACACCAATGTGTTTTTCCATTTGGTTTTTTTTTTTTTTTAATCTGCAGAGTTCGGTATTGTTGTAATTTCATGAAGGGTTTCTACACCATTTTCTTTCAGTTCTCAATTAATATAACCCTTGATCTCGTTGTGGTCGCTGCGCACATAGAATTCTGAGATATCTTCAATACATATGAAGTTGAACAAAGCCATCTGATTTTATTCACAACGATCTTTTGATTTTTAATGTGTGAAACTGAACAATTCTCGATATACAGTTTATGTATACTGTTTTTGAGCTGCCACTGTCCTCGGTAGTGTGTTGCTTTTTTTTGAAATTATGAATTGTCCACATTGATTAAATCCCAAACGTTAATCACCAAATAATCATTTAGTCATCCATCGTTATTATCTAATCGCCAACCCATAGTGCAATCCGTCAACCACATAACGGCTATGCTCCCACACAAAACTTGACCTGTTCAACAACTATTAGGGTAACTTAGGGAAAATGGGGGTAGTTCTTTATTATTTATTATTTATTTAATAAGAAAAGGCACAGCGGTGAGAGTTGGGAATTTGGTTTATGGCTGTTAATTAATGAGATAATTAATCATCATACAAGAACAACAAAGTCTTATCCCAATTTAATGAACTCGGATGGATAAGTAATTGCATCATATTCCAGCCCACACATTTAGCAGGGTTCTTTCTCCCTTACATAAAAAATGAAAAGAATTAATTAGGACTGAATTTTCTTGCAGGCCTCGCATTCACCATGGGTGGCGATAAAGGCTGCACGGAGTGATTAGGGGGAAGGGGGTTTCTGGACCGTTGTATCACGCGGTGAACCTTAACCCTAAAATCAAGAAAAAACCTTCGTCCAAAGAATTATTAAAAATAATTATCACCATTTATCATGTCAAGCCCCTTTTTTTTTTCCTTTCTGGGAGTACATTGACTTCACCAAAAAGTGGGAGTACATTGACTTTAAAAAAGATTGACATTTGACCCAAAGGTTACCTGTTGGGAAGGAGAAAGAAGAAATTTTTGGCTAGTTTGACTTGGAACGTCTCAACATCGTTCTGAACTACAAAGTCTACGGACATGACATATGAAGCAAAAATTTCCCCGGAAGAAGAAGCTTCACCTTGTGTACTTTGGAGGCCATCCTAATATCCTTGAAATTATATCATCCAGAAGCAATGAAATGTTCAAAAAATAATTCCCTTTTGTGATGTAATCAACCATGTAATACAGTCACACCACCATGAAGACACCATCACATTTGAGATGACCATGAATATCCATCAACAAAAAAAATTTGGGATCCTTTGAGATGATGACCATACAATCATCCAGCTTTGGATGGTGGAAGTGATAACTGGCGAAGCGCAGGGGCACGATGATGGTGCTGTTGGCCATGGATGTGATGATGATGTCCAGTATTAGTAGGATAATGATGATGATGATCAGGAGGATGAGGGTGAGGATGAAAATGAGGATGAGGATGATGAGGAGGAGGAAGATATGATGGTGATCTAGAAGTAGTGGAAGTGGTCATTGTGGAGTGATCTGGTCTGGTGCTTCTTGGCTTAATCTTCTGTTCTTTGATGGCTTCTATTTGTTCCAAAGTTTCCAAAACTTGTTGCACTGATGGTCGAGTTTTAGGCTCAGGGCCAAGACAACTGAGAGTAAGTTTAGCTGCTTGTAATGCACCTTTCATGGGATACTGCTTTTCCAAGCGAGCATCCATTATGCTTTTTAATTTTCTTCTATCATTTAGAGATGGCTTTGCCCACTCAACTAAATTATGCTGCCCACTTGGACGGTTCGTGTCCAGAGCTCGTAGGCCTGTTAGTATCTCAAGCAGCACCACTCCGAACCCATATACATCACTCTTCACATACAGATGCCCTGTAAAAACAATACTCATATAAGTTTAGCTATGGGAGTACTAGTATCTTTCAACCTAATTGACCAAGCATACAATTTCACATTGGATGTGAGTAGCCTGATGTTCTCATTCTTGGAGGCATACTAGATTCCCACGCCCTGACAATGGCCATAACCTTTCTGATATTAGGGATTTGGGTAGAATTCAACCTTAAAAGCAAGCTGTAAAGGAGGAGCGTGGATCAAGTTCTTGTACGAGAACCATTCTCGTACGGACTGATCCACACAGTTGGAATCCACCACACAGTTAATTATTGAGTGGATACCATATGTGCAGATACCATGCGAGAATCAAGATTTGATCCGCTCTCATTAAAGAGGGCATCCAATTAAATACCTAAAAGTCTCAATACATGCAACCTTTCCCAAGAACTTGGGCTAAACCCCTACTATGATTGACAGCTGCCACCATGCCAAAAGGCACTTCATTGAAATTGACCATGAAAGCACCATTTTCTGAGAAAATTTTGAAATATGCCAAGAAAATACCATGTCTCAAAAAAATTTGGAGTTGGGTAAGTAAGCACTATTTTTCCAGAAAAGTTAGGAATTAACAAAATAAATGCAATTTTTCTAGAAAAATTCAAAATTGGCCAAGAAAGCAAGAGATAGCTAGGCAGAGTTGGAAAGGAGGATTTTGGTATTACCTGTGGCAACATACTCAGGTGCAGCATAACCGTTAGTGCCCATAACTCGTGTTGTCACGTGTGAGTCACCTGCCAACGGCCCACATTTTGCCAACCCAAAATCTGATAGTTTGGCATTGTAATTCTGCATTCACCAATAAATAAATTAAAAAATACAGTTCAAGGATACTTCATTCATGAAAATTTCTCCCAACCATCAAATAAATAAAGGTTTTGAATGACAAGGGTTTACCCCATCGAGTAGTATATTGGAGGCCTTGAAGTCCCTGTAAATGACTTGCCTTTCTGAAGCGTGCAAGAAAGCCAGGCCTCGAGCGGCCCCTATTGCTATCTTAAGCCGTATACTCCAAGAAATTGGTTCCACAGCTGAACTTCCTGCATCAGAATAATGTTGCCCAATTAAATTTTCTAACGACTAGCTTTTAAGGATGAGTCTTACCTAAATCTTTAACATTTGAATCTTAAATCAAATATTAATTCATAATAAGCTTATCTGAATTTCGGATCAACTAAAATAAAAATAATGTGATTCAGAAAAAAGAGTTGAGATTAGGAAGTAATACTTCTAAAAAGATGATTCTCCAAGCTTCCCTTTTGCATAAACTCATACACAAGTAATAGTTCTTTATCATCAATGCAGTAACCCAGGAGCTTTACAAGGTTGGGATGAGAAAGCCTCCCCAAGAAATTCACCTCCGCCTGAACCAAATTGATCAAAGTATATCAAACAAACAATAGGGAACTAAGATCATTCTTCTGATAGCAAAGTAGAAATAACGAAAAAAATAACTATGAAAATTGATCTAATTTAGTCTCTGCTCTTTGTTGCACTGCCATGTGCAAATCAAAACTTATGATATTAAGCATACAAAAATTAACCAATCAGCGACAAACCTTACAAACTGAACCACATGCAGTAAGATTGAAATGTAAACCCCCTCGAAACTAAGTTCCAATATTATATATATGTAAAATGTCTCGGTCTTATCCCAAGTATGACCTTGGATAAAACCTATTGGAGGACAAAGATCCATATAACCGACCACATGTAGCTAAAACTTCCTGACTTGTTGGGCTGTGCTCTTTCCTATTATTCTCATCTTTATATTCTCACCTCTATTCTCTCTTCTCTCATTGTGAATTTTTCTTTCCTATTGTGTTTTGATTGGATCCATGTAACCGACCCATTCATTTAATGGATTAAGATTGAGATTGTTGTTGTACACTAAATGCTCAAGGCCCTTGCCGGTACGGGAGTCTTGGGAGGAGGGTCATAATGTACACAGTCTTACTCCCACTTCACGATGTGGCCGTTTCTTAACTTGAACCCATGACCCCTAGGTCCAATACAACTTTACTGATGTGCCAAGGTCACTAATACAAGTCAAAGACCTTTAATCATACGCTATTTAAAACATAATTAGTGATTCTTTTTCATTAATGGCATAACTGTACCCCACAAAAAAAAATTTATGGCTTAGTTTTTGTAGGTCTACTAAGCCCATCTCATTAACAAAGAACAAAAATGCAAATTAGATAAGGACAAGAATATTCAATTGAATTCTGAGAATAAAGAAATGGGTGAAATGAAAAAAAAAATCCAGGGCTAGAGGAATGCTTGATGATTACCTGCCATTCTTCCAATCCTTGCATGCTCTCTGGATTCAATTTTTTTACTGCGATAGTCAATACTCCATTACCGATCTTCGTCGTCGGAGTGAAAGTTTTCTCATCGATCCAACCTTTGAAGACTTTCCCAAAACCACCCTCGCCAAGAACCGTATCAGGTCTGAAGTTTCTTGTGGCGCTCTTCAGCTCTGCGTAGCTGAAGATCTTCAAGTTTGGAGTGGGCAAGATGTGACCGCTTGGGAACGCCTCATCAAGGCTATGGCTAGTTGTGCTGCTTGAAAGCCCACCTTCGGTGCTGCTATTGGTATATGATGTTACTGTTTGACCAGACAAGAAAAATGGGGACTTCCGTGTTAGATCACAGCAATAGGTATCTAATCTCCTAAAAAAATGATTTTTTTTCTGAGGAATTCAAGGGAGGAATCGGAAATAGAAGGGAAATCAAAAAAGGAAAGCAAATCTGTGGAACATAAATAAGGAAAGAAAAGCAAGAGGGGAGCAAAACCGATCTTCCCTTTTTGGGGATTTGGGCTGGGGGGGGGTGTGGAGGGAGCTTACCTGGGGTAGAATGTCTGGTTGTGCTTGGGCTACGGTTGTTAACCTGAGCTTTACCTTGACCACCAAAGCAATTCCCCATATCTAGACTCTCTCTCTCTCTCTCCTCTGATGCTAACAAGTTGTTTCAGGGATCGACATGTTTTCTTTGATGCTAATAAGTTGTTTCAGTGATCAATTGACATGGATTTCATCTCTTATTCCTTGCTTACAAATCAGAGACTAGAGGAAAGAAGGTGGAAGGGGACAAAGGAAAGAGTAGATCGTCTTCTTATTGGTGAGTCTTCGCTCTATTTTCCGTCTTTCCGCATTTTTCTTTATTTATTTAGTCATTTTTTTCACTGACTAATAAGATTAACATGAAAATTTTCAAGAATGATTAACTATTTAGCTCTAGTCAACGGCCGTGCAACAGAGACCAGTCTTTTTTTAATGAACAGACCGATAGACCACTCGCCTGCGTTTGAAGACTTCAAAGTCACTCCTCTCTCTCTTTAGTGGTTTTTTTTTTTGTACGTAGAAAGAATTCAAAGAGAAGAAGAGTCCCCTCGTTCGAAGTGTAACGACATCGGGAATAACAAAGATAAGAAATAACCGTTTGAAAATCACAAATCCCCGATGTCATAGGTTAGTAGCCATTTTTTTTGGTTGGATTCTCCCAATGGGCATGGTACCTAATGGGTTAGGACAGTTGGGGGCCGTTTGATAACACTTTGGGAGAATATTTTTGATGTTCTTCTATTCTGCGAGAATACAAATAGAACAGAAATATGTATGGCACGTCCGGTTCATTTTTGTATTCTCCCGAAATGAACCAATAAAAAAGAATGACTAAAGAATACATTGCAAGAGTACAAAAAAGTTACTTTTCTATTCTTTTACAAACTTAAAAGAACAAAACCATTCAAAACCCCACAACCCCTTTTCTGCAACTCACGATCAACAACCCCTTTTCTGCAACAGGTTCTCACTCTCGGTCGCCGCTTCCCTGCAACGGTCGCTCTCTCTTGATTGCCGCTTCCCTGCAACGGTCGCTCTCTCTCGGTCGCCGCTTCCCTGCAACGGTCTCTCTCTCGGTCGCCGCTTCCCTACCTCTCTCGGTCGCCGCTTCCCTGCCTCTCTCGGTCGCCACTTCCCCTGCCTCTCTCGGTCGCCGCATCCCTGTAGCAGGCTGGTCGCCGCTTCCCTGCCTCTCTCTCGGTCGCAGGTCGATCGCCGCTTCCCTACAACTCTCTCGGTCGTCGCTTCCCTACAACAGGTATTGTCTCTCTCTCTCGCTCTCTCGCTCTCTCACAATCTCGCTCGAACTACTTTTTCGATTGAGTTTTGATTGATTGCAGAAAGTATTTCCTTTCCCTGTTTTACTTTTTTGGAGATTTCTGAATCTATATAGATAGTGGATTTGTTTTTCTTTTTATTCTTCCTTTTCCCCTTTTTAGAAAAATTGATTATTCCTGAGTTTCTCTCTCTCTCTCTGTCGCTCTTTCCTCCTGCTATCTTGTTCAACCCCAAATAAATATAAAAAAAAAAGGTGGGGACTTGCTTTTTTTTTCTTTCTGGGTTTTCAGCCATTGATGCTCTGGTTTATTGCTTGAAGAGAAGATTAATTTTTTCATCTTTATATTCCAAGTAATTAATAGAGGTAAAATCTTTGAGCATTTCTTCTTTTCTTGATATGTGTTTCTTATTTCACTCTCGTTTCTTACTTGGATTTTGGGACATCTGTAAATTGCAGTGATTTGGGAGATTTTCTTGCTCTAATATTGTGATTTTTGTGAAGTCTGAAAATCTGTTTGGTAAATTTTTTATTTCTGTCTGGTTATGGTGATCTCTGTTCTTGACTGCTCAAGTTTCGTAGTTGCTTACTTTGATCGATCGTGATGGGTTTCTGAAAAATACCTATTTGAGCATATTTCATCATTCTCATCTTAAGATTCTTATTTATTTATCTGTTAAATTTTATCATCAGCAAAGATTGTCCATTTATATTTATGTGGCAAGGAAGAAAAATTTCAGTGCTTAATGAGATTGATATTTTGGATGAAGGTTGGTTGTGTAAATTTCAGTGCTTAATGAGATTGATATTTTGGAGCTGGAAGAGGGCTTTTATTAGGATTAGAGTATTCTATTTTGATGGGCAGCTAGGAAGATCAATTTGAAGTTCTTGAGCTTGATGTAAACAAATTATTTCCTTATTTAAGTTAAATTTGACCATAATAGCATGTTTGTAATTATTGATTTCATTGTTCAAAAGTAAATTTTCATTATTGTACTCTCCAGGAATAGAAGTGTTTGTCAAACGTTGTTTCTGTTATTTTCCTGTTCTAAGGACATTTCTGAAATAGTTTTACCAAACGTTGTTTCTATTCCGCCAGAGTGTCTTCATAGCATGGAATCGAAAAAGAACACTTCTGTAAAAGAACACTCTCCAGGAATAGAAGTGTTATCAAACGGTCCCTTGGTGTCTATTAGACGATTCCGTGCATTTCAAGGTTTCCCAGCTATCCGCCTGTAAAAAAAAAAAAACTGTTTGGGGTTTCATTTCCTTTCTTTAGTTAGGACTTAGGACGAATGTGCAAATACGAGGAAGAAAATAAATAAACAATCATAAAAATAAAAAATTTAACATGATTCGGTACAACCTCAAAGAGAAGGTTCATTCTCAGGTAATAGTGCAAATGTTGGGTTTTGGACCACACATATGTGGGTGATCTATTTGGGCTTATTCGGCCCACTTAGAGGTATAGGCCTAGCCCAACTACTGTGGGAGTAGTTAAGGTGCTGGGTGGATACTATAAGTAGTCTCTATGATCCTTGTATAGTACTCTCTATGATCCTTGTATAGTAGTCTCTATGATCCCTGTAGCCATATTACGTGAGACACAATTTATTTATAGAGTTGTGGGAGAGATCCGTGAGGGAGACTACAGAAGATCATAGAGGATTGTTTGTGAGATTTATCTTCAAACACAAGGAACCTATGTTAGTGATGATAACTCGTGGAGGCTTCCCAAACTACATCACAAGTATGTTTCAGTCCCATTAATGCCCAATAGATTCTCTGTAATAGTTTTCAAATACTTATGAGTGTTCTAAGAGCTAAGAAGGGAGATTCCCCAGTCTATTTCTCCAACAAATGGTATCAAACCCACCCTTCTCAGACTTAGAACCCAAGAATTGAAGCTTAGATGAAAAACAGGGTTTTGTGAGGGGTTTCGTTGGAAAACGGTCATTGCCAAAGTTTTTGGCCGTTGGAACCCCAATATTTTTACATATGAAGGTAGGGGAGGTCAAGACAAACAAAACGTCGGGTGGCGAGTCATCAAAAATCACCCACGCCACCGGCATGTGCAAGTGACGACCATGTGCTTGACTCTACTACGGTGGGTCATCGTTGAGTTAACCCAATAGGGTTCTGAGTTGGACCAAGTGGACTTGTCCTGACTCAGTTGACCAGGGTTAACTGGATTTGACCCTTGACAGAACCCGACCCAACCCAAAAACCCAGAATTTTGACTTGATGGATACAACCCATGACCCTATCAGTCAGACCGATCTGATTCAACCAAACATGTTCGGTTCAATTTGGTTCAATTCAATCCAGTTCAAGGAAATTTATAAAATTAAAAAATAGGTTTTTCTAACAAAAACTTTGAATCTACCTTATGGGCTCGTACAGAACAATTTTTTTATGTGATTTTTTGCATTGGATTCGTTTTTTCATGGTCCTTAACTTTATATGCAATATCAATATGTTTAGTGTCCATTGAAGCCTAGTTTTGTTAATTTTTTTGTGCATGGGGAATTATTGACTTTAATTTTGCTCCCTAGTGTATGGGTAAATTAGTTGGGTTAGACCCAAGGTTATAGCAAATGAAATGGATGTTAATAGCCCTATTTGTGCATTGATGATATTACACCGGTGTGTATATCTTTACATGTACATGTATCCCATTGAATTGTTTGTCAGACTAGGGATGTGCACCATTACAGTAACATTGTTTTGAATCCACCAAAGTGGTAAGAATCAATATTACTATAATGGGTGCATACCTCAAAAAACCAGAATGGGACATCAAAGTTGATGATGATCCCCAAAGATAACATTGTCTAAGTAAGTACAAAATGCACATGGATTTGGGAGTACTTTAACCTAGGAGCTACTATTCACCCAAAGTTGACAGTATCTTCAAAGTGACAATATAACCCACAATAATTGCAAATATGTAAGTGGACAAATGCATTTCAGACCTAAAGGTTAGAAATGTAGTTTCGATTGACACTTATGAATGTTTAATGGTTAGGCATGTAACATTAGTACTGATTATGTCAGATGTGTGCCAAATTGCCAATATATTATATGCTTGGATTATAATATGTGGATTGTAATAAAATGTTTGATTTTCATAAAACAATTAAATATGATGTCTACTAGTTATGCACTTTAGAAAGTTCCAAAACTAATTGGTGACAACTGCAAGAAGTTGTTAGAAGATTTTGAAGTTTACTTGTGCCTTAGGGACCTAGATCTTTACACAAAACAACTGCAGTGTATGCATCTAATACATCTGTCCATAAGACTGATTATGAGAGGTGGGTGACTGCATATAGGAAAGCACTGACAGTTATAAAAATTGTTTTGTCTGAGATAGTGAAGGATATCATTGAGGTAAAGGAAACATCTATTGACTATCTAAATGCCATCAATGCAAATTTTGACTGTTCCAAGAAGTTTCAAGCTGGAGACCTAATGAATACTCTTGCCACATCCAAGTTTGAAGGGGTTGGTACTACTAGAGACCATATTCTGAGGTAAGTTTAATTGGAAAACAAGATCAGAAGGCTGGGAATCAAATTTGATGATGACTTTCTGATGACCATAGCCCTCAACTCCCTACCAGACTCCTACAAGCACCTCAAGACCACTTACTATGCATTGAAGGATCAGTGGGGCATAAATGAGCTACTTGATATTGGTGACTCAATAAGAGAATACAGAAGACAAGAAGGTCAAGGTCGAAATTTCTAACGTAACTCAGACCAAGGTGACATCTTCAGCTAGTCCAGTTAGAAACAACAGAAGATTCTCCAAGAAGGAGAGATACATCCTATACAAGAAGAACAAGAACTTCTAGATAAGGAAAAGGCAGCAGGCTAGAGGTCAGAAAGGCTTGAGTGGCATTGAATGCTTTTGGTGTAAGGAAAAGGGCCACATGAAGAAGGACTATTTCAAGATGAAGGTATATCTGTAGAAAGACACTGGTATGAACATGACTATTGTTTGCTTTGATTCTTGTCTTATTAATGCTCCAGTAGACTTTTGGTGGTTGGATTGCTTCATTTATTCAGGTCACTCATTCCTTGCAAGGGTTTCTAAGCAGGACGGTGCCAAGCAAGGATGAGGTGAGTGTGTTCATGGGGAATGGAGCTCAAGTAATAGTGGAAGCCATAGGAACCATTAAGTTGTCTTTAAATTCAGAATTATTTTTAGACTTGAATGATGCAATTTTTATTCCCTCCATAAGGAGGAATTTGGTTTTAGTTTCCAAACTTTGTCCAGATGGATATTCATTTAATTTCAATTTGAATGGCTTCACTTTATTACATGATTCTATTGTTGTGGGTTCTTGTAGTTTACTAGATAGACTTTACAGATTGAACTATAATTCAGTATTGTGGCACAAGAGATTGGGTCATATCTCTAGAAAAAGAATGGAGAGACCAGTGAAGGAAAAGGTTATGGACAACATGTACCTAGAACATTTGGGGACTTGCATTGACTACATTAAGGGGAAGATGACTCTCTAGGAATAAGGAAGCTTTTCGGAATGTTGGAGTGTTGGATCTCATTCACACAGACATTTGTG
Organism: Macadamia tetraphylla; assembly: GCA_022985045.1. Taxonomy (NCBI): domain Eukaryota; kingdom Viridiplantae; phylum Streptophyta; class Magnoliopsida; order Proteales; family Proteaceae; genus Macadamia; species Macadamia tetraphylla. The sequence continues at coordinate 21,862,488 of CM040971.1, forward strand.
GTCATTTTTCAACACCAAAACTGAATGGTCAACGTTATTTCGTAATGTTCATTGATGATTGGTCTAGATATGGATACATTTTCTTGACCAGTGATAAATCCAGTGCACTTGATTCCTTCATGATTTTCAAGGCAGGGGTGGAAGTTTTCCACTCTAAGAAAATCAAAGCTGTCATGTCTAACAGGGGTGGAGAGTATTATGGAAGGAGCAGTGACACTGGACAGTTGCCTAGACATTTTCTTTGTTTTTACAAGAAAATGGGATAGCATGACAATATATTTCATGCCTGGGACATCTCAGTAGAACAGAATTACAGAAAGAAGGAGTGAAACAATGAAGGACATGGTCTAAACCATGATTAGTAATTCAACCAGAGCCATTATGAGGAGAAGTGCTCAAAACTACCATATACATTCTCAGCAAGGTGCCTCATAAGGCAATGACCAAAACCCCTTTTGAACTCTGGATTGGTAGGAAGCCTAGCCTTAGACATAGTCTGGGGTTACCATGTTGAGGCCAAACTTTTTAATCCCGATGAGAAAGTTTGAGACCCTAGGACTGTGAGCTATCGATTTATTGGATAAGGGCTGCAGATTTTATTGTCAATGTGGAGGAAATAGGATTTTGGAGACTACTAATGCAAGATTCATTGAGAGCAATAAATATCCAGAAGTGCCACATAATCTAGTGTTCGATGATTAGTTGGTTGGAATAATCTAGTGTTCGATGATTAGTTGGTTGGAACCTCTGCCACTACTGTCATGTCTATCCCTACACAGTTAGAATATTCTCCTTCCCACATGCCTGATGACTGTCCATGGAGCCTGAAATGATAGATAATCTTGCACCCACACAGGCAGAAGCACTAGTACCAGCTGACACAGTTAGAGCACTAGAACCTTCAAGGAGATCCATCAAGGCATGTAAGTCCACCATTCATTCAGACCATATGAATTTGAATAAGTGTGAGTATGACATTGGTCAAGAGGAAGATCCTACATGCCATGAACTACTGCAACTCAGACAAATGGGTGGAGGCAATGAAAGAGGAATTGGTATCCATCAACAATAATGGAGTTCAGGAGTTGGTGGAGATTCCAAAGGAATATAAGCCAGTTGTATCCAAATGGGTCTTTAAGACTAAGTCTGACTCTCAAGGAAGGGTTAAATGCTACAAGGCTAGGTTGATAGCAAAAGGCTTCACATAGAGAGGGTGTGGACTACACAAAGACCTTCTCCCCAGTTTCTTCAAAGGATTCCCTCAGGATCATTATGGCTATTTGTAGAGACCCAATTTTGTCACCCTCCTCCGGCTATGATAACTCATGGATTGTGAACACGACTATGATTTTTGATCGATAGAAGAGACAACTTTCTAAGGTAACCCAGACTCAAAAAAGCCATTTTTTGCACCAAACCCTAGAAACCCTAAACCAACATTAGAGGGAAAGGGGTCCAATTATGGTGTAGTATATACTAAGGAATCAAGCCCACGAAACTGTGCTGATAAATGGTGCTCGGAACTATGACTCCAATGATATATGGTACGCCAAAATCAGACCACCAGATCTCCTGCAATCATCTTGGAAGTTGAAACTCCTACGAACAACTAGATCAAAATCTAAAATATTCTGGAATATACCCTTACAGCCTTGCGAATCATTGGTGGCCCCATAAGCCCCATGAAAAAACTTCGTAGGACCGCGAGCCCTGCGGCCCCATGAGAAAGTAATGGCCTCACGAAAAACCCCCACCTGGTGAGTGTCCAAGAGTGGCAAGCCCATGAAATTTCCTCCTTGGAGTCCGAAAAACTATAAATAGCCCACTATTCACCCTTCCCAAAGCACTCATGGAAGGTCTACCTACCCCCTCCTTTTTGATGAGTTACACTTTCCTAACACTTGTAAGTCTAGCCCCTTTTTAACCCTTGCAAGTCTAGCCCCTTTATAACCCTTGCAAGTCTAGCCCCTTTATAATCCTTGCAAGCCTAGTCCCTTTTATCCCTTGCAAGCCTAGTCCATTTCTAACCTTTGTCAGCAGAACCTCTGTCTAAGTCCTAGTTTGAAAACTAGCCTTCACAAGTCAAGCGTTAGTCTGAGTATCCAGAGGAATCAAAAGGGATTACAAGAAAGTCAGAATTTCTGGAGAGAGAAAGCTAGAGGTCAAAGCCACTTTCTCTAGAACCAGGAGAACCGAGGGGCAATCCACATTCATCTTAGTAGGGGCCCACCCCTCTTGACCCAAAATAGGGGTCAAGCTCAGGTATAATTTTTCTACTCAGTCAACAAAATGTAGACATTTTATTCAAATTGTGGTAGTGTATATATTAAATAGTTTAGTCATACATGTGGTATAGGAATAATAGAGGAAAATGTTTGTTCTTAAGCATCTGTAGGAAGACTCGTTGAACTGTGTGGAGGGGGTGCCTAACACCTTCCCAACTCCATAACCTGACCCGTACCCCCTTCTCTGGACCAGACCAATTCTCGAGTCCTTTCTTTCTGGATTGAGTCCACCATCGGGTCCTATGCCCTAACCCTAGGTGGCGGCTCGAATTTTTTTTCATAATTCCCAATCTCCGATATGGACCATCATCAATACTTATCAATAGTGGCATAACTCCATTTGGCTCGTCCCTACGAAATAGGCCCCTGACGTATCTCCAAGAGAGGAGGTAGTGGCGTGGGACCCATGAATGCACGAAAGAGGACCCCTACTCCAAGGTCGTTATCGTCACACTATTGTTACCCATTTTGATCTTGAGCTGCACCAGATGGATATAAAGACAACATTTCTGAATGAAGACCTTGTCGAGTAGGTATACATGTGTCAACCAGAGAGTTTTGAAGAGGTAGAAAAGGAGCATCTGGCTTGAAAACTGAAGAAGTCACTTTATGATATGAAACAAGCCTCCAAGTAGTGGTACCTAAAGTTTGATAAGGTGGTGACATCCTTCAAATTTACTGAGAACTTCATAGACTAATGCATCTACATTAAAGTCAATGGGAGCAGATTCATTTTCCTAGTGTTATATGTTGATGACATTTTACTATCCTACAATGACATGTCCTACTTCTTGAGACCAAACGGTTCCTATCTGAGAACTTTGAGATGAAGGATATGGGTGTGGCCAATTATATTCTCGGGATAAAGGTGACAACCATAGAGCATACTATGATATTTCGATAACTCATAATGGTATTAGAGCCATGGCCACTTTCGCTTAAATTTTCCAATTCTCTTTTGTTATATTCCTTTTCCTTTCACTTTCTTGGGGAATATAGAGTTATCGAGATATCATAGTATGCTCTGTGGTTACCACCCAGTGGATCCTCCATATTAGAACTGATATTCTTTAATGGGATTTCTTGCTCTCTATATAATATTTTCCGACAAGAGCCTTTGAGACCCGATGGGGTTGTCTAGGCAAAAGGCCAATTACACCCATTTTTGTCTTAGGATACTATCCGAATGATATTATTTAGAGCTCTTGCTTCATATATCATATGCCTCCCAGAAGTTAGAAACATCAGGTTGATAATAAAAGAGAACGTCCTCCTCCATCATGAGTTCTTCTGCTCGCTCAAGTTTTTCTAGTTCTTCCTAATTCTCCACTTTGTTCTCCTTTCTTCCACCTCTAGTTCTAACGTTGATTACTTATATGAAGTAAGTAATTTTTCAAAAGAACAATTGATCCATCCAACCAACTATCCCCTTCTTAATCCTTACACAGTGTTTCCCAAAGCCTCCCAACTGGTCATAAAGACTGTCAAATCACTCCTCAGACCACGAAAAATCTCCTCCACCTAAAGAATACGTTCAAGCCTCAATATTTGATCAGTACCAAATATCAGCAATTGCAAAAGAACAACTCTTCACTCTTGAGCTTCCTGCTAAGTTACCTCAGCACTGGACTTCATAGGGTTATACCCATCTCCACTTTGTTGCTATCCACCTAGCCTTGACTTTTCATAGTCGAAAAGCCCTTCCAGTATCTCCGGGATTGCACTTCTTGACAGTCGCTTCAAGCAGTATCAATCTACAGTAGTTGCCACAATCCAGACAACGTTGAATGCTGGCACAATATTCTTCAGTACTCTATATCCAAACATCAACATGCCAATTTCTGATCAACACCATAACACAGCTCTCAAAGTTCAAGTTCAGATCACTGGTACCCCCTAAGTGGCTACTACTCAAGTCCCCACTCTACACTACCAAATGGCATACAGACTCCAAAATCATGCTTTTGACCTCTACCGAAACTCCAATGATGCTTTGTTTCTTCAAGTGGATTCTGATCAAGTTCCCCACTGCACTTATATGCCTCAATAGATCTCTCAAACTGAGCTTCTTCAACCCCTCCCTCATAGGTGACATAGCATATGAACAACATCAAGATCATACAGATCCAGCATTTAGATGACAAACTTTTTTTTTCTCCGACGTCTGAACGGAGAAATTGAGATTTAGTTTCCAACTCCTGCAGCAGCAACCTCTGATGACACTTTCAGCATAAGGATTTCTAAAACACATATGATGGAACCTCTACCAGCTCCCCTCTTGGCTTTTAATCATTCTAGCGATCCAATTATAAATTTCAAAGTTCTGATGACCATTGCTGGTTTTTTTTTTTTTTTTTTGATAAATAGTGTATATGTATTAAAAAGGAAAAAATATACAAAGTAAGGCAACCTTAATCTCCTTCTTTGGGCTGACCAAAAGAAAGGAAAAGAGGCCCCTTGAAACCAAGCAGAATATGTTACACCTGTGCCCTAAACCGGTCTAATTTGAACTGTTGTAACAGGCCTCGGATCAGAGATTGGAAGTATGATCGGGTTTTGGCTTGCGGTTGCTCATTGCCGAAGAGGTAGAGATGACCCCACATTTTCATGCATTGCATGCCTATCTAACTGGAGGGGATTCATACCTTCCGATTCCAAACGGTACGTGACCCGACTCCCCACACTTGAATTTTGACACACATTAAAATTGTCAGAAGACCATGAGCACGATCAAAGGCAGCTAACCATCCAAGGCCAACTAGAGGGCAGCAAGCAGACCACTGAAAATATGCCACCGAAAGTAGACTAGGCCTGGATCCGGTGCCTGTTTCTGATGGGTTAACAGGCTACTATCAGGGTTCCAATGCCCATAGGTCCCGCCACTGGCATCGTAAATGATTCTGGATGATCCCAAATGATTCTCCACACCTTCCTCATGACGTGAGCACTTTACGAACCTAAATGGTCGGGTCCTCGTGCTCCAAAATTTATTTTAACCTGATTGGTCCAAAAGGGGTCCAACCCAAACAGACCCTAAGGTCCACTTAAGTTATAAGTTGGGAAATGAGGAACCTCATTTCCCTTGTGCTCAATGTAGGAGAGGAGAGAGAGGAGAGGAAGGAAGAAGAAGGTTTGGAGGCCTACCTTGGTGTTGGCTGCCTTGCCGGAATCGTTGCCGAAGGTAAGTACAACCTCCCATACAACTCTCTCCTATCATTTTAACCTAAGTAGGGCTAGGTTTGGATGGGATTTTAGTGTACAAACTCTATTGGGGTCAGGGAATGCATGTTGCACCTCCCTGATGTCGTTGCCAAGCTCAAACCAAGCCCGGTGAGCTTCAGTAACAAGAAACACAAAATGGCCACTTGGGATTTTCTTGGCTTCGAATGACACTAGGAACATCCCTACAAACTCCATGGAACAAATCCCAGCAATCGGGCCTGAGCCAGAAAGCCCCAATTCAAGTTGGACCTTTCTATATTGCCACCGAAAATATAACACAGGAAACACTGTAGCTATTTCTAGTGGGTTGTTTCCAGTGGACAAATGAGCCTTAAGTGCTCTCTGTCTTCTCCACCAGAAACAGGACTGATATTTCTGGTGGAAATGCCCTGTTTCTGGTAGGTGTTTTCGGTGACAATACTGTCACCTGGAGACAGTGTCTATATCCTTTGAGGGTGACCTATGTGGGTCCCTCCTAAGGTTCCCGACATGTATTGATGTATGATTCCCTTTGTGTTTAGAACAGTGAGGTGCACATGCCCCGAAGCCAAAATTGATTTGATCGATCGGTGGCCATACTTGAACCCAATCGTAAACCAGGTGAGGGATGGACTATGTTTATTTTTGAAATGTTTATTATTATTAAATTAATCACATGCTTAGAATTATATGTTTAATTGTAATTGCTCAAATACGATGATGATATGTTACATTTGTCATTTTACGATCATGATATGAGCTGTATGGAGATATATGACGGGATTTGGTGACCGGTATCATGATCGCCATGTGTTTGTTTGTGTGTGAGACAGAATCCGACGTGGTACCGATGCCATGATTGTTGTATGTATATTGCACTCATGCATTGATTATATGCATTAGAGTTAGTTGTAGTCGCGGGTTACACTTTGTGGCCAAGGTCTCACTGATATCGTGTACCCTGAGATTGTATTTGAAAATCGATGAGCTTCGTGGCCGATGACTGGTACCGGTGTCGTGTAGTCCATACTTAACTGTGATACGTATGCTAGATTAGGTAAATAGTCTCGGGTTTCATTTTGTGGCCAAGGTCTCGCTGGTATCGTGTACCCGAGACTGTATTTGGAGATGGATTACACTTTGTGGTCGAGGTCTTGTTGGTATCGTGTAATTCATACTAACTGTATCACTATGAAGGCATGTAGCATATATGTGATTAGGTATCACTCCCTATACTACGAACCCTTGCCAACAGGGGTTGAGGTACCCATTGTGGTATGTTCGATGTGCCTTTCTGGAATGCCACACCCGTGGTACGATGTGATTGTAGACCGAAGTGGGAACCTATCTGGCGTGGCCGATGTATTACTAATGCCGTGACTACCAGGAGGGGGTTATCAGGGGTTTGTTGGGTGAAACATGGACGCATACGGGGACCGACAGGCTTCTATTCATGGCTAGGGTTTGTATCCTTATGAGGTCGATGGCGGTTCTAAGACAAAGGATACAGCCTAATGCGCCGTAGTAGCATTTACTAGACTTAGTTTATATTGTTAAGTGGATAATAAATAAATGAACTGCATCACGAGCATTATGGACTATGTATTTAATTTCCACTATCATGCATTATAAATTATTATTGTGAATGTCTTATTGGATGTGCTTGAACCTCACCCCTCACTGAGCGAGTTAGAAAGCTCACCCCAAGTATACACACTTTTTAGATGATGATTTAGGTGCGGTCATGCCTATGGCTAGTGACTCTTTTTCCTCCGGACCAGAGTACAGAGTGACTGGTGGATGCCGGCCGCGGTGGAGCATGGCCTAGACTGTGCTTGTGACTTTTGTCCATACACAACGCCATGAGGTGTTTGGCGTATTTTTGATTATGTTGATACAAGTCTGTGAATATTATGTTTTAAACTTGATATATGTAAGTCTTAAAGGATTGTAAGCATAATAACTTGGTTAATGATATTATGTTTATCATTAGATAATTTCTCCATTTATTCCTGATGATTCTGTTATTATACTCTGATTCCACTACTTTTGGTTGTTTTGTGATGTGAGATTGTGAAATGTTAAGGTACTGCTATCAAATATCCTAGTAGGTTTGTAAGACAGGTACGTGTCTTACTCACACTACCAGTATTCCTAATGGTAAGTTGGGTCTACTGGAATTGGGGTGTGACAAAATAAGCCCTGCATTAAAAGAGTAAAATCCAAAAGAAAATTGCATTCTATAATAGACCTTGAACTCAGCATCATCCTTCACTAAACTATTCAACTCCTCTGGGAAGTCTTGAGGTTAAATAATAGTCTCACCTTGGGTAATTGCAGAAGTTGCCAAAAAATCAGCTGGCATATTCACCTCTCTCCATACATACTTGAACTCCTTCCTTACTAATGACCTTGAAATAATCTGAATCTTACTTTTAAGAACTTTGATTTGCCAAGGTCCTTCAACCACACCATTTAAAATGTCTATACCCACTTTAAAGTCTGACCGAATAGACACCCCCATAATATTCTTTTCCACACAAATGGTAAGTCCTTTGAGAATGGTCTATTCCAGCCACAAAACATTGGAAGCTTCTCCCAAACCAGAAAAAGCAACAAGGGGCAACCCCCTCCCATCTCTGATCATTCCTCCATATGATGCTCTATCATGTGTAAGAGAACCATCACAATGCAAAGAACCATATTCTCAAGTGGTTAAACTAGGCACAAGCTCTAGGAATCACTACTTTTAACAACTGCCTAGCGTAGTTGGTGAGTTGTGGTGTGCAAAAAACCCATACTCACTAGGAGGTCTTGAGTTCGAGTCTCCTAGCTATTACCTACTTCCCTCCCTACCTATAAAAAAAATCACTACTTTCCAAGTGACTTTGACTCTCCAACTTGTTACTAAGAACTGGTTTCTAGAGTTACATTCAGCCATAAAATTCATAATTGAGCACTTTACTTTAACGATATGCAAACCGTAGGGCTTGACTCTAGTATGACTTTGGATAGAGTTACGTGGAGGACAAGGACCCATGTTGCCAATCCCCTATAGGGGATGTTCCCATGATGTGTCTTTATATATTGTTGTACTTCTTTTATCCCCAAATCTCTTCTTTAACCACTCATTTATGCTTCTTTATTTTTCCTCATTGGATACATGTAGCCGACCCCATTCTGTTGGGACAAGGTTATGATTGTTGTTGTTGTTGTACTTTAACTTCTGAAATTATGGCTTCCCTAATCTGTGATCTATATCAGATTTTGGATTTGAAAATCCTGAAGTTTCTTTCTTGCCATATGTGTTGTATAGTGGCCCAGAAAGCTAACTTCCCAACAATTCTTAACGGATCATCATCATGAAACTCATTTTTAACCCACAATGCAATATCCATAACATTATCAAAGATTTTTCCATTTTGATTGCAAAGTAATGCAACCTCCCCCCATATAGCACATGTAAATGGACATTCAAAAAATAAATGATTTGTACTTTCCATACCTGCCCAATAAAAGATGCATTGAGGATTAATATTAATCCTTCTCTTGACGAGCTGATCCTTAGTCGGTAAAGCATCAACTAGACACCTCCATGTTGTAAATGAATGCCTTGGAATATTACCTTCAAACCAAACAGCTTTCTTCCATTCAACCTTCCTCTCTTTTCTTCTCACTATCTCCCATGCTAATTTGGTTGTAAAGACTCCTTTAGGATCTTCTTTTCACACCACTAAGTCATCTTCCTCATAGTGAAGTCTTGGGATAGATTGAAGGCATCCCCAAACTTCTATAAGATCTAATGTTGTAGCTAGAGTAGGGTGCCATTCTCCATCTCTTAAAATTTCTTCCACTGTAGCAAGATGAGGTAAACCAGAATCATACCTTATCCTGTCACTAAATCTTTTAATGAGGAGACCCCTATGATGCCAAATATCCTGCCATAACTTAGTGGATCTTCCATTACCTACTATATGCATAATAACATCTTCCACTTTATCCTATACTTCAGAATCTTCCTTGTACCAAAAACAAAAAGAATCTTCTTCTATACCCAAGAAGCCTCACTAATGCCTTCACAGTCCAAATAGTATCCTTCTTCCGAAATCTCTTGTAGATCCATTCCATCCATATATTTTTCCTATGAGATGCAATCTACCATATTTGTTTCATAATACCAATCACATTCATCTCATTCACTCTTTTCAGCCCTAATCCTCCTTCCTCCTTAGGTTTGTATAAAGCCTCCCAAGAAATATAATGTAGCTTCCTCTCCAAAGAGGGACCAGACCATAAAATTTTTGAGAAAATAGACTCCACCTTTGCTATAAGATTACTTGGAAGGGCAAAAATATCTGACCAATACATATAGCACCCTTGAAGAACTGAAGTGATCAACTGAAGCCTTCCAGCATAAGAGAGAAATCTAGTTTCCATCCTTCAAGCTTCTTCCGAATCAGGTCCAATATAAGGTTGCAGTCTCCTAAAGTCAGCTTTCCTGAAACAAGAGGGACCCCAAGATACCTTATTGGCAATTTGGTTTCCCTAAAACCCGTTAATTCCAAAAGTTGCATACTGCTAGCTTGAGTAAGGCCCCCCTAAAATAATAGAGGACGTAGCCCCATTGAAATGCAACCGAGAACAGGCTGCAAACTCAGTTAGAGCCCCCAAACTAGCTGTGACTGAGTCACTAACTGCCTTTACAAAGAACATGAGATCATCTGCAAAGATTAGATGGGACATCTGCACAAGTTTGCATCTAGGAAGGAGAGTGATTTTCACTTTCCTTCTCAATGCATGACCTTAAAAAATAGCGGCCAAGATGTTCGAACTTGAGACCATTGCTGATTTAATGTTTGTAATTGCCCAAATTGTGTATCTTTTTCAGATGATGAAGAAGAAAGTTTTTCTCACAGAAGAAGAAGAAGAAAGAAAAAGACTTCTCAAGAGGTTTTGCGAGAAAGGTATGAAGCAGGAGACACCATAGTCAAGCCTTTGAGTGATGAAGCGAAGTACAAATTTTTCGTTAAATATGGAGATCTTGTAAGGCCTAGCCAATGCAAACCGCCACCTGCTTTACCTCTTTATCAGCCACCACCAGCTCCACCAACGGTCCCCTATTTTCCTTTACATCCAATGGAACACGGAGAATCATCTACCCAATTACCAAGGCTCCCAAATGTCGCTCCAACAGCTGATTGGGAGGACACCAACAAAATCAAGCATATTTTGAAAGTCAAAACTCCTATAGTTATCTAACCTTATTGTACTCTAGTCCATATCACATCAAGAGAAGCAGCACTAAATTGGAAAAATGAGAGTTCCGCAGTACAAAATAAATATCTAGAAAGAATTGGTCAAAATCAGGATTCGACGAGACAGTTACTTGACACTCATACAAATCTCACTAAAAGCCTCCATAGGAAGATCAAGAGACTCCATGATGAGCTCAAGGCTATTTCTCAATCAGTTCCTAATCTCAATCAAGCTTTTGCCATAATTAGTGAAAACGAAAGAAAATAAACATCTTGAAGCCCCAACTCAAAAGTCTGGAAACAGCGACACCCTCCCAGCCTAGATCCCCTTCTGTTTCATCCTATATAACAGGTCATATATAAACCCTTTTGTTCTCATGCTGGATTTTACTTACCACCACCAGCAGCCCTAGGCCCTGTACCTACTTTTTCAACTCAGAAGCTTAAAGATTTACAGCAACAACAACAGTCTTTAACATCCCATTCCCCTTCATCTCAACCTAGTCCTAGACCAAGAATACCATACCAATCCCGACCTCATTAGAACCTTACTCTACCCCTGACACCACACCAGTTACAAATCATTCGAATACCTCAGGCATTTCTACTATAGAAAATCCCAATCTTCTTTTACCTCTTTTCTCAGAAACCTCACCATTAATCCCACTCCTCTTGCAATACTTCAAGACACTGATAATTCCTCTGGTGATGATTTCCCGAATCAACTTATGGTAGAACCTCAGACATCTTATGTAGGCGAGACATCACCAATAATCTCTTATGCAAAAGATGCTACTCACCCTCATCCTCCGTGTCCTCAGCTAGCCACTGCACCATGCCAAAATCATGAGACAAAGCACTAATTCACTCTTGATGACATCCCAGTCTCTGATTGGTCAAAAAGATTCAGTGAGTTCCATGCCTGGCTCACAGTGAAACTTATAGTTCATGGTTCCTCTATTCCAATTGTTATTATTAAGTTCTTAGTCGCACCCAAGGCAGATTAAGAGATTAGTATATTTATCTTGGAGAATACAGCAGTTGGCTCAACTTTCAAATTTTGAGTAATTCCCTGCTCACATTCACTATGAATACTTAGGCCCCCAAGACAACATCAAAGAGAAGGTCAGAGAAGAATATCTTGCAATGAAGTGTTGCTCCTTCCCTTGAAAGGATCTTCAGAAACATTATGCCAAAATGTCTGAGAGATACTATACCCTTGGAGGAATAGATGATGCAAATCTCAAGCAAGTTTTCTTTAAGTCTTTCCCTGTCCCACTTGGTGACGAGTCTATAAAATTTTTACAGAGTCAAGGCCAACAAGTTGCTCCTACAGCCCTTGGAGAACTTTATCGAAATGCCCTTACCGCCCTTGACAGGCTTTGTAATCAAAAGGAATTCTGGCAACAATGGGATGAGACTACAAGCAAGCTTTCAACTGTCTGTGATAAGTCACACCTCAAGATCAAATGCCAAGATCACAAACATTGTAGCTGCTTTAGCAAGAAAAAGAAGCACTTCTAGAGATTCTCTCCATCCAAATTTCCAAGGCCTACTTCTTTCCAAAAGAAAAGAAAATCCTTTCCAAAGAGACGATAGAAAATTCTAAGGCGCAAGAAATTCAGAGTGCAGAATAAGTGTTATACCCATGCCTTAAAATTTCTTACTTTAATATACAGATGAGGCAACAGAGGACACCAGTACAAATGAATACTGGGTAGTAGTGGTATTTTGCTCGGAAGGGAAGGACGACCCCACTTGCACCTGCTACTCATGCCTCAACAATTGGAAGAGGTTCTAGACAGGGAAGAGAAGGTCAGTCCAAACCCTCACACCTCACAGGAAAATCCCTAAGCCTTAATAGTATAATACCAAGAGGTGGGAGCCACACACTGAAAATACCTTGGGAAGGCCCCCTCAACTTAAAGATCCATTTTCAAATGAAGGGAACCAATTCAGCCTTCACCAGTGAACACCTCTGGAGAAAACACTGGCCAAAACCTGGTTATTTGGTCGTGGGACTCGGGCCCTCGCACCTGTGCACCTTAAACCACTCCCAATAGTTGGGACAACATATTTGAGAACAGATATATTGAGACACCCCAAGGTGGGCCCGTAATCCCAAATTATAATTTAAACTAGTAAAGGGTAGAAACTCGTTATTTTGCCAAACAACCCTTAGTTAACTTAAGTGGCTATAAATAGAAGCCTTGCCATTCATTTCTCCACCTACCAAAGTAAAAGCAAGGAGAACGAGAAAGAGAAAGAAGAAGAAGGAAAGCAAGAGAAGAGGAAGGAAAAGAGCTAGGTCTTTATCCTTTGAGGTAGGACCAATCGCCCCCTCTCCACACACACACACACACCTCTATCTCCCTCCCTTTTCCACTCTCCATTAAGAAAAAAAGGGAGACCCCCAATCGATTCTCATTTACCCACATACCCTATATGCAAATCAATTTGGGGATTTGGTGTGGGGTACCTAGTTAGTGAGATTAGTCACTCACATTGGGTGTATGGACCTCCTCCATAGGAAGCCCTATCTCATACCCCCAATTTGCAACACAAGACTTTAAAATGGAGAAATTGCTTAAATTTCCTAAGACCCCACCTTCCCACTTGTTAAAGATTTGGAATAGAGGACTTACCCTAGCAAGGTTGGTGGATCAATTTCAGTCTATGAACCTTCTTTTAGGAAATCCCCACCTTAAACCCCAAGTTTGGGTAACTAAACCCTAAAAATGGTGGATTTTGCCCAAATCCCCTACACCCCACCTTTCAAACCCAAAATTGGGTTGGGAAAAATGAAATTAAATATATGTATAGTGGATTGGGGTAACCACATAAGCCATTGGTGGTCACCACATGAACTCTCAACTGAAATTCCCAAGTTTTAGCTTAACCTAGACTTGAACTTTGGGGATTTTGGGTATATTGTGTAACCCTAGCTTAACTAACTCACTAAACATACTAAATCTAAGTTAATTGATGTGGATGAACATTCCTCACATATAAATTAGCCCTATAGTTATAAAATCCCCCAATTTGAGAGCAATTGCAAAAAAAAGGGAAATAGGAAATGAAGCTAGAACATGTGCCTAGGGTCTCATTTCCTTATGGATGATTTATTCTCTTAAAATCTTATGTATCCTAGGAGTAGAACCAAGAAGTGACAAGACAACGCGGCCCGAGACCATCGACCGTCTATCATCACCTAGGACTCGAGGTGTGAGGTGATTTGTTTGATTTTCTATGAAATATTTATGTTATGATGCCTATGTGAATGAGCATGTCAATTGCATATTGTATTCTTGTTTCTTGTGGAGGATGTTGATGTGGCTTGATGATATGAATTGTTCCTATGCATGTGTGTGTGTCTGTGATTGGGGTGTAGGTTGACCAAAGGGGTTCTTTGGATTGACAATGCATGCCCATGGTGTGTGAGTGTGGGGTATAAGGTGACCGAAGGGATTCTCCAGACTGGCACTATACGTCCACGGGGTGTGTGAATTTGTTTGTGATGTGACTCAATCATGTTAGATTGCATTAAGCTAGGAAAAACAACCCGGGTGCTAAATCCCTTGCCAGTAGGGGTGAGGTACTAGCTATCCCACAATACGATGACCGAAGGGGTTCTTTGGACTGGGATTGTGACTGTCTTACAGCTCGGATGATCTGAAGGGGTTCCTCGGACCGAAACCGTGGTTGTAGGGTGAGATTATTTATTAGGGGTTTGCGGGTAGCCGAAGGAGTTCTCCGGACCGGATCCTGCAGGCTCCTAACTCGCAACTAACATATATCGCTGAAAGATTGAAGGGGTTCTCTAGACTGGCGGACCAAGGATATCCCTTATGTTGCAGTAGCACTAATACCCATTTTGGACTTAGAATCTGTTACTTAAAATTGTTTGTTAATAATCTGGATCATGTCATTGCATTCATCTAAATGCATACATATTGGTTTGGTTGGGCATTTATATTGTTTTTATTTCATTAATTGTTGTGAATGTTTGTGTGCAACCTTCACTGGTCTTCGTGGAAGCTCACCCCCGTTGTTGCCCCTTTTTAGATATTGATTCAGGAATCATTCAGAGTATGTGGCTGAAAAGTCGGCTCTCTACGAAGGTGATCTTTGGGATGAGGAATTAGCTACGCACGAGGACGGTTACGTATGTGACGCCATGTTTCCTCCTCTTCGTCTTTGCAAGCATGTCGGTGGTGACTTTATCAATCTGAATAAGCTGATGAGAGTAAAAGGAAACAATTCTTTGATGACGAATAAGTCCGTGTTCTATATATCTATATATATTAAGAGAGAAAACGGAATAGGTGAACTCAAAACTTGTTTATTATCTTCATCATTTTTTATTTATTTTTTTGTGATGACATATACTAGTCCAATGGGTCCACACTAATTCTACAATCGCATAGATCGAGTCATACTAGGGTTGAATGAGAACCATTCAACTGTCATCTAAAGCAGTGAATAGCACTGAACACCATGTATAAGTGGCCCCAATGAAGTAATTAGAAGAGTCAAACGAAGTCAGAACCACACACTTCCTGAGGTAAAGATCCCTTGTCAACTCGACTATCCCCTTGCGGTTTATTATCTTCATCAAACGAAATCAGAACTACACACTTCATGAGGTAAAGATCCCTTGCCAACTCGACTATCCCCATGGGGTTTATTATCTTCATGATTGAATCCTATTCAATCTCATGACTTTCAACTTCAATTTCAAACCCAATAACTAGAGTTTCCTTCCTGGTTCGCTGCAAGCTCCTTCGAAGGGAGAAGAGAGTGATAGGGACACCAAATTAAGTTAAGTTGATTTCATTTTCTTGGATGTTTCTTCCTTGGCTTTAAGTTGAGGGTAAAACTCGCTTTCTTTTGACTTTGGGACCATTCCACGATCCCATACGTAGAACAAGGAAGAGCACATGCACATTAATTAAAACTAATTATGAAATGAGAGGATATATACTACGCTGGTTCGCTTTCAGAGACTCCACACACCACGGCACCGTTGTGCTTTTTCCTGGATGGTTCCCTTTTTTTTTTTTTTTTTTTTTTTTAGCTTTTTAGCTTTTTGTGAAATGGGTCAATGCTTGTTATAGAGTATGTGCATTACTATCGGCAACATATCCATATTTATCTGAACAAACATCTTCACATAATCTGCCAAGTATGAAAATATTTTACCTTTGTTGAGATGAATTTCTGTACCTATGACAATCGAATTTGAATTTTTCAATTAGAAGCGATGATTGAGTACTTGAGTGGATGTTAAGGATTGTGATATTCCTATTGTCTCCGTTCCTATAGCGGTGGTAAGAGAGGTTGATTATCGAATAGCAAGTACTATTTTTGGGGGTAGGGGATCCACTGTTTCTTCAAAATGGTATAAGGAAAGTGGATACTATACTATACTACGAGGGACGGGAAAGTTGTTCCTGTAGTTTCTAACCCGGAGTTAGGGCTTTGAAGTAGCCTTTCCATCGATAACTTAGGTTGGAAACTATTATTGATCATTGAACTGGGGCTTAAAGAGAATAAACGTTGTGTTCCTTTAGAATTGTAGAAACTAATGAATAGCTTGTAGTGAACGAAAGAAATGGATTGCTAATCTATTGTACGAATAAATTTTGTGTTCATTCATGATTATGGTTAAAAAAGAGGAAAAAAAATTTACTACTAAAAGTCTCCATAATTAGGGGTGACCCTCAAAAATGAAAATAATATAGTTGGTATTTCCCTCACTTTCATCACAAAAAACTATCTTGTACCACCCCTGTTTTCAAATTTAATATGAGATACCACCCTAATTTGCCCAAAATATCTAACGTATAGCCTAACACCGTTAATTGAGATATGAAAAAGACTCTTTTGACCCTAGAATGAATATCAAATTAAAAATCTACTTTTCATCGTTTCCTTTCTTTACTATGAATTTGAATTATCCAATGATTTTGAACCCTAGAACAAAATTGCAGCCATTGGATGGAATTTGATTTGGAAATATCGATCTTTGTGAATTCGGTGCCTTTGCTTTTGAAATTTGCTAATGTCTGATTTTATTTTATTCGTTTTGGAATGTTTGTTTTTTTATCTTATCTTTTGTTTTGAATTATTTTCCTGTTGATCAGTGGCATGGGATGATATGTTTTTGGCTCTGACATTTAGTTTGATCTATATTGTTCTTTAGTGGGTAACGCATGGATTTGGGTAAATCCGTGTGATTCATATTCTTGGAGTTGGGAAATCTTGATGGCTCTAGATTAAAAGGGGAATTTTAATTGTTAATTGAGCAAAATGGAATCTTATTCTGTAGCAACTCTAATCTCATCGACAATTTCACCGACGTAAACATTACTGACGGTGCTGAAGCATCTTCCCCTCTCTCTCTCTCTCTCTCTCTCTCTCTCTCTCTCTCGCCTGTTGGTAAAACCATCGGTGCTATCGATTTCCACGGCAAAAAAACAGAGTTGAAGCATGAAAGTAATCATCCGCCACCAAATCAGGAGCATAAGGGTAGGTTGATGTAAGATTGCATCCTAGGGACTTCAGAATTTAGGGTTCATTTTTTATTCCTGTAGATCGACAAAATGTTTGACGGGTGGATCGGCCCAGCTGCCGCAACCGCATCGGCGCATCCCCACCTTCTTGTTCATGCTGTTGCCGAGGCTTACTCACGGAAGGGGACATTTCATCCCCAGTCTCCTACTGCCACTCTGCTTCCTCCTTAAACACATCTTCTATGAAGCGTTTACTTATGATCCCTTCACGAGCGGGTTTGAGCCATTAGGATCATATGAAAACACAGATCCCACCCTCCTTGAGTGATTCATAGGAGGAGATGGGTATGCAACTAAGATGTAGAAACCCTAATTGATTTCATCTTAATTTGGGGGTTTTTGCAATGAAGGATAGATTAGTAAGTTTGCCCTTTTTTAAGGTAGTTTGGCCATTTGGTACATATTAATCCCCTGACATCATCATTTAACGATTTTCAGCGGAATGAATTTATTTATAATTTTATTTAAAAAATGTGGATTACAATAGATATTTTGGACAAATTAAGATGATATCTCATACAAATTTTGAAAACAAAGGTCGTACAAGATAAATTTATAATAAATCCATTTAGTTAGAATTAAATCATTGATGATATCAGTAGTTTATTATTATTTAAATGGTCAAACTACCCATAGATATGGATGAACTTACTGTTATAAGTTATAACCTTTCACTTTAGAACTCAAATTGATAAATTTACTGTTCTACCCTCCTCACTCCACCTCGCCTAATCCATCTCCTCTTAGTACCCTGCAACGCCCTCCTCTTTCCTTCCCTTTTCTCCATCAAAACCATCTCTACCACAGTTACGGCGATTCTTGCCTTGAACCCCACTATTTAAATGAAGTTTCAATGTTTTCTTTTCTTCTTTATGGATGATATTTAGATCCCAAATTTTTCGGTGACTATTGAGAACATCCAGAAAATTTTTCATGGAAGAAAACAGCAAAAAAATGGTGATGATTGAAAGTTTATTCTTCTATTCTATCTTTATTAAAAAAATTGAATCCATTTCAGGGACAAATCTTGCAAAGGAGTCATAGTTCTGAAGCAGAATTTCTTCTCTCTAATTTATTAAAGTCCATTTTTTGACCACTTTCCACTATTCTTTAGACTTCCCCTCCATCTTTTTTCGTTACAAGAATTTTCCTGCAGAAATCACTATACAAACCTTGACGAATCTCTCTCTCCCGTAAAGAGATAAAGAAAGGAGCGGCGGATTAAGACTGTTCTACCGACAAGAAATCACGTTTCTACTATATAAGAGCAAAGAAAAATTAGACACATACCTGATTTCGAATTCTTCACCATTTCCCACACACACTCACAGCGAAACAGAGAGAAAACAGAGCTAATTCGAAGAACCACTGAAATCTCGACCAAAAATTTCATCCTTGATCCTTCAAAACCAAGAAGAAACCACAAAATCGTGTTACCACATTGCGAAAACCTCCTCCAATCATGCACATTCTTCGCGATCATCGTCATTTCGATGTTGTTGACAGTGGAGACTCGTTACCTGAGGCCATCAGATCACGGCACCGACTATCAGGACAATACTACAGATGTTGATTCGCCGGAGATGATGTCATTCTTCAATGGAGATTTAAAGGAGTTACCGGAAGCGAAGAACTCGAGCGAGCCACGGTCGAGGACTATCGGAGCTCCGGCATAGGTGGGTCCCACTTAATTTTGTGGGTTTTCAACGTATGGGAATGTGTTGTTATATAAAGGGGTCAAAAAAGTCATTTCACGTTTTAAGTTATTTTGATGTAACAAATTAGGTATGCCGTAGATATTATTTCCATTTTTTTAGGCTCACACCGAATTAAGGAGACTTTTAGGGGTGGTACAAGAAAATCTCCCTAAATATAAATATATCGAATAGATAAAATTATAAGAAAATTCATAAATCAATGAAGAAAATTGAGATTTATCCTCCATTTGTAAAAATATAATGGCATTTTAACTCTGAGAAATACTTGAACATACCCTTTTTACAATAGTTTATACAATTTGAGAAAATCCATATTAACAAGAAGAAAAATTATCTGGTACCACCCCTAAAATCGAAAATAACTTGGAGTAACCCCTAAAAATGAAAATAATGTCTACTGCACCCTTAATTTGTAACATTGTTAACTGAAAATGAGAAATATCTCCTTTACGCTTATATTTAAATTCTAAATAGAGTCAATTTTCTTTCAAATCATTACATGGAAGGCCCAAGTATCAATATACATGCTAAACCAATCCAAATCGACAAGAAACCATTTCCAAATCAAACCAATTGGTTTGGTTTCAGATTCAGTCTTTCTTGAAACCGCCCACGACCACGACGCCGTGATGAGGACTCAAATGGAGCCGCTGCAAACTCCGGCCAAGCTAAGCTTAGGATTAGAGCGATTATAATCAAAGGGGGAAAGTAGAAATTAAGAGCTCTGATTATTGGAAAAACCCAAACTGTAATCCATAGGAAACATATCCCAAGCATCAATTTTATACTGTGATCGATTATGCAAAAACCCAAACTGTAATCAAGTTAGAGCGATCATAATCCACACTAATTTTATACAGTGATCGATTCGTGTAACTCCTTGAGTTCAGATTTGGCAATGTTTGCTGCATCAATTAAAAGAACCCACAAATGAGTTCAAAGCCTCCCGGTTGGGCTTCAGTCTAGCTTCTGTTGATGCCCTTGGCTCTTCCCCTCGAAATTCTTCGTCTTTTGCAACTCCCAGTTTCTCGGCTCAACTTCTGTCTTCCATCGATTGGAGGGAGAAAGGTGCAGTCACGAAGTGAAAGATCAGGCGAGTTGTGGTATGTCTCTGTGGCTCTTTGTTTCTCTTTACTTGCATCTTAATTATGATGTCTGCTTTGAGTACCCTTTAGAAAATATTTCTGGTTTATGCATCCATGCTTGATTCCTTACTTCATAAACAAGTATAAATACTAAGGAAAGCATTTCATTGAGTGGTTGGCTTTTCAGTGTCTCCATAAACACCAAACTGGTCCAAAAACTGAGTTGTTCCTCCTTTTTAGTCATCAATAACCCTAACAAGTTCAGTTCCTCTAATGTATATTGCATCTGTTAAACAACTTCTCATACCGTATAACAAACTATCTCACTTACTCCAGGAGTTGTAGAAAGAGGCGTTGAAGAAGGGGGCTGTGCAGGAGGTGGTTGTGAAGGGGGAACTTGTGAAGGAGTGGGAGCTTGGACACGAACAAGTCGAACTCCTTGAATTACAATTCTCAAAGGATTCGACGGGTTCAGATTCCACAGCTTGGAGGTTGTAAATTCCATCGGTGATGATTCTGGAACCACTTTTTCCTGCAAACCCATATTCCTTCTCCTTCTCACCTTCCTCTTGTCTCACTGTGACTTCTTCGTTTTCTTGCTCCAGTACCCATCAAATTTTACAGAAGAATGTCTGCAACATTACAAACTCTAAAAGAAAAAACAGAATCACGAACAAGAGAGAATTCAAAAACAAATTCTTAGATGTTCTTAGGTGTAATCTACGCAGGTGAACAGAGCAGAATAGTAGCGGCAACCAGAGGTTAGGGATATCAAAGCAGCAGTTGTCTGCTTTACTAATTGGGGGCGAATGTCATTTTAGTAACTTAACATATCCATAAGGGTAGATTGGTCAATTAGTGAAAAATTGACTGATGACATCATCACTTAACGCCTTAAACTTAACGGAATGGCTTTTTTAGATATAATTTTATGAAGGTGAGGGGTCTACTAGACATTATTTTCATTTTTGGGTGTTACTCCAAGTTATTTTCAATTTTAGGGGTGGTACCAGATAATTTCCCTAACAAGAATTATGTAGATATGTTGACAAAGCATTACCCAAAATGAAACATGACTTCTGTAGAAATATGGCAAGTTTAGGTTTGATAAATCCCTCCTTAAAGTGAAAGTTTGTTGGGTACCTTCTCACAGGGAGAGGGACTCACATGCCTGTTTTTCATCTGAGGGGCAGCGCACAAAACGCTCTACCCTGTTCATTCCATTTTTCATTCATGTTTATGATAGTGTGCATGAGACTTGAATTTTCTTCACACAGTGTTTTATTATGTGTAGTCTAAGGAGTGAGAGAAAAGGGTATCTAGTATTTTCTCGTGCGTGGATTATAGTGTGACAACATGACGTAGTTATCCCTGTCTAATGAAACGGGAAAGTTGATAAATCTTTTTGTATTTATCACCGTCAATATTGAGGTAAGAGCAA
Organism: Macadamia tetraphylla; assembly: GCA_022985045.1. Taxonomy (NCBI): domain Eukaryota; kingdom Viridiplantae; phylum Streptophyta; class Magnoliopsida; order Proteales; family Proteaceae; genus Macadamia; species Macadamia tetraphylla. The sequence goes on from CM040971.1 coordinate 21,884,048, forward strand.
CGTATATCTAGCCAGCTATTATTTTAGTGAGTTATTTTATTATCCGATAATGGGTTATGTATCCTTACGCTTGACAGTCTCTAGTTTAACTAGCAAAGAATAATGCAATCTCATTATTTTCATAGTAAAAGTTTTATTTTCCCATATATTATTGTTTTATATTCTTATTTTTATTATTTTTTTCCCCTCAAAAGTCTTCTATGTTTCACTGACTTTATGCTATTTATGAGGTTAAAAAAAAAAAAAGGGAAATAATCAATCATGAAGATCTTAGTACATGGCCAATTCCAAAATGAGTTTTAAGAATCAGCATTGATGGGATTCAAGGTTAGCTATTTGAATTTGATTTTCAACTTTTGGGGTTGTTGATTTCCTGATCAAGAGCTTCTCATAGATCACTCAATCGCTCAACACCCCAACCTTGATCAGGGCTAAACCTTTCAAAAATAAGTTAAAACGAAAAAGTTTCCTCCATTACAAAGAAATTTTACTTTGCCGCCAACTACTTCAACCATTGAAATCTCTCTTCATAACCAGCAGTCCAAAATTTTTTTCCTACAAAATCCAGGTTCGAAGTTATTTTTCATTGCTTAAGTTCCCTTCACCAAAGGCGAGTTATCTCTTCACCAATGGTGAAGTGATGTTATGATTAGACTTCAGGTCTATTATTAACTCCCACCCCCCTTGATGTTCATCCTCCAAAATACCCTTCTTCAGTAGCAATCAAAGAGTCATATAAGTTGGATGAGAAGATTCTCTCTACACCATGGGTGGAGAAAAACTGGGTCCATTTTTCATACTAGAAAGGTTCTTACATGCCTCTTGTTGCAATCCATTCCCAGTCTTATATATTTTCCATTTATTATTTGACATTCTAATCATTAAAAAAGAAAAAGAAAAACAAAGTTCGAGTCTACTTACAGATTGATAAATCACCATTTAAAAAAAAAAAAAAAAAAAGATCTTAGGTCAGGCTAAAATTTCAAGTGACCATTTGACATTGAGTCCACTCAAATTTCAGAAGCATTCGCTTGTGTGCAACAACAGAAGTGCACCAAGGACCTTGGAATAGATTATCTCCTTATTTCATCAAACCATTTAAGCCATATGCACAAACCCATAAATATACATATATACAAATTCTTACATGCAGATGGTACGCACATATACTGGGAACAAGGTTTTTTGCTGCACACTAAACAAGGCAGGCCGCACGTGCAAAAAATAACACAAACAAAAACACCATTAGTGAATGCACATATTGATCCGGGAAACAATGTCATGCATGTTGTCTCACCTAGAAAGAAGTAATAAACATGTAGAACCATATATACATGCATATGCATACTTTGATGGATGATTGATTACCTCTTTAGCATTTGCAGAGATTAAGGCCAATTTCAGCAGTTCGGGAGCTTAATCAAATTCTAAAATTCCCAACACTGAATTCCCAATCAAAGCTGATTATGGCATTCGGATGTAATTGTTTAATTGCACTCTGAGAAAGACCATGTTTATTGAAGTACATGTACGTAACTGGCTACAAATTTATAGTATGGTTTCAACTTTTCATGACTCACCATCGAACACCAATGCAGCACAGGGAAGAACATTATGCACAACTCATTATAGGCACTTTTTTTTTTTTTTTTTTTGGTCTTATAAAAAAAGGGTTTATGGTTGGATATGCAATGGGCAAGTCCAATCTTTAGATAAATAGGATTTCCAGTTTTCCCCTTATTGAATGAGTTGAAAATGGTCTTGAAAAGGAATCATAGGACCAAAGTGTATAACTCTAGTGAGCAAGATTAGAACCTCACAAGCAATTTTTTTTCACTATGTATTCTCCATTTTATGTTATTTTCAGTGTTCCTATCCCTTCTCTTCTCCCCTTCTTCCACACACACCCCCTTCCAAAAAAAAAAACCTCTGGCAATGATATTCATATACAATGCATGTATGCAAGCATATAGAACAACAGGAACCCTTCTTTCCTTCTTATAGTTTCTCCAAACAGCAACAAGGCTACATTCTTTGTTTCTTCTAATTGTAGGGAAAACCCTGCTGTGACCAACTGAAGATAAAATGCCCATATAAGTTACTTAGTGCCTCCACTTGATTAGAGGTCTCATTCTTCTTCTGCTTCACAACCTTTAAACAGACTTTCTAGCATCTGGATCTTGAAAAATCTTGCTCTCATCTCGTTCGGAAGGTGATGATGGTGGTGGACTGCATTTCCAACTGCTGTATGTTTCTGATTTGTATGGTTGAGAGGCCAAGTATTCCAAAGCAACAACAACATCCCCCATTAGAGGCCGAAAATTTGGCTGCTCTTGAAGACACATCACAGTTATGGCAATTAAATGGTGCAAACAGCGAACAGGGAAACGGCCTTGCAGCAGGGGATCAACCAACTGAACAAATTTCCTCCGGTCTTTGAAGTAGGGACGAGACTGAAATGGAGGATTGAAATAAAAGTCAGCAAATAGATAGCTTGTTGATGCTGAAACAGTGTCAATTGGATTAACACTAGCAAACTTTTTGTTATTTTTTCATCAGATTTTACTATGTTTCTTTCCCTTGAAAATTAGTACTCACCCTAAAGGTTCAAGTATCATAACTGCCAAGGTCTTGTCGAAGACTTCTGGTCAAGTCTCTAAGGAAGTGGGATCGATCCCATTTAGAAAACTTAGTAGCCACGAAATCAATTATCACAACTAATCAGCCTTGTGAATGTTGTCACTGGACTTCTGGTCGAGTCTTGGTCAAGTTTCAAAATAGGAAGTGGAAACTTGCTTAACTGAAGCTCATTAGACAAAATGAAGTTGCAAACTAAAAGGTTGCAGTAGTTCCAAAAGGATGCCAAGTCTGCTAATACTCAGATAACTGAAAAACCTAGCCACCAATACAAATCAATTCTCTAATAGTTATCCAGGACTTCCACAAATGTTAAAGGAATTGGGATCAAGACTTTGTAAGATATGGATTCAAGCAAAAAGAAACAGATATGTGCAAGATATAAAGGATGAATTCAATATATACTCATTTGGGGTTTGATCCTCACTCTACTTCATAGATATTGTCACATTACATTAGGGATCTCTCAGAATATATAAATGAATGCTCACTTGTAAAGGTGATGCAAAGGTGAAAGATAAAATATAATAAGGTTCTTAGAACCAAAGGGACCATGCTGTATCAAACTGAGGCATCCAATTTGTGGACCAGATCTTGGAAGGCCTAAACAAGAAAAACCATACTGATCGCAAAACCTTTTTTTGTCAGGAAGAAAGTGTTAACCTCACCAATTAGATATATGGTCTTCAAGGAGACCAGAAACCACATATTTTATGACCATCAAAGTATAATCAGAAGATGTGAAATCCGAAGGGGAATATTGTACATGTGGATACACTCCATGGTCACAGTTAAAGATCAACTGCATGTGTCCGTCATGCATAAGGTTTCAGATGAAACCTCCATCATCATGCTTGGAAGTTCAGGATGCCAAATATTCACTCAAAAAACAACTACTTCAAGGATTAATAATGATAATAGCTTAATTAGAAGTGTCATAGTAAGATATTACAGAAAGGAAAGAAAAATGGAGTCAAAAAGCTTTGGTAACTCACCCAAGCAACCAGATTCTGCTCTCCTGTGCCTTAGTAAGGTCAATTGCCTTTCTTGCTGTGATCAATTCTAGCAGAACCACACCAAAGCCATATACATCAGACTTGAGCGTCAGCTTACCACTCATTGCATATTCTGGGGCACAGTAGCCATATGTCCCCATCACCCTTGTCGAAACATGAGTTTTGTCACCGACAGGACCCAGTTTAGCAAGTCCAAAATCAGAGAGTTTGGGGTTAAAGTCATCGTCCAACAATATATTTGCAGATTTCAAATCACGGTAGATAACAGGTGGATTTGCCCTGCAATGCAGATACTCAAGGCCCCGAGCTGCACCAACAGCAATCTTCATCCGTGTATTCCATTCCAACGGCTCTTTGCCAGGGTCCAGATCTGAAACCAAAGCAGAAATGGTTATTTGACGGAATGATATGGAATAGCTTCAACTTTTACAAGCCACTCAATTGTATGTCAAAGACGGTACTATTTCTTCAATAAAAGAGCGAAATCTAATACAACTCCACAATTTGTTTTTTTTTTCCAAGGAGGTTACAATCAGCACATCAAGTTGTTCTAACCACCATTGTTCAACGAAAGGCAGTTAAGACAAATCAGGAGCTTTTGAGCATTCTATTGTGCATTCTTTTTCATCTTCTTCTAACTTGCCAACTTGGGAATTTTCCCTGTTGATGGAATCTATGTTCACAGTAAGTAATGTGATCAAGGTTGGAAAGGATTATTACTGGTCTTTCTAGTGGCCTCATATACACATCAAGCATAAGCTGGCCCTGAATTAAAACCCATAAAAGTTTGAAAGCCTACAATACATTGGCACAACCACAGGGAAGTTCATAAATAAAACAAATGATTAAAGAATAAAAATAAATTAATGGCACATTTTACTGATAGAAAATCCCCTGGGACAAGAGGAAAGTTATGGGAACATACATCTGAGTCAAAATGATTCAATACACCACTACCATCCATCTACAGATCATAGCTTCCCCACAACTATATTGTTAGCACTCTGGGCAACAAATAAGTGAAAATTACCACAAATGTCGAAACTTTCAAATCACTGGGGCAGGAGGCCTTCACTTGGAAACAGCATCATTGCAAGGTCCAATCAAACCCTTGCTAGCTCTCTCTTTGTAAGTAAATTTTATTTGTCTATCTCCCTCTTCTAAGTAAATTTTATTTGTAATACATGGATTGAACCCCTATGCAGCATAGCATGTACATATATTACAGAGGAATAGCTCAATAATCATAAACAGACAAATATTATAAGGCAATCTGGAAATCCAGATTATGGATCTACAATGCAAGCAGGCCATATGATCAAATTTATAATCAGATCTGAGATAAAGGAATCAACTGTGTTATTAGGGGAAGAAATAAAATTGATGGAAAGGGAGGAAAAAGAGTGATGCAGATTAATCACCAAGAAAGGCTTGTTTTCTTAGGAATAAGCCTAGTGTTTCCATACATGTTGGGCCTTTGATCCCATGTGTTTTGAGTGTAATAGACCACTTTTATGGGTCTAAAAAGGGGGCTCTAAGGATGCATACGGGATTACTAGTTAGTTTCCATTTTCATTAGTTTCCTTCTTAGTTGGCTTTGATTTGAGGTATATTTGTTTCCTTAGGAATCAAGTTATTAATTGAGTCAAGTCATTAGTAGTTAGTTTCCTTTTTCAACTAGTTTCTAATTTCAGTTTTTAGTAACTATTGTATTAGGAGAATATTTGGTTTCCTTTTTGAGAAACCTTCTATTTTGTAATTCCCTTCCCCATCAACATTATAAATAAAGAAAAGGAGGCTCTTAAAGTTGAGATGATTTTGATAAAAAAATTAATGGTTGTTGCTATTGTCTTCTTCATGAAGAGTTGTCTTGTGTTTGATAAAGGCTGATGGAATTGGTGTTTGATTCAATTGACTCTTTGTGGTGTGAAGCCCAAGAGGTCTCTTCTAGTTTTATTCTTCTTATTTTCAAGGTTGATTGCAACGTTCATCAGACCAGGTAAGAGGTCTTAACTGTTTTGATTTCTGGTTCTGGAAACTCCAGTTCTTTCCCCACCGACCCCATACTGTTTTGGAGTTCCAGCCATCTGATGGCTGTGATATTTGGATCGAGTGTTAGGCCCATCAAGAGAGAGACACGACCTTAATTTGGGGTTGATCAGACCTGTGGTTTGGCTGCTATTGAATTTTCTCCTATTCTGGCCGATTCTGTTCCTGCCCAGATTTTGTGAAATTGGTTTAAACTGTGGTTGTTATTCTGGTTGGGCTGTGTTTAGGTCTTAATATTGTGATCGAATTAGCCCAAGTTGCTGTTCTATTTTCTGATTCGAAAGATTCAGTTTTGGAGATCGATTGGACTGCTGAAGAGTCCTTCATTATTTATGGTTTGTGGAATCATTGTTTTATATTGGCTGTCAGTGGTTGTTCTTTGATTAAAAGTTCCTGTAGTTGAGACTTGGTTAGACTCCCTACTCTAGTCTACATTAAGTGGTATCAGAGCATGGCAAAGGACAACCGTACTAGTCTACTACTGAGTTGAATAACCCCATGGCTTCCCTAATGGAGATGGTGAGACAGCTGCATTAAGAAATGGTGCTAACGACTGAAGTATTTAGAATGCAGCGACGTGTTGGTGTCCCAGAATCATTAATAGCACCTGTAACACATCTGGGTGAAATGAAGATACCTCTATTCAAACCAAAAAACTTGAAGTTAAGGTTCACATTGAAGAGATAGTTCTTGAAGCTTCAAAGATAGAAGGTCAAGAGATAAAAGATTCCACTGAAGAGTTCTACATTGAAGAGAGCATAGTAGACAAGACTGAAGCCGTGGACGATGATGTAGTGGTTGAAAGCACTCCACAACAAGTTTTTGAGATCCATGATGAAAAAGAAGCGCTTGTTCCTCCAATCCCTGATGAGAAGGTTACATTGTTGATGACTCTATGCATACGACATTCACAGTTGGTATCGATTCAGAGGTTGAGCATATAGAGTTTGTTATGGAATCATGGTTCTTTGAAGAGAAAGCTCCACGCCTTGAAGACTACATTCTGAAAGTTTACAAGCAACCAGAATTTTGTTTGGAAAGGGTTAAAGCTGCTACTCACATGTTGTTTCCCCCTTATCACTACAAAATTTGAGGACGAATTTTTTCAAGAAGGGAAAAGTTGATTAGATTAATCACCAAAAAATGCTTGTTTGATTAGGAATAAGCCTAGGATTGGGTTCCATACATGTTAGGCCTTTGCTCCCATGTCTACAAGGGGGGCTCTAAAGATGCATACGGGATTACTAGTTAGTTTCCATTTTCATTAGTTTCCTTTTTAGTTGGGTTTGATTTGAGTTATATTTTTTTCCTTAGGAGTCAAGTTATTAATTGAGTCAAGTCATTAGTAGTTAGTTTCCTTCTTCAACTAGTTTCTAATTTCAGTTTTTAATAACTATTGTATTATGAGAATATTTGGTTTCCTTTTCGACGAACCTTCTATTTTATAATTCCCTCCCCCATCAACATTATAAATAAAGAAAATGAGGCTCTTAAAGCTGAAATGATTTTGATAAAGAAATTAATGGTTGTTGCTATTGTCTTCTTCATGCAGAGTTGTCTTGTGTTTGATCAAGGTTGATGAAATTGGTGTTTGATCCAATTGACTCTTTGTGGTATGAAGCCCAAGAGGTCTCTTCTAGTTTTCTTCTTCTTATTTTCAAGGTTGATTGCAACGTTCATCAGACCAGGTAAGAGGTCTTAACTGTTTTGATTTCTGGTTCTGGAAACTCCAATTTCTTCCCCACCGACCCCATACTGTTTTGGAGTTCCAGCCATCTGATGGCTATGATATTTGGATCAAGTGTTAGGCCCATCAAGAGAGAGACTCGACCTTATTTGGGGTTGATCAGACATATGGTTTGGCTGCTATTGAATTTTCTCCTATTCTGGCCGATTCTGTTTCTGCCCAGATTTTGTGAAATTGGTTTAAACTGTGGTTGTTATTCTGGTTGGGCTGTGTTTAGGTCTTAATATTGTGATCGAATTAGCCCAAGTTGCTGTTCTATTTTCTGATTTGAAAGATTCAGTTTTGGAGATCGATTGGACTGCTGAAGAGTCCTTCATTATCTATGGTTTGTGGAATCATTGTCTTATATTGGCTGTCAGTGGTTGTTCTTTGATTAAAAGTTCTTGCAGTTGAGACTTGGTTAGACTCCCTACTAGTGCAGATATAGCTACACTTACCTGGTTGGACCAGCATGACCGGCTATGGAAGCCAAGGGCCAAGAAGAACCAGTCCACCCAGGTTTTTGGTCCAACAAGGGCTGGAAGTAGTTAGTTTTATATTATGTCTTTTATTTCTCATGTTGTCTTTGGGTAGGATAAGTAGGAGTTTATTTCAGTGTTAGAGTCTAAGTAGGAGTAGTCTTATTATTTCCCTTTAAATACTTGCATAAACTCAATGTTTGAGATTAGAGTTAATTTTATTTAGAATTAGTGAATTCGTGCTTTGTGTGATTTCCCTTCCCCCTCTTGTGCAATTTTCCCTCTTCTCCCTAAGGATACCCCATCAACTTGGTATCAAAGCTAAAGGATCCCCATCCCTTCCCTCCATCTCTCTTCTTCCATTCCCATTCCCTGTTTTGGTTCCTACAGAGACTGAGAAATCCAAAAAAAAAAAAACAATTATGTCCAGAGAACTAGAATCGATCCCCTTGTCTCACCGCCCTCCTCTTTCTCTCCCAAGTTCCTTCTTGTGATCGAACCCCTCTTCAAGGTTCCCGAAAAAAAAAGGAGTAGAGAAGACGAGAAGACAGAAGGAGAAAAGAAAAAGAAAAGGCCGAGATGACAGAAAGAAGACGAGAAGATGAAGTAGAAGAGAAGACGAGAAGAGGGAGAGCCAGAGACATACCTACTGGTTCCATCGCCGATCGCAGCAGCTTTCTCTTCAGATTTGCTGGTTCTGAGTTCGACAGAGAAGAAACTCACCTTTTGCGAGTTCCTTCTGTTGATAGAGAGCTACATGTACTGAGGTCTCCATCTCCAACAAGGAAAAATCCCTCCTTTGTCGGTAACACACCCCATGATTCCTCTTTTAACCCTTTTTTTCTTCTTTTATTATCTTTTATTCCCTGAAATACCGCCCCTCCATTATCTTTTTATCCTTTTCACCTCATATTTGTCCTTATTTCCAATTAGACCTCTGCCCCACACGTTATACCCCTTTGTTGTTTAATTTGAATTTCAAATAACTATCGTTCTGCCATCTTTAAAAAAAAAAAAAAAAGAGTTATTTACCCATTCTGCCGTTGCTCGAAACCTTTTTTATTTATTATTTAGCCACCATACCTATCTCCACCATGGTAGCCAATAGTGAAGTTGTTCAACAGCTAAACTCCTATAAGGGAGAAACTGATGCAAAATTTGAAGTTCTCACACCGATGTCACTTCCCTTAAGGCAAAATGGAATCCAAGCGAGCTTCTATTGATCGTTTGGCGACAGCAGATAGAGGAAAGAGTCCCATTCAATCTGGGGATTCTTCTAACATCACTCCACATGATCCGTCACAACCACTACCACCATCGCCACTACATCATACAACACCACCACCATATGGAACTGGTAGATATGATGATGGAGCAGAAAGAGTGGATGTCCTTGATTTTTATGGAGACAACAATCCAAAACTGTACCTAGACTGGATTCACAGCTTAGAGACATTTTTCAGATGGTACGGGTTGACTGAGGCCCGAAAGATCCTATTTGCAGAGGCTAAACTAAAAGGCACGGTTCGAGTCTGGTGGATCAAGCAACAGAACCGGACCCGAGGCATTAGTTTAGTCACTACTTAGGCTGAAATGCATGAAGTTATAAACTGGAGATTCTTGCCTTCTGATTACAAGCAACGCATGCATCTCAGGTTTGCACAATTGAAACAGGAGAATTTGACCGTTGAGTATGTTGCTAGATTTTATTGTTTGGTCACTTTCTGATTTTGAGTGGGAGGAATAAGCATTGGTAACACAATTCCGCAATGGTTTGCACCCTCAACTTACTGCTGCCCTTGCATCTAGCCGACTGCCTACAATGGAAGATGACGTACAAGTAGTATATCAGGTTGAGGAAAGTCTAAAATGCCTATACAATCGGAGGCCATTTTCTGATGCTTTTCCTGGAGTTTGTTAAGTTTGTCTTGAATTCTTAACCCGTTTTGAAGATTGACCCGCTTTGACATATTTTGGTGGCGACTCGAATGGGTAGTTTTCTGAGATCTATGATGGAAGCAGAGGGGTTGGGCTATTAGGCCCAATCCCGGAGCCCAGCATTGATCTCGTATGGGGGTGCGGGGTCGACCGCGACCCGATATGTTGATCAGCGACTTGGAGTATATATAATGTACTGTTGTCTTGTTGAGAAAGTCATTGTATTTTGGGGGGGTTTTTGAGCTAGGGTTTTAGGGCGAGTTTTCTCGCCACTACTTGGGTGTTATTTCTCTTCTGCATAGTGAAACATCTTCTTTGCCTGAGGACATAGCACACCACACTGGTGTGTGAACCTCGTTAAATCTCTATGTCGTGCGGATCTTTTGTCTATTTATTTTCGTATTTCTTGGTGTTTGATCTAACAAACTGGTATCAAAGCTTTGGGTCACTTCGATCCATGGCTTCAACGAAATACGATATTGATAGGTTCAACGGCAATATCAGTTTTAGTCTATGGCAGGTTCGAATGATGGTTGTTCTTACACAACAGTGTTTGAAGAAAACCCTATTTGGGAAGACGAAGAAACCTGCAACTATGACTGATGATGATTGGAACAAGTTTGATAATAAATCATTTTCAACTATTCAGTTGTGTCTTTCGAATGAGGTTCTACAAGAAGTTCTCTCAGAGAAAACGGCTACAGAGTTATAGGTGAAGTTAGAGAATCTATACCTCACCAAATCCCTCACCAATAGGTTGAGATTAAAGCAGCAACTGTATACCCTTCGTATGGGTGAAGGTACTACAATTAAATCTCACATATTTGAATTTAATTCTATTGTTACTGATTTGAAAATGATAGATGTTAAAATAGACGATGAAGATTTGGACCTATTATTGTTATGTTCTCTGCCTCCATCATATAAGAATTTTAGGGACACCATGATTTATGGTAGAGACAATTTCTGTTGAGTATGTTAAAACGAATCTGCTAAGCAAGCAAAAGATTGATGATGAATTGACGTCTACAAATAAATCTAATGGTGTTGGTTTGGTAGCTAGAGGTAGAACAAATGAAAGAGGTTCAGATGGTGACAAAAAGAAGGTTAGATCAAAATCTAAGCACAAGAATTTGACCTGCAATTATTGTAAGAAAAATGAGTATATTAAATCTGAATGCTATAAGTTTTTAAATAAGCAAAAAGCAAGTGGTAGTGCCCAAAATCAATAGAAGAGAGATGATTCTACATAAACTAGTATTGTTGAAGATGAGAGTGAGTCTGATATGCTTTTAGTGACTGATGACAGAGTTAGATCACAAGATGAATGGATTATTGACCCTGGTTGTTCCTACCATATGTGTCCCAATCGTGAATGATTCTCTACATATGAATCAGTTCAAGGTGGAGTTGTGTTGATGAGAAATAATGCATTTTGTAAGATTGTTGGAATGGAAACGATCAATATAAAGATGTATGATGGCATTGTCAAAACCTTGTCTAATGTTAAGTATGTCCCTGATTTGAAGAAGAATCTCATCAGTTTAGGCACTCTTGATTCAAATGGGTGCAAGTATACAGCTGAAGGTGGAGTCATGAAAATTAACAAGGATGTTCTCTTGTTGATGAAAGGAATTAAGGTTGGCAATTTGTATGTGTTGCAGGGTACTACAGTCACTGGGTCTGTTGCAGCAGCTTCATCATCTATGTCTAAATCAGATGTCACAAATTTATGGCACATGAGGTTAGGCCATATGAGTGAAAGAGGGATGACATCATTAAGTAAAAGGGGTTTGTTGTGTCGTCAAAGTACAGGAAAAATAAAGTTTTGTGAGTATTGTGTGTTTGGGAAGCAGAGGAGAGAGTCAGTTTCAGTACTGCTATTCACAGGACCAAGGGTACGTTGGACTATATTCATTCAGCCTATGGGGGCCCTTCAGGGTTGCTTCAAAGGGGGCTGGTGCAAGGTACTTGCTTACTTTCATTAATGATTTCTCTAGGACGGTTTAGGTTTATTTCTTGAAGCACAAAAATGAAGTATTTGTCACTTTCAAACAGTGGAAGAATTTGCTTGAGAAGCAAACTGAGAAACAAATTAAGAGGTTGAGAACCGATAGTGGCCCTAAAGTCCTGTGAAGGTGACTTTAATGAGTTCTGCAAAAATGAAGGTATTGAAACTTGAAAGACATCATACAGTTGTTAAAACACCCCAACATAATGGAGTGGCAAAGCGTATGAATAGAACCTTGTTAGAATAGGCAAGGTGTATGTTATCAAATGTAGAATTGCGCAAGGAATTCTGCGCAGAAGCAGTTAACATAGCAACCTTGCTGGTGAATCGATCTCCTTGCACAGCCATTGAGTGCAAGACTCCAGAGGAAATTTGGTCAGGTAAGCTTGCAAACTACTCTAATTTAAAAGTATTTGGATGTCCTGCTCGTGCACATGTGAATAAAGGAATGTTGGAACCTAGGGCCAAGAAATGCATTTTTCTTGAGTATGGATCTGGAGTGAAAGGATACAGGTTGTGGTGTCCTGATCCAAAGTCTCCAAAATTTCTTATTAGCAGAGATGTTACTTTTAATGAATCTACTATGTTGCATCCTAGGAAAGCTCCTATTTATTGTGATGAAGGTCAAGAAAAATCTAGAGAGAATGTGGAGTTTGAGATTGGTGGTTCATCTTCAAACAAAGCACAATCTACTTCAGTTCAGCTGCCTACTTATACTGAAGGAGATGATGCTCAAGAGAATCAAGACGAAGAGCGGTATAGCATTGCCAAGGATAGACTAAAGAGGAATATTAGACAACCACAAAAGTATGGGCATGCTGAATTTGTTGCTTATGCATTATCTGTTGCAAATACAATTGAAAATAATGAGCCTGCAACATATTTTGAAGCTGTTACTTTAGTAGATTTTACAAAATGGTTGGTTGCTATGAATGAGGAGATGGAATCTCTTCATAAAAATCAGACTTGGGAGTTTGTCAAGCCGAGAACAGGGAAGAAAATTATTGGCTGCAAATGGGTCTTCAAGAAGGAATCTGCCTCAGGTGTTGAAGATGCTAGGTACAAGGCACGATTGGTTGCAAAGGGCTACAATCAGGTACAAGGAACTGATTTTAATGATGTTCTCACTTGTTGTTAAGCATAGTTTTATTCGCGTTCTACTTGCTTTAGTTGCTATGCATGATTTAGAGTTGGAGCAACTTGATGTGAAAACAGCATTCTTGCATAGTGAACTAGAAGAACAGATTTATATGCATCAACCTGAAGGGTTTGTTATTGAAGGTAAGGAGAACCATGTATGCTTATTGAAGAAGTCCCTATATGGTTTGAAACAGTCTCCTAGACAGTGATGTAAAAGGTTTGATTCAGTTATGGCTAGTTTTGGATACTCTAAGTGTCAATATGACTGTTGTATTTATTTTAGAAAGCTCTCTGATGGGTCATTCATATATTTGTTACTTTATGTTGATGTATGTTGATTGCAACAAAAGACAGGAATGAGGTCAACAGGTTGAAGGAACAATTAAGTTCTGAATTTGAGATGAAAGATTTGGGGGCAACAAGGAAGATCTTTGGTATGGAGATCAAGAGGGATAGAAAAGCAGGGAAGTTGTGGCTATTTCAACAGAAGTACACTGAGAAGGTATTGAATCGTTTGGCATGAAAGATGCCAAACCTGTAAGTACTCCTCTTGCATCTCATTTTAGACTTTCAGCTGCTCTATCACCTTAGACAGATGAAGAGGTGGAGTACATGTCACGTGTTCCATACTCTAGTGCAGTTGGCTCCGTTATGTATGCTATGGTTTGCACTCGTCCCAACATTTCACAGGCTATCAGTGTGGTGAGCAGGTATTTGTCATGTCCAAGTAAAGCTCATTGGGAAGTAGTGAAGTAGATAATTAGGTACTTGAAAGGGACCTCTGGTGTTTGTTTGGAGTTTGGGAGGAATGGTGATAGTTTATCTGATTATGCAGGTGATCTTGACAAGAGGAGGTCACACAGGCTATGTATTTACTCTTGGAGGAAGTAAAGTTAGTTGGAAAGCTACAGTTGCATTATCTTCTACTGAAGCAGAGTATATGGCAGTGATTGAGGCAATTAAAGAAGCTATTTAACTTAAAGGTTTTTTGGTAGAACTCAGAATGGATCATGGGATGACTGTTGTCCATTGTGATAGCCAGAGTGCTATTCACTTAACAAAAGATCCGATGTATTATGAGAGGACAAAGCACATTAATGTTCGGTATCATTTCATCAAAGAGATAATTGCTCAAGGTAATATTCAAGTGTCGAAGATTGGTACTAAAGACAATCCAGTTGATATGTTGACTAAGCCTTTGTGTGTTGGTAAGTTCGAGCATTGCTTAAACTTACTTGGTGTTTGTCATGTTTGAGTTCAGCCCTTTGGAGAGCTATTGGAGAAGATGAAGATTTTAGCTATTTATTTGTTTGTTGGAGGAGAATTCAAGCTAAGGTGGAGATTTGTTAAGTTTGTCTCGAATTCTTGACCCGTTTTGAAGATTGACTCGCTCCGACATATTTTCGTGGCAACCTGAATGGAAAGTTTTTTGAGATCTATGATGGAAGCAGAGGGGTTGGGATCTCTCTTCTATATAGTGAAACATCTTCTTCGCCCGAGGACGTAGCACACCACACTGGTGTGTGAACCTCATTAAATCTCTGTGTCGGGCGGATCTTGTCTATTTATTTTCGTATTTCTTAGTGTTTGATCAAATAGAGTTCCTAGTTCTATTCAACCACAGTCATCTCAACAGGAAAAGTCAATCAGCAGACCATAGCCTAGTGCATCATCTATGTTATCTTCACGACCCAGCCGACCGTATTCTCCACCTCGTAGTGATTCAGATGTCATCTTCACGGCCTAATCATCCATACTCCTCACCTCAGCGTGGTTATAACAGGAACTCAGTATTTCCAAAGGAGGTTATTCAGAGTTTCTCATGCAAGGGGTAAGGGCATAAAGCTAATCAATGTCCTAACCGGTTGTTAGCCTATATTGACAAGGACAATTTTATACCCTATGCACCAGAAGAGCAACCAAAAACAGGAACAATAAATCTGGAGGCTGAATGCGATCATGATCTTAATGAGATAAATGATGGTGACAGTGATGGTGAGCCTCAACCGTTCTATGTGATTCATCCTCTTTTGACTACACAGAAGATTCCCGAGGACAATTGGTGCCGTAACAGTATCTTTCAGACCAGGGTGCAATGCAATGATAGTTTGTGTAATATGGTGATTGACCCCGGCAATTGTACCAATGTTGTTGCTGAAGATATTGCTCGCAAGTTGGGTCTGAAAACTGAGCCTCACCCGAACCCCTACAAGGTTGGGTGGGTGAACAACAATAATCTAAAAATTCATAAAAGGTGTTTGCTCACGTATTCCATTGGTGGAATGATTGATCAAGTTCAGTGTGATGTTCTCCCTCTGAAAGTTTCACATTCTTCTGGGGCACCCATGGTTGTTTGACAAGAAAGCCAAGCACTGTAACCTTGAGATGAAGTTTCTTCCATCCGAGGATCTTCCCCCGCTCAAGCTCAAGAGGACAATTGGTACTTTTCTCATCAAGCGCATAAACTCTGACGGCATTCTTAGACCTCATCCAAACTCGACAGAGTCGATTTCTTCTCAAAAGAGGAGAGTTGATGCAGATACAATTGCACTTACTTGGTTGGACCAGCATAACTGGCTGTGGAAGCCAAGGGCCAAGAAGAGCCGGTCCAGCCCAGGTTTTTGGTCCAACAAGGGCTGGAAGTAGTTAGTTTTATATTATGTCTTTTATTTCTCATGTTGTCTTTGGGTAGGATAAGTAAGAGTTTATTTCAGTGTTAGAGTCTAAGTAGGAGTAGTCTTATTATTTCCCTTTAAATACTTACATAAACTCAATGTTTGAGATTAAAGTTAATTTTATTTAGAATTAGTGAATTCGTGCGTTGTGTGATTTCCTTTCCCCCTCTTGTGTGATTTTCCCTCTTCTCTCTAAGGCTACCCCATCACCTACCCTAGTCTACATTAAAGAGATAAGATTAATTTTCTTATGAGGAATAAGAGAGAAAATGTTTGCAAGAAGGAAGGAGAAGAGAAGAAACCAGATATGGAATACCAATCCCGTATGCACTGCTCAACAGCACCACAACTCTAGGGAAAAAATTCATATTCTTTACTCAAAAAATCACCTTCTAAAAATCCTAAATTGACTCATAATCACACTAACACAATCAATAATTGAATAAAGTAAATGAACTAAAAATAGAACTCCAGAGTAACACGCGATCTTCAAGCTCACGTCCCCCTTTCCACCATGAAACCCATGCCGTATCCTTACCTATACCCCCTCCCCTCCGGCAGCCGCTGCTGCCGGCACCTTCCCCTCTCCCGTCTCCCCTCAGCCTTCCTCTTGTCCTTCCCTGCTACTTCCTTCACCGAATCCTCCACCCCATCCTCCTCTTCCTGCTTCCCATACCTATGCCTCTCTAACCGCATCCCCCTCCAACCCCTCTGCTACTCCTCTGCCCTCCTCCTCCCCTGTGACTGGACATACCTCTACTACCACCCCGATCATCCATGATTCCTCTCCTGTCGCCCTTTGTCCTCCTGGCCTTCTTGATTCTGAAATTCTATGGAAAAATTGCATCGTGGGTTCATTCCTTGGAAGCCGCCCTACTTTCACCATGGTCAGAGAATCCCTGTTGAAACAATGGAAGCCAATGTGTGCTTTGGATATTTACATGCTTGACAATAGTACCTTCTTCAATTTTGACACGGATTCAGACAAAGCATTCGCCATTGAAGGGGGCCCCTGGTATGTTGGGAGAAAACCCATCTTTGTGAGGCAATGGGATGCTCAAACATCCTTTAGCAAAAATGAGCCTTCCACCATTCCCTTGTGGGTTTCTTTCCCCAACCTTCCCCTACATTTCTGGTGTATCAAAGGCCTCAGCATTGTTAGCTCCCTTATCGAAAAGCCCCTCTATTCAGACATAAGAACAAAAAAAAAAATGGATAGAATTTCCTTCGCCCATGTTTGTATCGAAATCCAAACCAGAGATGACCTGCCATCCTCTGTTACTGTCATCGACGGCGAAGAGAACTTCTTTCTTCAAGAGGTCACATATGAATGGGTGCCCCCGTCTTGCTCTCTCTGCCACTGTTTCGAGCACAAAACTACACAGTGTTCGAAAGCAATCGCTGCTGCTCAAAATACCCCCATATCCGACGCTCCTTCAACTGTTTCCCTCAAGAGTTGGCAGCTTCCAAGGAGACTGTTATCACCAGAAATAGGAACAAGAAAAGAAGAAATCAGAACCTCCGTTGCCGTCTATCAACTCATGCAACCATCCGGACGCTACCTCTGATACCCGTCGATTGCAACCCCTTCTCGGTCCTGGAGCCTTCTGAACCTGTCATGGTGACTGTATCTTTGCCTTGCTCCAGCATCTTATCCTCTGAGCTGGAACTTCCCCTTTTAGAAATTCAGAATCTCGATGGCCTCCCTAGTCCTTTGATACCCTCTGATGTTCCCTCTCCCTCTGCCATCCCTCCTCTTCCTCTGTTGCCTCTCCCAGTCTCTGAAATCTCTTCGTCCTTTGACCCCGTGCTATATAACCCTAGCTCTACGCCCTCGACCTTAAATCCCTCTCCTTTGGTCCATCCTAGGCGGTCTATTCCTGAACCGGCTTTTAGACCTTTACATCAATTCCTACCGGTTCACCTTCTTAACAAATTCTACAAATTCCCTTCAGACCATCCTCTTTACCTTGGCAATCTATATAACCCGGCCCACTCCCTGAACCAACCGACCAACCCTAACCCTCATCCACATCCATCCAAGCGGCCTTCTTATCCTTTCTCTCAACCCGAACCACTAAACCAAACCATTCCTAACCCTTAACCCGCCCCTCTAAACCCATCCACCCAACTTGTGACTTCTAACCCACAACCCGAAACCCGAATCCCGACCCAGAGAACCCTTCTCCTCTACCCGATTATGGCTCCTGCCTTCTCGAAAGAGCGGTCTGCTCTACTCCTCAGACATCCAAAGTCGCATATGCGCTTGCCACCTCGGCTACTCCGATGCTTCTGCCACCGCTCGACATTGCCTCCGTTGCCTCGCCTGGGCTATTCTTAGCCTCCGTTGAAGCCCTCTGCTCGTCCCACCTGCCACCGTCCTCTGCTGCCTCCGCTACTTTGCCTGCTCCAATTGAAGTCAGAAATAAAGCACTCCGATCTCCGATGTGCTCTGCCACGATGTCAACCCTTCTGGTTGGTCACGTGGCCCCTGCTGTTGATGTCGTCTCCATCGACAACGCCCGCTGGCCTTGGAAGGCCCTGCATCTCCTCCGTCACCCTCGGTTCACCTCTACACTATGAGATCAACCTCCGAAGGCCTCTCCGAACCTGCTTGCTGGAACCCTGGGTTGCCTTTCCCCTGGGCATCCTCGGCTACTGGCTCTATGCCCCTTGGTATCGTGAATCTACAGAATTCTACCTTTGAAGATGAAGTTGGCCACCCTGGCCCCAATAACCTACCTACTTCAAGAAGCTCTACCCCCCTGATCATTGACCCTATCCATACCTGTATTAACACCCAGCCAATCCTCCCAATCCAAATTGCCTCCCGAGTTGTCCCTCCGGATGAGACCTCTGCCCAACCCCCGTTAAACCACTCCTCTGACCATATTCCCCCCCCCCTTCTTCTCTCAAACCTTCATCAGTTCATCAGAAAAAAAAAAAACTAAAACCCAAAACCCCCTCCACCAACACTAGAGCCACCTCCTCCCCAATCATCGGATACAGCCGTAGACCTCATCCCTCCTTTGGTGTTCCTAACCCCACCACCCCTCGCTGCTCATCGAAGCATTCAATGCCCTCCCACTCTGATTCCCAATGATTCCTTGGACCGTCTGGAATGTGCAGGGTCTCAATTCACCGGCCAAACAAGCGGAAATCCGGTCCTTTATTAGTTCCTTAAAGACCAATCTCTGTTGTCTCCTTGAAACTCGAGTGCTGGAAGACAATGCTTCCCGAATTGTTGCGACTACTGCTCCTAATTGGTCCTTCCTTTCAAACTATTCGTTCAATCCGAATGGAAGGATTTGGATCCTTTGGGACCCCTCCACCCTCTCCATCTCTTGCCCTTCTGCCTCGGCCTAAGCCATCCACATCTCTATCTCTCACCTCTTGGGCCCTTTCATCTGTTTTCTCTCCATTGTCTAAGCCCATAATCGGGCCCCTCTTAGGCTCCCCCTCTGGAATGACCTCCTTTCCTTTGCCAACTCAATTAGACCCAAGTCTTGGGGCATTGGTGGAGACTTCAACGTCATCCGCTTCAGCCATGAAAAGCAAAGGGGCAACCCCATTGATTCTCAGGCTGTCGACTCTTTTAATGATTGCATTGATGACCTAACCTCACGGATCTTAGATGGTCTGGTGTCAAACTCACTTGGCACAATAGGAGATCCAGGACTTCCCGGGTTGCTTGTAAACTCGATAGGGCCCTTGTCAATGAAGCTTGGTTGGACTCCTTCCACTCCTCCCACACCAATTTCGGCCTTCCTGGTATTTTCGATCATAGCCCCATCTCTATTTATGTCCTTCCCTTCCGTTCCTTTGGTCCTAAACCCTTCAAATTCTTTGACATATAGACGTCTCATCCTGACTTCCATTCCCTGGTCCATAATGTCTGGAATTGTCACCCCCTGGTTCTTCCCCCTCTCTCTCCTCTTTTGCTTCCAGGCTTAAAAGTGTGAAGATTGCCCTCAAGCTTTGGAACTCTTCCACCTTTGGAAACATCTCCTCTCGAGTCTCCTTCGGTCGGGATAATCTTCACTCCATTCAGTCCCGGCTCCAGCTTGATCCCTTTAACCCTACCCTTGCTGAGGAGGAGAAAGTTGCCTCTGCATCTTTTTCCATCTTCCAGGGCCAAGAAGAAAGATTCATGCGCCAAAAAGCCCGCATTAAATGGCTTGAATTGGGCGACTCTAACTCGGCTTATTTCTATTGTTCTCTCAAAGCTAGAAATAATGTCAACTCTATCCCGAAGCTTATCTCCTCCTCGGGGATCGATCTCACCTCCCCCGATCACATCAAAGCGGAAGTTGTCTCTCACTTCCTTCGGCTTTTCAGCCCTTCCCCTCCCCCTCCTCCCATCCCTCAAAATCTCCTCAATAAGTTTGTCCCCGCCCATCTTGCCCCTTTTCTCCAATCCATCCCTAACGAGGACGAAATCATTTCGGCCATCTTATCCCATAAGTCCAACAAAGCTCCCGGCCCCGATGGCTTCAGTATGGGCTTCTTCTGTGCCTGCTGGAACACCATTAGAAACGACCTCATCTTTGCGGTGCGGAGCTTCTTCTACAATCCTAACCAAATTGGTCGGATTAGCCACACCTTCCCTTGTCTCATCCCTAAGAAGGAAGGTGCGGATACAATGAATGACTTCAGACCCATTTCTCTCTGCAATCTCCTCTATAAGTTTATTACCAAAATCCTTGTTAAAAGGATCCAGAAAGTTATAGATTCCCTAGTCAGCCCCAACCAATCGGCCTTTATTACGGGTAAAAGTATCTCTGACAACATCCTCCTTTGCCACGAGATTGTTCGCGGATTTACCGAAAATCCCATTCCCCAATGACCCCTCAAGATTGACATCCACAAAGCTTTTGACACTATCAATTGGGATTTCATTTCTAATGTCATGCTCCAAATGTCTTTCCCGCCTTCGTTCGTCCATTGGATCCACATTTGCATCTCCTCTCCTCGTTTCTCTGTGCTACTGAATGGCAGTCCGACAGGATACTCTCCCCTCTGGACGTCTCATTTGCATCTCCACTCCTTCGGATCTTTCTCAGGGCTCAAAATTAATCTCCTCAAATCTAATATCTTCATTTCTGGGGTATCCCTTAAAATCCGTGATTCCCTCTCTGAGCTCGCTGGTATCCCTCTTGGTTCTTTAGCTGTGAAGTGTCTTAGTCTCCCTCTTATCTCCTCCAGGCTTTCTGCCCATCATTGTGCCCCCATACTAGACAACATTAGGAAGAGACTCCAGTTGTGGAAAGGCAAACTCCTCTCTTATACGGGCCGCCTTATCTTGATCCGATCGGTTCTTCGGTCCATGTATCTCTACTGGTCTGGAACTTTTGCCCTCCCCATCTCCGTCATCAAATCCTTTGAAGGACTCCTTTGCTCCTTCCTTTGGAAAGACTCTGATTCCTCTATATTCCTTAAACCCCTAAGTTGGGCAAAGGTCTGCCTCCCTAAAGTTGAAGGAGGTCTTGGGATTAGAAGAATCAAAGATAACAACTCCACTAGTATTCTGAAGCTCATTTGGAAGATGCCCCTTCCACCCATAATGCTTCTTGGATCTGGCGTAAGATCCTTGCCCTCCAGCCCATTGCTCTACCTGCCATCTCCTCCATCATTGGTAACAGCTAGTCTATCTCCCTTTGGAATGATCCTTGGCACCCTACTGGCATTCTCTCTCTCCTCATTTCTCCTAGAGTCATTTACTCTTCCGGCATCCCAGCCAATGCCTCTCTTTCCTATATTCTCTCCTTCAGGCTGGTCCCCTCCCTCCTCCCCCCCTCCTTGACCTTTTGGTCCCCCCTTCCCCCTCTCCCCTGGTTATTAAGGTCGTGAAGATAAATGCATTTGGCTCCCCTCCCCAAATGGCTCCTTCTCGTCCGCTTCTGCTTGGTCTTTCATCCGCCCCCCTTCCCTGGTTGTTCCGTGGCACAAGGTTATCTAGTTCAAAGGTTATATTCCCCGTCATAGCTTCACTCTATGGAGATGCCTGTCCAACTGCCTGCCCACGCAATCTTTTCTAATCTACCGCCACATCCCTCTCAACCCTGCTTGTGCCCTTTGCTCAAATGGCTCGAAGGACATTCCTCACCTATTCTTTGCTTGCCCTTTCTCTTCTCTCATCTGGAAAGATGTCCTGTCCAAATGCTGGCGAACCAAAAGATATATCCTCCCTTTTGATAGGGAATGGAACTGGATTGACATGACTTTCTCTAGCCCATCCATCTATGACACCATAGGTAAACTAGCTTTTAGTGCTACCATAAACCACCTCTGGATGGAGCGTAACATGCATAGATGGACTTTCAAATCCCATTCCCTAGGTAAGATTTGGAAAGCTATCTACTTTGATGTCACGTCCAAAGCCTCCTCCCTCTAGTCCCGGCCTGTTCAGAACACCTACAGAAATTCCCACATCATTGCTTCTTGGAATCTTCAGGTTGACTTTATCCAACCCACTTGATGGCTTTTTGGATTTTGAGTGTTGATCCCCCTTCCCCCCCCCCCTCAGTTGCTTGCCTTTAGGGAGCTTTGCTTTTGGTGGTTGTGAGCTAGTTTTTGTTTTGCTTTTGCTGGCCTAAGGCCTCTTTTGTTGGCCTTTGGCCTGTTGTTGGCCGCAGCCTCCCCCCCCTTTTTCCCTTATATATTCTTTCCTCTCTTGGTAATGAATTATTTATTCATCCAAAAAAAAAAAATAGAACTCTATATAACTATCAAGTATCCGAACCAAGAAAGGGAGGAAAAAGAGATAAGATCAATTTGCTTAGGAGGAAGAAGAGAGGAGAAGAGAAGAAAAGAGAAGAAAAGAAATCATGTGTAGGATATTAATCCCGTATGCACTATGCGATGCTTAATAACACCAAACTCTTAATAAAAAGCTCATTATGAATTACACATATAAAGACCTAAAATTCAAAATTGACTCATAAAAGGAGTTCTAAACACCATGGTTCGAAATCTCGCCAAAATTTCAGAATTTCGGTTTTTTTTTTTTTCCGAAACAAAATTACATACGAAATAACATTTGTACAAAATTTCGGCCGAAATTTCGATATCTCAGTCATCTCAGTAATACCATATCTCAAATATCTCAGTAATACAGTGTGTGTGTGTGTTTTATAGGGGATCTAACGAGTAAGAACTTTGTTCATAGTCATCTGGAGCTCTTTATCCCTTCCAAGGGGTTATTCTCGTTTTGGACTGCTTGTAGAAACAAACTCTGGCTCTGACCCTCTTTGCCCAAACGCATCCCGAAATATGTATGTAATGTACAGATAATCCAGAATCCAGTAACAACCTACTGCTCAATTGTCCACTTTCTATGTGGATCTGGTCTCACTTGTTGCAAAAAATTTGGAATGTCTTAGG
Source organism: Macadamia tetraphylla (assembly GCA_022985045.1). Lineage (NCBI taxonomy): Eukaryota > Viridiplantae > Streptophyta > Magnoliopsida > Proteales > Proteaceae > Macadamia > Macadamia tetraphylla. The sequence goes on from CM040971.1 coordinate 21,907,102, forward strand.
TGATTCATCTGCTTGAGATCCATTGTGAATGCATGGCTAACTAATGGCTTTAAAAGGAGAGACTGAATCTAATGGAATATCTTCTTCTTTGCCATTTGTTGGACTGTTTTGGGGGAGAATCAGAAGGATTTTCAACAATAGAGTTGTCTAGACTTCCAGATAGCATTTTCAACCTTTTGGTCCTATATTTTCCTCGAGGTCAAAGGGTTCCCTAAAAGTCATAATTTGATGACACTTATTTCTGTTTAGTTACCTCAGCTGATCATGCCTTTACAGCATTAGCCTCCTTTCCCTTCTTTGTTATTTAAGCAAAGCTTCTTACCTTACTTATAAGAAGTAAATAAAGGGGTCAGCAAACATATTTCAAGAGAAAAGGGAAGTCAATTAATTCCCTTCTATCCTTTCTCTAACCACTTTTTTTTTTTTTTTCGTTTTAGGAGGGGGGAGAGGAGGGTGTGGATGGTGAGGGGTGGGCCGTGGGGGTGGAAGGCAAGCTGGAACCCCAACTCTCTGATGAACCATAGTTCAAAAACTTGGCAAAATTTCACCGAAAATTTTAAAATTTCGGTGATTTTGACATGGCCGAAACGAAATGCCACATGAATCAGGGATTCAACACTGTTTCAGTTGAAATTTCAGTCATTTTGGTAAATTCCCTAGGATAACTTACCTCCAATAGTCCAATATGTAGATGAGGGCTATGAGTCCATTTACAAGGCAGCTGTGGAGGACTTTGAGCGTTTCTTCTAGCATGCTATGACATGGCCTGCATTTGTCATATGTTCAGATGAAAATTGGCATTGGCACCATCAGTCCATGAGTGCGCTCAATCCTCCATGTCATAGTTCGTGGTATTAACCATGAGGATGGCCTGAGGAGGTCCACTTTCTACACATATATCACCACACGGTATTACATTGTTGGTACTAGGGACTTGAATATCTATGAGTCTATGTTTCCTAATTAATCCATATTATGTTTCTTCATTTCAAGGTGCATTATTTACTTATAGTCAATATTACACAAGGTATACAACAGGATTTGGCGTATACTATCAAGCAAGGTGCAAATCCAAATCACCGCTTTGTATGAAATTCCTTCCAATATAAAGGTTTACACATGTTTATATAGGCTAAAATATGGTTTCCCTGAAGTATCAAAGCTTAGTATTGCCATTTGGCCCCGAAATGGCCAACCAAAACTCACTAGAAAAAAATGCATTGTTTCGGCAAATCTTCGGTCATTTCGTTTAGACCAAAACGAAAACGAAACCCAAGTTTCTGAACTATGCCCTGAATTGAACCAATGATAAACATCAGAGAGAAAATAATTGAAGAAAATCTCAATCCGGGCATTCACATTATTGGATACAAGTACAAACTTCAAACAGAATTTAAGCTACTCTCTAAGTTCATGTTCATGCGTAAGTGCAACAAAGGAAACAAGAACTTTCCAATAAATATGAGAGTCAAGACTGCTCGACAAACATATCAGTTGCATATCCAAGAGCATTATAAATAAACTATCAAGCATGGAAGTATGTTTCCTCTTACCGAACAGATGATCCTCCAAACTTCCCATTGGCATGTACTCGTAAACCAAGAGTCTTTGGTCGCCATCAGTACAGTAACCAATCAAATTGACAAGATTGGTATGGTGTAGAAGGCTCAACATGAGAACCTCCACAACAAATTCCTGATTCCCCTGAAGGCTATTTTGATCAAGTTGTTTAACTGCAACAATCTGCTCGTCAAATACTTAAAACAATTCAGAACCAAAATGAGGAACCATATATTCTCATGTAAAACTTTAAATGATTACCCACGAACGAATTACACGTTCCAAATATAAATTTTCTTTGATACATTTCAGTGATGAAGGAGAAAGGAGTGATCATCCAAATATGTAGAAAAACTTGCCTGGCCTGTGTCCAAGCGCCCTTTATAAACCCTTCCAAAACCCCCTTCCCCTATCAAATTAGTAGGCTTGAAGTTTCGAGTAGCCGTTGCAAGGTCATGAAATGTAAAACTACGGGCAGCAGTAGAATTGTAGCTGACGGAATCGTTACTTTTACCGCTTTGGAAACCCCTTCCCCTGGTACGTTCTGGATATACAAGCAAAATTTCAATAAGAAAAAGTAAGCATTGTAAGTAAAAGCTCAGAGAAATACCCAAAAACAGATTCTCAGAATTAAACGTAGGGGAGAGAGAGACCAGAAGGACCAATGGAATATCGAGAGTTGGATCGAAGGCCGTTGCTGTCTTCAATTTTGTTGATGTCCTTTCGTCGGCTAGGTCTCAAACAAGAAAAGCAACTCATCTGTTTTGCCAGAGAATTGCAGAGGAGCCGAGACGAACAAAGAAAAACTAGATTCTAAACCAAATCAATTAAAACAAATAATGAAGCATCAGAAGAACCGAAAACCTGACAAGATTGGATCTCCAGATCCTCAGACAACCAGAGATCGGAAAAGCAAAACCCACTGAAACCATTCTTAAAACCGAGATCTTCTAAAACTAGAAGCCACCGCAAAAAATGTAAAACTAAAAGTAATTAACTAAGACCATTCAACTATAAAAGGTAGGAACTATACACTATTATGATCAATGATGAATGAGACGATCAAAAAGAAAAATGGGAGGGAGAAAATGGATTTAAAAAAAAAAAATTCACAAAATGACAAAATTTAAGAGAAAATACAACAAAAATGGCGTTAAAACCGCGTTCTTGGTTTGTTGTAGATTCAGATTTTGAGGTGAAAGAGTGAAAATGACGTTCTCGCATGCATGGCTCTCTCTTTCTCTCTACTGCTTTGACGCCACATTCATCGGCAATCGCTCTCTCTCTCTCTCTCTCTCTCTCTCTCTCTCTCCTCTCAATCTTTCTGTTGTTAGGATTTCTAAATTTTCCTTTTTTTGTTTCTCTCTCTTGGATAGTTGGATAGTTGGATCTCTCTCTCATATTTCTGTTGTGGTTGTGGGGGCCTCTTTCCGTAAATAACATTGATGATTGTTGCAGGTCACTCTCCATCTGTTCGATTGTTCCCCTATGTCTACTTCGTTTTCTCTCTTTCGGCATTTAAAGCTTTCGGTGGACGTTTCAAATTACCTTACTACCCTTATGTTTGTATTATCGCCTCGGTGCTAACCCCGGCATAAACTTAAATCCGGTTTCGGCTGTAAACCCCACACCTAGTTATCAAATTCGTGAATACTACTAATTAGATAAAAAGTTCATTTCAATTCATTTTTTCTTTCACAATAATTTTTAGATAAAAAAAAATTCATAACAAGAGAACACTACCCGGCTAGAACATGGGAGCAGCACAATTTTTCTGCACCAACTTTGTCTAGACATAAATACACAAACAGATAGCGTTCTTTCTTCTTATTTTTTACAATCTTTTATATAGTTTTGTAACAAAAGATCCACTTCGAAGTCACTTGTCAAGTTTCAATACAAGTGTATAGAATATCTAAAAGATGAATTCATAGCTACTGTAATTCATTAAAGAAAAAAAAATATATCAATAACTTCTTACTTCAGATTGTGGAGTCCCAATGACATGGATCACCCGTCGAGTTCAAAGTTTGCCTTGTGACAAAAGAGTGCCATCAGAGTCTTTTGATAATGTAACTTTTTTTTCTTGAAGTTCATAATAGATTTTTTTTTTTTTCAAAGTATATCACCCATTGAACCCATGTCAATAGAACACAGCCATTTTGAATTCTCCCTCCCTTCTTTTTTCAAAAAGGTATTTTGTTACATAAATAGTGTACATTTATTTCAACAAAAAATCTAACACGTTAAAAGATGACTAAAAGAAAAAGAAAGACATTATTTCATGAGAATGTTATCATGTGAACCTTCACATTACAAATTAATTGGAATAACGGAAATACATATAAAATCCTTTCACCCCTTATTTGATGAATGCTTTGTGAGATGTGATTAAAAAAATTATAATAAATATAAAATGTTCATCTAAAGATATAGGGACGAAAGGGTGAGGGTAAAAGGATGTCTCTTCAAAACAACATTTTCGAACATTCCATAATAATTATAAAATAATACTTTATGAAAGTATCAGTAATCAAGAAAAATCTCATAAAAAACTTACTAAACATAGTATTTTTTTCTAATAATTCCTTCAATAATCTCTACGGCTTCAACTAATTCTACGAAGAATATTTATATAAATTCAAAGGGAGAGGGATAGGTATGCTAGCGTAGCACCTAGGAATTAGGAATGCTAGCGGGGTTTTGACCATAGAATTTGGTCAACTTGAATTGAACCGTTGGATGGAAAGAAGATATACAAATTTACAATCCACGGTTGCAACACTTTGTCTCTTTCTCTTTCTCTCTTTTCTCGTCGGAAAAGACATTCATTTTAGTGGATCCAGCCGAAGAAAGCAAACTCCGGTGAGATCTTTTATTAGATCAGACGGAAAAAGTTGGATCTGTTTTCGTTTTCTCAAATCGAACCATGGTAGGAGGTGGAGGAGGGAAGGGAGCTCGCACATCTCTGCTTCCGCCACCGCCACCGCCTTGCTGCCGCAACAGGAGTTGTTTTCTCATGAACTTGCCGACAACAATTGTTTTTTTTTTCCTTTCTTTCTATCGATTTGTAGAGAGCGGCGTGTGCATCGCCGACAAGTTTTTTCCCTTTCTTCCACCGGTTTGCAGAGAGCCGCTGCTACCGTCGATGTTCCACTTACTCCTCTAGTTTGAGCTCTGCTACGCCATTGCTATCATTTGTCGCATCGCTACCGCCACCGCCGCTCACCGCCTCAGCCATTGTTGTAACAGAGAGGTTGCTCTCCATGAATCGCTGCTACAAGTAGGAGAGTTTCTCCACCGACTACTCTGGTTTGAGTCGCTGCAACCGCCAGCCCCCGTTGCACTTTCCCCGAGTTTTGAACTTTTTTTTTGTCCTTATATCGATTTGCAGACAGCTGTATCTACCAAAAAAAAAAAAAAGATATGTAGACAACGGCGTGAAGCTGTGAACATCAACAAGAGTGGTTTTTGTTTTATTCTTTTTCTATCGATTTGCAGGAACTTTTGAACTTGGTGATGATGCTTCGAGCACACTGGCCGAAGAAAGGGTTGTTGCCGGTGATGGTGATGCTCCAAGCACACTGGCTGGAGAAGGGGCTGAGTGGGGGAGTAGTACCGTGGAGCAGCGGTATTGGACAGGTTTTGTAAGACCTCGCCACATGAACGAATCAGACTTTTTATGTTTCATCTAATGGTTAAAATCTCGCTAGTATACCTTATTCCTAGGTGTTATGCTAGCATACCTATCATTTTCCCAAATTCAAATATGAAAAGATAATGTAGAGATTACAAATTTTGTTTTACTGAAATACAATACAAAAACTTGTAAGTCATGATTCGATTTATTTATAAGTGTTGTTTTCCAAAGAAAAGTGGTACTATCTTCCCCACCATATGCGAATAGGTCACATGAATGACACAACCCCACCATATGCTTCCTTGTAAATACAATTAAGGACAAAAAAAATCTATATAGAAAGAAAGTTTCTACATATTTTTTTTCCTTTTTTGTGTGAAATTATTTTCCACCGAAATGAAGGAATTCTAACTAAGAAATGAACCAAGGGTTTTCATTGGTGTAAATTCAACCACCTCCATTTGAGATGAGAAACAATTCCCCATTGGTAGCAAATGATTATCCATTAAGTGGGGATTTAATATCTAACATTAAGAAGCAAAAGAATTATGCTCCTATACTTACAAGAACGGACTAACAAAGGCAGTTACTTAGTCAACCTTCATAATTAAATGCCATTACTATATAAGTAGATCTCATTGTGAAAAGACCTAATTAGTGGATAATTCATGAGTAGAACCAAAGGGGTGTGAACTACACAAGTTATTGATAAGATTTAATAAAAAAACAAAAAAACAAAAGGTATGGTTTAAGTGAGGGAAAATTACGCCCCCTCCCCTATAGTTTGTCAAAATTATGTGGATCCAAGGGTTTGAATGAATTACACCACGGGCCCACATGTAAATGTACTATGTAACACAATTTGGGTATCAAGAGTATTGGGGTATTTACAGGTATATATACATATAAGACTTTCACTGAAATACAGATTTTACTTTCTTTAGTTGTGTGTATGAGGTGTTGTGGTTATTGAATCGGATAATCCTTATAGGTTTTGGGTTAACAGGAGTTAACTCGGCCATCGGTCCGGTGCTGTGAGAACGGGGTGTGATAACAAAGACTCACACGTACCTCGAGGCTGGTGGTGAGTTAAACAACTGGTTTACACACTTGGAACCAAATTGACAGAACACATTTAAGGTGAGGGATGGTTGACTTTTGTTTCTAGATTATTTAATTATTTTAAAACTGCTCGCATGTGTTAGGATTTTCACATGATTTTTAAATTGCTTAAATGATTATTTGCATAATATATTATCGTTGGAATTGATATGAGATGTATGTTGTGAGACGGAATCCGGTGTGGCCGAGGTGGTTCTAGTACCATTATTGCTCTATGGATGTATTCATGCATTGATTATGTGCATTAGATTAGATGTAGTCACGGATTACACTTTGTGACCGATGGTGATCCCAATATTATGTACTCCAGCATCGCACCTGAAAATGGATACGCTTGGTGACCGATGGTAATCTCGATGTTGCGTAGTCTATACTCAACTGCTTTGTATGCTAGAATATGTATATAGTCGTGGGTTACACTTTGTGACCGATGGTATCCCGGTATCGTGTACCCAGAGACTATACTTAGAAATGGACCCGCTTCGTGGCCGATGGTAAGCCCGATGTCGCGTGGTCCATACTAACTGTATCATTATGAAAGGGATGTAGGATATTGTGGTTAGGTGACATTCCACATGCTATGTCCCCTTGCCAACATGGGGTAAGGTGTTGGATAACCCAATGGTGGTATGTTCGATGAACCTTTTCGGAATGTCACACCCGAGGTACGATGTGATTGTTGCTGGAGGTGAGAACTAGCCTGGCGTGGCCATGGTGATCCTGGTGCCATGACTGCTAGGAGGGGATTATCAGGGGTTTGTTGGGTGACTGATGGACACATCCCGGGATTTGAAAGCTCTTAATCACGGCTAGGGCTTGTATCATTGTGTAGTTGATGTGCGAGTTCCTAGGCTGGGGATATAGCCTAATGTGTTGTAGTAGCATTACCTGACTTAGTTATATTGTTAGGTGGTTTAATAATAAAATGAATTGCATCATTCGCATCATGGACTATGTGTTTAATTCTTATATTCATGTCATCATGGAATATTATATATGTGAATGCTTGTGCTTGGTTTGTGCATGAACCCCACCCCTCACTGAGGAAGTTGGAAGCTCACCCCATGTATATGCTCCATTTTAGATGATGATGTAGGTATTGTCGTGCCTATGGCTTGTGACTCTCTATCTGCTGAACCTAAGTACGAAATGAGTGATTGGTGGATGCCAAAAGCGGAGGAGCATAACTAAGATTGTGTTTGCGATCACTGTGCTTACGCGGCACCCTAAGGTGTAGAGCGTATTTGTGACTTTTGATACCGAACTATACAATTGGTATTCTTTTGGGGTTTATTATATATAAGTCTAGCATACTTGTAAATTGGATAAACCGGTTATGAATATGTAATATCACTAGATGATTACCCCTATTTTAATTATTATTCTGCTATTATACTCTGATTCCGTCGTAATAGGTTTGGTTAGTGTTGTGAGATTGTTTATGTTAAGGTACTGCTATCAGAGATCCTGATAGATTTGTAAGATGGGTACGCATCTTACTCACACCACCGGTATTCCTAATGATAAGTTGGGTTTACTGGAATTGGGGTGTGACAGCTTGGTATCAGAGCGCGATGCTCTACCTTAACTCGCAAACTCAACCAAACCATAATTTGGGGATTGGGACTTAAATAAAAATCTCAAAGACATCGATTAATAGAAATTGCACACGTAGGAGACAAGTATAGGTGTCAAATCCGTTTCATTATAATAAAGAACTGAGTACATAAGCTTACACCAAAATTTTCTTGAAATAAAAGATAGAAAGCAGGAAATCCTAACTAGCCTAAAAATCTAGGAATTCAAATAACAGAAGTAAATGACAGGAAATAAAATGCAACTAATAACTAGAACATAAGAACTGTAAAGAAAGCCGGCTGTGTCGAAAAGCCTAAAATGGGAAATCCTAAGACTATAGTGGCACCATAAGCCACTACTGCTACTGATTCTTCCCTCGGCCTTGAGCTTGGTTCTAACCCTGTGCTCCCAGCCCTGGCACTAGAATGGTAAGATGAAAAACGATTGCTTGTGTCTATGCCTCAAGGGAGGCCACCCGATTGTCCAGCAGGCAATAGCTCCTGTCCACACTCTCCAGTCGAGTATCCATCCTCCTCACTAAGTTAGTGGTGGTATCCAAGCGAGCCATCATATCATTGAGTTCATAGGGCCTCGAACCCCTAGTGCCACAGGATGAGGAGGTAATAGAAGTCCCCATAATCTGAGGGTTAGGTGGTGGAACCACCCCAGCAAGAGGCACATGTGGAGGGTCAGCACCTCCATCACCCTTTTGATCACCATCGTGACCACCCCCATCACCACCTTCCGGTTGGTCCTCTACGTCCATTGGCTATTCCCCCTCAGCCTCATCCTCAGTGACCTCATCCATGTTCAACTTCATCTTCTTCAGAGAGTTTTGGTTGAAGTCCAAGACATCAGTCCCCAAGCTCTCCTCGCCCTCCAAGTTCACACCAAAGCATAGGAAGACCTCAGTCAAAATCCATCCGTAGCAAAGGTTTCTAGCCCTACTTGCCCCTCCCTCAGCCCTTGTCACCATGGTCCACATTAATAGGTAAGGGAGGCGAACTGACAGCCCCATGTAGACACAGTAAGTGACATAGGCCTGTAGAATGGACACCTCATCAAAGTGGCCATTGGTGGGGAGGACACTCAACTGAATGACTCAGCACATAACTTTTGGCGTAGCCCGATAATTGGCAGATAAGTGCCATCTAGAAACATCCCTTCTGAGTATGTTGTCCATCTCTGCCTAGACATAAAGTTCTGGAATTCATAAGATGGAGTCCTAAGCGGGCAGTAAACCAGCTCTCCCTCATTGGAGATCATCAGTATGTTGTCCAACTCAACCATGCCAAAGGAGATATCGATCCCCTCCACCCTCAAGGTGATCCTCATCTCCTCAATGACTCGATTCTCACATCGCAGATTGTAGTAGAAGAGCCTCACGAGCCATGGGTAGAACTTGGTGTTCAGCTTTAAGATACAGTACCACCCAAGGGCTTCGAAGCGCTAATGGAGGTAAAACCGTCGGAAGTCCCATTGTCCTTACATACTTCCCAGGATTGACATTCCTGTACTCAAACTTCTCCCACTGACCTTGCTCCTCCACAAAGCGAAACAACCGGTAATCATACTGTTCCTTAACGGGAATGGCCGGGTGTCGTTGAGCGGCAACACAATGAGGACGAACACAATGACCAGACATTATTGCAACAAAAAGGACTCCTAAGTTGGAAGAACAAAATCTAGGTTAGGAGAACATACACAAAACCAGGGAAAAATATTAAAATCTAGGTCCGAAAAGAGGTATAACTCACCTTGGATGCGTGAACGACGGCAATCGGGCACAAAATCGTGAGCAAAAGGTAGGAAATGGTTGGGGAGACCTTCCTTGGTCATTTCTCCTTTTTCTCCAATAGTTGGAATAGGGTTTTATGAGAAAAACCCCAATTCTGAGCATTTATATGCCTAGAGAATCCACTGGAAACACTAGACCTGAATCCGGTGAGCTGTTTTCGATGAGAAAATTTTAGAAATCTGCTCTCTATTACCCTCACCAGATTCACATCTGATGAATCAGTGAAAATTGTCTGTTTCTAGTGAACATTTTTTGAACCAAATATTTTTTATTTTATTTTATTTTGCATTATTGCTTCCTTAATTAGGGATTTCCTCCCTAATATGAGTGTTATCGGATTTCAATGCCATGTGGACCCCACCTATGCATGCTCTACTCCTAAAATACTCCTTGTGTACTCATACGGACCCACTATACATGTTGACCTTAACATGCTTGCTACTTATTTACGTGTGACTAATCAAGATTCCTCAACAGGAATCATGTCGTGCAAGAATACCCAATCCCGATTTGATGCGTCACCTCCCACTTCCCCTATGCAGAACCAGGCTAGACCTGGTAATGTGCCACCAGCCCCACCTATTCTCACGGCACAAGATGTAGCCAACATAATGGGCAATATGATGCATGAGGTGGAAGAGAGGCAAACTTAATTCATGGCCGAGATTGATACCTGGATCCAGGCTACTATTGAGGACCAAAATGCACCTCCCACACCCCCTACTCCACCGGCACCAGCCCCGATGCCAGATGGCTCAACCACCCTTCAGACATCTGATGGGATGCAAGTGCACGGACATGTGCAAGGATAGGTACAAGGGCAGTTTCAAGGACAAGTACCCGAGCAAGTGCAAAGGCAGGGCCAACTGCACGTAAAGGGTTGGACTGACCTAACCAAAATGATGGAGAAGTTCCAAAGGCTGAGGCCCCATACTTCTCCAATGTTAGCCATGATCAGTTGCTTCCCTCAAGATGGATTGGGGGTATAGAGAAGATCTTTAAATTAATGGGCTGCACTGATAGGCAGAAAATACTATGTGCCGGCTACCAATTGCAAAATGAAACCGATGCTTGGTGGAGGGCTACTGAGCCTATTATGAGAGCAACCAACCCCACCCTCACTTGGGAAGACTTCAAGGAGAGCTTCTTTGGGAACTACTTCCCCGAGACCGTTCGGATAGGAGAGAAGTGAGTCCCCCAATCTGGTTTAAGGGTCTCGATCAGTGCTAGAATACCAACAAAGGTACGAGGAGCTGTACTACTTTACTCCGGAGCACATTCAAAATGATAGGTCCAAAGCCAGGAAGTTTGAAAAGGGTTGAGGCCAAGCATCAGTTCTACTATGGTTGGGTTGAAGCTGCAGACATATGTTGAGGTGGTCCAAGTGGCCAAGTTCATTGAGGACCAACATAGGGACAATTTCTCAGCTCAACAAGGAATGGGGAAGAGGCCCACGGTGTCCTTTGATTCCAGGGGAGCCAGCAAGCACTCAAGAGGGCCTTATATCAACCCAACTCCATTTCAATCAAGAAGGCCAGAAGCAAGTCAAGCCTCCCAATCCTCCCGCTCCAGTGGTATATCTCAATCTATGGTTTCAAGCCCTAGGTGTTTCTATTGTGACCAGCTAGGTCACCAAGCCCACTATGCCCCCATCGGAAGCTGGGTAATGCACCTTATACCTTGCCACCTAGGCCCCAATAGGCTTATACATCCAATCAGCCGGCCCAACCATCACAATGCCACAGACCACAAGGAAGGGTATTTGCTATGACCACAGAGGATCCAAAAGCTACACCGGGGGTGGCGACAAGTACATTATTGATATCAATTTTACTTGCACATGTGTTATTTAACTTAGGAGCATCCCATTCATTTGTGTAACATTTGCAAAGAAGATGGGAATTCCACCCAAGAGCTTGACCCAATGCTTGGCAGTGAATACCAAGAAGTGTGGTGGGTTTGAACTACGTGTATGAGCCGTACCTAGTGACCATAAATGGACATGACTTGAATGCACACTTGATCAAGTTAGACATGACCGACTTCGATGTGATTTTAGGAATGTACTGGTTGTCCACTTATAGAGCCAGAGTGCTATGTGCAGAAAATGTGATAATTTTCAAACCCCGCGATAAGGGAGAATTTACTTTTGTAGGGGATAAGCCAAAGAAACACAAAAAGATTATTGTGTCAGCACTTCAGATGAAGAAGCTACTAGATCAAGGGTGTCAAAGCTACTTGGCATCTATGACAAATACTGAAATAGAGGTCAGACCATTGACCGAACTAGATGTGGTAAGGGAATTTCTCGACGTATTTTGGGATGAGTTGATAGGAATGCCCCTGGACCGAGAGATAGAGTTTGTTATAGACCTACTCCCCGGCTTGGCACCAGTGTCAAAAGCTCCTTACCGCATCGCCTCCACAGAACTGAACCAATTACAAGTGCAACTTCAGGACATTCTAAAGAAGGGATTCATTAGACCTAGTGTGTCTCTTTGGGGAGCACCGGTACTGTCTGTCAAGAAGAAGGACAAAAGTATAAGGTTATGTATTGATTATCGAGAGCTTAACAAGCTAACCATCAAGAACCGGTATCATTTTCCAAGGAATGATGATCTATTCGATCAACTACAAGGTGCTAAGATATTCTCCAAGATTGACCTTAGATCGGGCTACCACCAGCTCAGAATTAAGGACAGTGATGTCAGCAAAACAGCTTTCAGATCTCGGTATGGACATTACGAGTTCTTGGTAATGTCATTTGGACTGACCAATGCACTGACTACATTCATGGACTTGATGAACCGGGTATTTCAGGATGTCTTAGAGAAGTTTGTGATTGTGTTCATTAATGACATCTTGGTATACTCCAAGAGTGCAGAGGAACATGCTGTTCACCTAAGGCTAGTACTGCAACGTCTGGGAGAAAAGCAACTCTATGCCAAATTCACCAAGTGTGAGTTCTGGCTTTCATAAGTGGCATTCCTAGGCCACATTGTCTCATATAAGGGTATAGAGGTTGACCCAGGCAAGGTGAAGGCAGTTCTAGTGGGACACCCCCAAGAAAGTGGCGGGCATTCATAGTTTTCTGGGATTAGTAGAATACTACAGGAAGTTTATTTAGAACTTCTCCAGCATTTTGCACCGATGACCCGACTCACACGTAAGGGTGTGAAATTTGAGTGGTCCAATGCTTGTGAGAAGAGCTTCAAGGAGCTAAGGCAAAGGTTGTTATCAGCTCCGGTCTTAACTATTTCGATCGGTACAGGTGGTATGGTTGTGTATAGTGATGCCTCCAAGCTGGGATTGGGTTGTGTGTTGATACAGCACGGGAAGGTCATTACCTATGCATCATGCCAGTTAAAAGACTATGAGAAGAACTACTCCACCCTTGACTAGGAATTAGCAGTGATAATTTTTGCCTCGAAAATCTGGAGGCATTACTTGTATGATGAGAAGAGTGAGATATTTAATGACCACAAATGCCTCAAGTATTTCTTCACCCAAAAGGAACTCGACATGAGACAGAGGCGTTAGTTGGAATTGATGAAAGATTATGATTGTATACCATCCACTACCACCTAGGGAAGTCCAATGTGGTAGCCGATGCACTTAGTCAAAAATCTTAGTCACTGACTCTTGCATCCTTGACTACCAATGAGAATCTCCTAGAAAAGGTCAGGAAATTAGATTTGGAGCTATTAGTGGAAGGTGTCACCTTGTCACTATCGGCATTAGTGGTACAACCTAGTCTAGTGGACAAAATTACTGCAGCTCAGGGTACTGATGCAGAGTTGTAGAAATTGATAGCTGACTGTAAGGAGGGAAACCAGAAGGACCCATATTTCTCCTTGACTGATGGAGGAATTCTTTAGTTCAAGGGAAGGTTGTGCGTGCCTAGTGATGATGACTTGAGAGATACTGTTTTGAAAGAGGCACATAGCTCCCTATACTCCATTTACCTCGGCAGTACTAAAATGTATAAGGACCTAAAGGGTTCGTACTGGTGGAAGGGAATGAAGAATGATGTGGCCACACATATAGCAAGGTGCCTTACATGCCAGTAGGTTAAGGCCGAAAGACAAAGGGCCCATGGTTTACTACAGTTACTACCATTTCCGAGTGGAAATGGGAGAATATTACCATGGACTTCGTCATGGGCTTACCCCGCACCAGCAAGGGTATGGATGCCATTTGGGTAGTTATGGACTGCTTGACCAAGGCAGCTCACTTCATCCCAATTAGGGTCACTTTCTCCATGGACAAGGTTGGCTAAGCTATACATGGACAACATCATTCGATTGCATAGTGTACCCGTTAGCATCATCTCTGATTGAGATCCTATATTCACTTCCAAGTTCTAGACATGTGTGCAGGGCTATGGGCACACAATTGAATTTCAACACAGCATTTTACCCTTAGATAGATGGACAGTCGGAGAGGACCATCCGGACCTTGGAGGACCTACTTCGAGCATGTGTCTTGGATATGTGTTGCAGTTGGGATGAGCACATCTCTCTTATTGAGTTCTCCTACAACAACAATTACCAGGCACCATCGGCATGTCTCCGTTCGAAGCACAGTATGGTAGGAAATGCCAGACTCCTTTGTATTTGGACAAAGATGGTGAACGACACATTCTAGGTCTGAACTTGATACAAGCCACTAGTGAGAAGGTGAATGTGATCAGAGAAAGAATCAAGGTAGCTCACTATAAACAAAAGAGTTATGCAGATGTCCAGGAGGAAGCATCTGGAGTTTGGGGTTAGAGACAATGTATTTTTACGGAGCTCCCAAGTCAAAGGAGTGATGCAGTTCGGCAAGAAGGGAAAGCTAGTCCTAGATTTATGGGACTGTATGATGTATTGGAGAGGATCGGACTAGTGGCTTACAAGATTGCTTTACCACCAGAGTTGGAGGGTACACATGATGTCTTCCATGTATACATACTGAGGAAGTACATTTTCGAACCCACTCACGTCTTGACTTACATACCACGTGAGTTGGACAAAGATTTTTCTTATGTGGAGTATTCGAAGAAGATTGTTAACTGAAGGACCACATTCTCCGCAACCATACCATTTCCTTTGTCAAGGTAAAATGGATGAATCACCCAAAACAGGAAGCATCCTAGGAGCGAGAAGATGAAATGAAGAAGCAGTACCCCGGATTGTTCGACTTACCAGGTACGTTCAATTTCTAGGATAAAATTCTTATAAGGTGGGGGGAATGTTACACACGTGCCCTAACCCGATCTAATTTGAACTGATGTAGTAGGTCTTTGACCGGAAGTGGAAAGTATCACTGGGTTTTGGCTCGTGGAAGCCCATTGTAAAAGGGGGAGAGATGACCCCACTTGCTCGTGTATTGTTTGCCAATCCAACTGGAGGGGATCAAGCCTTCTGATCCCAGACACTAAGTGACCTGACACTCTTACACTTAAATCCTGGCACACACCAAAATAGTTAGAAGACCATACTTAAGACCTAGGGAAACCACCTATGGGAGACCTACTAGGGGACAACAAGTAGTCAAGACACCTGACTGTCTTGACCACCGGAAGCACCTGGGCCTGGATCTAATGGGCTGAATCCAATGGCCACTTGTGCTGCTGAACTAGTTTCGATGCTCGTGGACCCCACCACCATCATCGGGAATGACTCTGGATGATTCCGTATACACCTCCACACTTTCTCCATGACTTGTATTTTGTATGAGTCCAAGGAGATGGGCCTGCGTGTCCCGAATCATGAAATAATCCATTTGGATAAAAGAGGACCCAACCAAATAGGCCCCAGTGATGGGCTACTAAATAAGTGGAAATGAGGATTCATTTTTCCTCATTTCTCACTTGTACAATCGTGGGAGAGGGAAAGAGGAGGAGAGAAGGGAAGGGAAGGAAGGAGAAGAGGAAAGGGAAGGAGTTTGGAGCTCACCTTGGTGCCGACTGCCTGCTTAATTATTGGAATCCATGCCGGAGGTAAGTGCCACCTCTCCTACCACTCTCTCTCTTCATTTCAAGCTAGGGCAAATTGAGTATGGATGTGAATCTTGACCTCCACACCTCTCCCCAAGCTTGGGGAGTGCGTATTTCACCTCCCTGGTGTGATTACTGAGCTCAAACCAAGTCCAATGAGCTTTGGCAACGAGATGGACCAAATGCCCCCACTTGCTCGTGTATTACTTGCCAATCCAACTGGAGTGGATTCAAGCCTTCCGACCCCAAACAGTAAGTGACCCAACACTCTTACACTTAAATCCTGGCACACACCAAAATAGTTGGAAGACCATACTTAAGACCTAGGTTCCTATGGGAGACCTACTAGGGGACAGCAAGCAGTCAAGACACCTGACTGTCTTGACCACCAGAAGCACCTGGGCATAGATCCAATGGGCTGAATCCAGTGGCCACTTGTGTTGCTAAACTGGTTTCGATGCCCATGGATCCCACCATCCGCATCGGGAATGACTCTGGATGATTCTATATACTCCCCCACACCTTCTCCATGACTTGTATTTCGTATGAGTCCAAGGAGATGGGCCTGCGTGTCCCGAATCGTGAAATAATCCATTTGGATAAAAGAGGACCTAACCAAATAGGCCCTAGTGATGGGCTACTATAAAAGTGGAAATAAGGATTCATTTTTCCTTATTTCTCACTTATACAATCGTGGGAGAGAAAGAGGAGGAGAGAAGAGAAGGGAAGGGAAGGGAAGGGAGGAGAAGAGGAAAGGGAAGGAGTTTGGAGCTCACCTTAGTGTCGACTGCCCGCTTAGTTGTTGGAATCCTTCCTCAGGTAAGTGCCACCTCTTCTACCACTCTCTCTCTTCATTTCGAGCTAGGGTAAATTGAGCATGGATGTGAATCTTGACCTCCACACCTCCCCAAGCTCGGGGAGTGCGTATTTCACCTCCCTAGTGTGATTGTCGAGCTCAAACCAAGTCCGGTGAGCTCCGACAACAAGATGGACCAAATGAACATCTACGGTTTTGATTGTTCGATTGACGTATCTCCCAAATGGCCCAATGGAATCGAGATTTCTTTAGCTTAAAATGATTCTAGGAAAATCCCCAATAGAGTGCATGGAACAAATCCCGACAATCGGACCCGTGCCGAAAAGCCCCAAAACCCACAGGCAACTTCCGTGTTTCCATCGGAAACACCCCACCGGAAGCACTGGGCTAAGATCGGGTGGGTGAATCCGGTGGGGTTCCTGAGCTTCAACTGCTCTTTGTCAGTACCACCGGATTCACATCAGATGTGAATCTAGAGGACTTCACCCATGAATCCGGTGACGTGTACTATCCAACCTTGTACTATCCAGGTTGGACAGTGTCTGACTCCTTTGGGGGTAAACCCTATGGGCCTCTTCCGATGTTCCCAAAACGTATTGATGTTCGGCTACCTTTGTGCCTAAGACAGAGACACGCATGTACCCCAAGGCCGGTAGTGAGTTGAACAAGCGGTTTACATACTTGGAACCAAATTGATAGAACACATTTAAGGTGACAGATGGTTGACTTTTGTTTCCAAATTGTTTAATTATTTTAGAGTTGCTCGCATGTGTTAGGATTTTCACAAGATTATTTAAATTCCTTAAATGATTATGATGTTCCATAACATGTTATATTATTGCATAATATATTGTTGTTGGAACTGATATGAGATGTATGTTGCGAGATGGAATCCGATGTCGCCGAGGTGGTTCCGGTATCGTGATTGTCGTATGGATGTTGCATTCATGCATTGATTATGTGCATTAGATTAGATGTAATCACGAATTACATTTTGTGGCTAATGTTGATCCCAGTATTGTGTATTCTGGGACTGCACTTGGAAATAGATACGCTTTGTGGCCGATGGTTATCTTAGTGTTGCGTAGTCCATACTCAACTGCTTTGTATGCTATAATAGGTATATAGTCGTGGGTTACACTTTGTGGCCAATGGTATCTCGGTATCATGTACCTCCGGACTATACTTAGAAATGGACCCGCTTCGTGGCCGATGGTAATCCCGGTATCGCATAGTCCATACTAACTGTATTATTATAAAAGGCATCCATCTAGGGGATTGTGGTTAGGTGACATTTTCCATGCCACATCCCCTTGCCAACAAGGGGTAAGGTATTGGATAACCCAATGGTGGTATGTTCGATGAAACTTTCCAGAATGCCACACCCATGGTATGATTTGATTGTTGCCGGAGGTGGGAATTAGTCCAATATGGCCTATGGTGATCCTGGTGCCATGACTGCTAGGAGGGGGTTATCAAGGGTTTGCTAGGTGACCGATGGATGCATCCCAAGACCGACAGGCTCCTAATCACGGCCAGGGCTTATATAGCTGTGTAGTCAATGTGCGAGTTCCGAGACCAGGGATACAGCCTAATGTGCCATAGTAGCATTACCTGACTTAGTTGTATTGTTAGCTGGTTTAATAATCAAATGAATTACATCATTCGCATCATGGACCATGTATTTAATTCCTATATTCATGTCATCATGGAATATTATATATGTGAATGCTTGTGCTTGGTTGTGCATGAACCCCCCTTAACTGAGCAAGTTGGAAGCTCACCCCATGTATATGCCCCCTTTTAGATGATGATGTAGGTATTGTCGTGACCTCTGTTAGTTAAAACGGGAACGGCAAAAAAATATTGTTCGGTACGGGCATGTTTTAAACGGATCAAAACATGAACGAGACGGTCAAAAATACGGTCAAATATGAAAAAAAGGGGAAAAAATAAAAAACGGACGGTACATGTTTTAAACGTTTATATTTAAATAATACGGTGTAAAAAAAAAAAGGGCAATATATAGACATAAATTGACATAATAATTCTCTAAATACCTGGATAACAATCAAAATAAATATAGATAATATCCATATTTCAATCCAAATTCTAAACCTATTATGTCATGAAATAACATCAAAAATATATCCATCCAAAGATTAATATAAGATCCAAAATACACCATTCAAATATCCAAAATACATCATTTAAATATCCAAAATCATCATCCAAACTACATAATCCAAAATGTATCATCCAAATTACATCATCCCATTTCATTAAAAAAAAAAAGCACAAATGTATCATAATATAGAATTAGGTTGATCATGAATAGGTTCAACATATGTCTGTTCAAGTCTCTCTGTCTCCAACTCAATGTTTACATCAGGCAAATCACCAAGTTTCTCTAGGTCAATAGGTTTTGTATCATGAATTGCTCGGCTTTCATACTTCTCCTTCATCAAAGAATTCATTCTAATGTATACCAAATCTTCTAACATTTCTGGAGTTAACCTGTTCCTCTTCTTTGTTTGTCTTTGCGTCCCAAGCACTCCAATTCCTCTCAAGGAGAGGAACTACAAGGTTGAGCTTAAGATTACGCAAGCAACCTTACGAACCACGGAAGACAACCACCCATATATTCCCACCAAATCCCTACAAATTAACTCAAGTAAACACATATAAGGATGATATACAAATGGAAATATAAACTTAATTAACTAACAGACTTACTTGGATGGTTAGTTTTCATTAAAGACTTTCCTGTGATATTGAACAAATTTGGGCTCCTCATTCGATACTCAACCATTTCTGCAGTGAATTGCTCATGATCTTTTAGAGGAACCATGGTTGCCACAATACATTCTTGAGCTTGACAGCTGTATTTGTCTCAATAAAAAGTCCACCATCAAACAAATTATTAGGATTTAAAGCTGCAGCAAGCACATGAATAGGATGAATTATATTCTTTTCCACCCTTGTATCAAACAAATCCAATTTGGTAAAGTACTTTACTCCATCACTCTCCTTTAACTTCCTCAATTTTTCTTTTGCCCTAACAGTTGCTTCATACAAGTAACATGCAGTGGAACCATCTGAATCAACAAGGCGAAGAATCCTAATGAGAGGATCCATAAAAGCAATAACCTCCTTTGCCTCTTCCCAGAATGTATCAGATTGAATTATCCTGACAGTCTTTAATGCTATTTCAACCCTATTGCAATGGAAGTCTCTCCATTCAGATCATGCAACCAATAGCCTTAACTCATTCTCAACTACAA
This sequence comes from Macadamia tetraphylla, assembly GCA_022985045.1. Classification (NCBI taxonomy): domain Eukaryota; kingdom Viridiplantae; phylum Streptophyta; class Magnoliopsida; order Proteales; family Proteaceae; genus Macadamia; species Macadamia tetraphylla. The sequence goes on from CM040971.1 coordinate 21,926,881, forward strand.
TAAGAGATTGGAGCATTAAAAAATTAGTAGCAAACCTTGTCTTGCAAGGCTGCTTAATCTCTTTGTCATTTGTGAATTCCCTTATTAAGGCTATAATAGCTGTGTGCTTGTGCATATAATCCACTACATGTTTACCATCATCAATAATTTCCCTCACCCATCTAACATGCTTATGGATATCCTTTAAAAGCAAATTAATCCCATGTGCAGCACAATTTGCCCGATACATGTGAGACCATTTTCCAATCAACATATCACCACAACAATTATAGTTAGCACCATTATCTGAAACAAATTGCACAACATGTTGTGGTCCAAGCATTTCAATAACATTAGATATTTTTCTAAAAAGATATCCAGCAGTAATACTATTTGAACCACATTCAATACACTTGAGAATCAGCCCCACCGGAGAATAAGCTATCACATTGACCTAAGACCTCTTCTTTAGGTCGGTCCAAGAATCGACATTATTGTGCAACTGTGCCACCCCATGTTGACTTTATGTTGCTCACATATTCCATGATCTCTACCTTAGCTTCAGGAATCAAACGGGTATGAAGAGTAGAGTAACTAGGAATAACAAAACCCTGACCATAGGCATAAACACTGTTAGTTAAAACACGTTTGTATTTTTTTGCCGTTTAAAATGCGTTTTTCCATATGCTATTATACAATACAGAAAAAAACAGAAACGGCAAAAGAATCCGTTTTAAACGCGTTTTAAATGACCGTTTTAAACTCGTATCCATTTTTTAAGTGTAAAATAGGAATTTTATTTAAAAAAAAAAAAAACTATTAGTAAAAGTGAGGAGTGAAGACAATATGGTACTTGGTTTTTGGTTTTTAACTTCCATACTATTTATAGGAAAAAAATCTCATCTTCTTATAGCCTAATGAGTAAAGAGAAGCTAAAGTTAGCAACATCTCATTTTCTTATAGCCCATTGGGCTATTTTATCTTGGGACTCCTAGAGCTTTTGGAATATTAGATGCATGTATACAAGTAATAATCTCTCAAACTGCATGAGTATACTACCCTTTTTTTGGTTTCGTTTTTTTGAAAACTACACGTTTAATACTCGTACCATTGTTTTCGTCCGTTTGTTGTTCCCTTTTTTTTTACCGTACCGTTCATCGTTTTTATCTGTTTAAAACCCGTACTGTACATTTCTATTTTTTTGCCGTTCCCGTTTTAAGTAACAATGGGCACAAGCACCTTTTATCATTTGAATAAAAGATTCTGTCTGAATAACATTGAAAGAAATGTTATTCTTAACAAAAAATTCTCCTATCATCTTTTCTAATGACTTCTTGTCTTGTTTAGCAGCCAACTCTACCATTGTGGTTTGATGAATGCTCCTACCAAGAGAATTTGTGGAGCCAATTCCACTTTCTAAGGTCACATTCGTCCTTTTCTTTTTAGATGCACTCAAATTCATTTATGCACTGGCTTCAGCTTGAACATGATCAGGGACTTTTGTACAAATTTGAACATCATGGCCAGTCAAGTAAGCCAAATGAGCCTTCACTCGAGTAACACTACCAGAGTAGTCAAGTTCACAATAATTGCATTTTAAACAGCTCGGCCCAAGTTGTTGTACATGTTCCCAAAACTTATCCTTTTTTCTAACCATTTTTCAATAATATCAAGTACCTACATAATATGCAATCAAATATTTATTCAAATTTAACATATATGATGAGTACATATGAGAATCGAGAATAAAGATTTAACGATTAACAATCAAATATTCATTCATATTTTAACAAAGTATACTAAATTGTGGAACAAAGTGATTCTAATTTACCAAATAATTTCTGCAACTGAACAGAGAGAACCCTTTTCTCCTATATAACCCAGAAAAAAATAAAAAGAAGATGCTAAATCACAAGAGGCTGGAAGCTATGTATGGTCTCCGGCAGAATTATTCCTTGCATCGTATAACTAGTAGGAGAACCATCAACATGGCTATGTATGGCTCATTTAACCATATATAGGTGCCGATGATCTATGTTTGTCTACGAAAGACAAAGTCTCCCACTTCAAAAGACCTCTCTGATCTATATTTGTCTACGAAATTTTTCATTCTGCCCTGAGCTGATCGTAGATTCTCCTTAAGGAACTGGAGATTTGTGTCTCTATCCTTCAATTCTTCCTCAACAGCTTGGACTTTGGTGGACCGAGGAATGTAAGATAATAATGAAGGTGGTGCCAGTGTGCCACTCCATAGAGAGCTTCATAAGGAAACATCTTAATAGCAGAGTGGTGACTTGTGTTATACCACCATTCTGCCAGTGGAAGCCACTTCACCCAACTCTTTGGCTGAGATCCTACAAAGCGTCTCAAATAATTTCTAGGCATCGGTTCGATTTTACATTTGACCATTGGATTTCCTTCATTTAACCATCAACTCGGACTATGTATGGTCCCCGGCAGAATTATAGCTATGTATGGCTCATTTAACCAGACCACAAAATATAAAGAAATCAAAAAGGAAAAAAATCAAAAACCTCTTTCTGCAACAATAGAAACAGGGGTGAAGTCGAATCCGGTGTTTGCGCGCGTTAAGTAAATCGTAAATCGTCATCGTAGTGAGGTGAAGTCGAGCTCAGTCGATACTCGATCGTTCGATCGTCAGTAAATCCGCCATAGTGAGGTGAGTCGAGCTCGAGTCGATACTCGATCATTCGATCGTCAATCGTCGTCGCGTCCGATCGTCCGATTCTCACGGTGTTTCCACTAGCGTAATAGTAAGGTGGATTGTAGAGACGTAGACAAATCCGACCGCACCGTGTTCAGGAGAAACCGATAACAAAGCTCTGATGACCAGTCGTCAGTCATCCGTCGTTGGGAGAGAAGAAGAGAGGAAGTGAGAGAATGGTTTGGCAAGTTAGGGTTAAAGTTTGAAATGAAGGATTGTGATTTGGGAATGGGCCGAAATCGAATGGCTGAGAATGATCAATGGAGTGAAATTTTAATTATTTTTTAATATCCATTTTTTTTATAGTAAAAAAACGGATACCCGTTTGAAACGCGTTTTAAACTTTAAATATCCCCGTTCCCCTTTTTTACCGAATTTCTGTGAACAGTTTGGGAAACGGCGTTTAAAACGTCAAAAAAAACGGTTCGGTGTTTAAAACGAGTTTTAAACGTGAATAAACTAACAAAGGTCATGACTATGGCCTGTGACTCTCTATCCTCCGGACCCGAGTACGGAGTGAGCGACTGGTGGATGCTAGAAGCGGAGGAGCATGACCAAGACTGTGCTTGCGACCACTGTGCTTACGCGGCACCCTGAGATGTAAAGCGTATTTGTGACTTTTGATACCGAACTATACAATTGGTATTCTTTTAGGTTTATTATAATAAGTCTTGCATACTTATAAATTGGATAAACCGGTTATGAATACGTAATATCACTAGATGAGTTCCCCCATTTTAATTATGATTCTGCTATTATACTCTGATTCCGCTGCTATGGGTTTGGTTAGTGTTTTAAGACTGTTTATATTACGGTACTACTATCAGAGATCCTGGTAGATTTGTAAAACGGGTACGTGTCTTATTCACACCACCGGATTTACTAATGGTAAGTTGGGTTTACTGGAATTGGGGTGTGATACACATACTCTCAATTTGGAGAGAGAGAGAGAGAGAGAGAGAGAGAGACTTTTAAGATTAGGTTAGAAACCCTAATTTGCTTTGTGGCCAAAACCCTTTTATTTATAGAGAATTGACCAGTTATGATTCCTAATCCTAGTAGGTCTATGATTACCCCAAGTGGGCAACCCACGAAAGAACCAGGTCAAGATCCAGTCTGACCCAAATTAATTAACACTGTGAAAGACCTAGCTACTGCAGAGATGTGATGGATGAGCTCAAGGAATTATATGTGAGACAAAATTGACATGTTTATCACCAACTTGCCACCATTTTCCATAGCACTAAGATGGGGGCCAAGGGACTCCACTTGTCGATCATGTGATGAAATATGGAACTTGTTTCATGAACTAGAAACACTATGGATATCTTCTGGACTCAACTATAAAATTGATGTATCATCTCTACCTCAGGAGGTTTACAAAAATTATTCTTAGCTACAGCATGAATAATTTATTCTTAGAGTTTCCAGAACTTAGCAATATGTTGCAGGAGGTGGAGGCAATAACAAAGAAACATAAGGCATAGGTCTTATCAACTAATGTAAAACCTTCTTCCTCTAAGAAAAAAGATAAGAAGAAGAAGAATCGTAATAAGGGTAAAACTCTTAAGATAAAAGGTAAGAATCTAGACAAAGGAAAAAAAGATTTTCAAAAAGGTTAACATTGGAAGAGAAACTGTCATGTGTACTTGGCATCTCTAACAAAAATACAAAAGAAGTTATATCTGAAACCTGTCCTTTACTAGTCAAATTTGTAAAAGGACCACCTAACTTTTGGTTGGTGAACTTTGGGTCTACCACCCGCATTTGTAATATGCTACAGGGATTCAGGCTGACAAGAAAACTACATAAGGATGAGGTTCGTCTCAGAATGGGATCGAAGCAAAGGCCATATCAATTGCCATTGGATATTTATTTTATCTTTCAAAAAAAAAAAAAAAACAGTTTTAATTTTAAGAGATTGTTTTTATATTCCTTCCTTCAAAAGGAATATTGTCTCTATTTCTAAGCTTATTATTGATGATACTCCTTTCATTTTGGTTCAAAATTATCAGTTCATTTAAATAGGACTTTCGTTACCACCAGTAGCTTAGAAAAATATTTTATATATCCTGTTTTAAAGATAAATGAGTTTTCTAATGTGATTTTGAAAAAGAAAAGTGCTCAAATTAACTCCACTCACCTTTGGCATCTCAGATTAGGTCCTACTATAATGGATAGGATCAATAGGTTTGTAAAGGATAGACCCTAAGATGATCGAGAAACCTATGAATGTTGTCTATAAGGAAAGATGATCGAGAAACCCTTTTCCAATCAGGGTAAGAGGTCGAGGACCTATTAAAGTTGATTCACTTTGATGTCTGTGGTCCCACAAATGTCCATGTGACATATGGGTATGAGTACTTCGTAACCTTCACTGATGATCACTCTCGGTTTGGGTATACATACCTAATGCACCAAAAGTCGAGAACTTTTATACTTGTAAAGAGTTCCGAGCTGAGGTTGAAAAACAATTAAGTAAGAATATCAAGGCTCTTAGATAAGCTTGAGGACAAGAGTATTTATCATATAAGTGTTTAGGGACCAGCTCGAGCAAGCTAAGATCGTTTCTCAATTGATTACCCTAGGTACACCTCAATAGAATGGTAGCTGAAAGAGACATTATCAAAATTCTGTCAGTCCTCATCTTACAATTCCTGTGTTATTCTACCTGTAGAGAATGACACGTGGCGTGAGTGGATGGCTCAGATCCGGAGTGAGAAACCTAACCCATAACCTGGTTCCTGGAGCTGAGATAACCGGCTTCCTTTCAATTCTTTCTAGGGTAATTTACAACGCCACCCCTTGGAGAATGCCAATATTAGAGGGACACCTCATCTTTGCCAAATTGGACTCACCACCCCCGATCTCCAACGTATATGATGCTTTGAAATGACGTTTTCCTTATGAGTAACCGATAAATTAGACATTTTCATTATCCCAAAATACCCTCCTTACCCTTTTATCTCCTTCTCTCTCTCTCCTCTTTCCCACTGCGACCAAGGGTTCGAGTCGAGTTCCTGAGAGTAGAGAGGCGATGTGAAAATACTTCTCCTTTTGTCCTCGCAGTAGTGCTTCCCATCCAGCATTTTGTATGGGTAGAAGATATGTTTGTTTGTTTTTTTTTTTTTTTTTTTTCTCTTCTCTATTTTCCCATTTGATCTCTAGTTCTCTATTGGGATTTTGTGTGCTCAACGAGACGCGAAGATAGACCCACGAACCATATGCCGTCGTGGAGGGTTCGCGTCGCCGTCGTCGAAAGAGTGTTCGACACCGTAGTCATGGAGGGTTCACCCGAGTCGCTGGAGGGGTTCGCGATAGTCGCTAGAGGGTTCGCCCGTATCTGGAGGGGTTCACGTCATGCCATCGCTCCTCGAAAGAGTGTTCGACCGATCGCAAGCCTACCGTTCTTCTTCAACTCATTGAGTGACTTGGGAATAGAACCATTAAGGGCAATTTTGGTACTCCATTATTTTGAAGGGCAAAATGGAATTTAGAAAAATATTAACTCGATGTCGATTCTTGGTATATTATGTAACGTGAGACGGTAGGGTCCAAGTCAATTTGGTGAAAGAGGGGTGTCCTCAATATTGGCATTCTCGAGGGGGTGGCGTTGTAAATTACCCTTCTTTCTACTATAACCTGATCCAGATCCTCAGATCCAAGATAATATTACACGATCGAAAGCGTTGAAGGTGCCAAAGCCGAATCACTCTATCGCCGCCGATTCTCCACCACCGAGTTCTTCCCTAGAGACATCGATACCATCCTGTACGACCGTCTCAATCTGGGCACCTTCATCGTCGTCCCCTCCGGTGGTTCCATTGGCTCATGGCCCGATGTGGACCATTTCCTCTCGTACCCACCTGAGTCTTGGGCTGTCCTCAGCATTTGGAACAGCAAGGAAGTGTTCTCCATCGAGGTCAGAGGGGTTTCCCGTGCCACACGAGGGCTTGCGAAGACGAGCCGGATAGTGGATAAGGCTTTCCCTTGGCTTGGTTCCATCGGCACCGGAGCTGTTCATGCAATTTGGGTTTCATTTCTTGTATGGGTTAGGAGGGGAAGGTCCTGATTTGGTGAGGATGATGAAAGCTCTGTGTAGGTTTGCGCATAACGTTGCTGGAGGCTGCTTTATACAGTGAAACAGAGTTCCAAGGAAAATCAGAAACGCACCTCCATTTTTTTTCTGCAATCGGAGACCCACATCATCTTCCTCTCAAACTACAATCCTCTGTTATTCTAACATATTCTTACATCTCGCAGAGAAAAAATCAGAAACCCACACTTAACTGTTCATCTTCCACACTTTTTTCTTCTTCTACTTCTGAAGAAATATATTATCAACTTAAATCAGAAACCCGCCACCATTTTTTCTCTTCATCATACCAAAGAGAAGACTAACCCTAACAATCAAGGGTTTGAATTTACAGGGAAACGAGAGAGAGAGAGAGAGAGAGAGAGAACTCACTCCGACACTCTTTCCGCTGCTAAACTTCGATCTCTGTTGAATCAAAACCCCATTCAACTTTGAGACGCTGAGTGAAGGATGGGAGAACTTGGAAGTGGGAAGGAAGAAGAACGAAATCCTAAATCCAAATCAGAGTCGGCGGTGTGAGGCTTCTTTTGTTTGGATCGGGTTTGTGAGAGATCCAGATCCAGATCCGTTTTCTTGGTCATCAGCATCACGTGTCGTCCTCTCCAGGTAAAATAACACATTTAGGGCTCGTTTGATAACGTTTACTGCTTTTCATTTCAGAAATGCGAACAGAAATTTCCGTTTCGGGGACGAAGCAGAATTTTGGTGTTTGATAAACCTTGTTTCTTGAAAGCGTTTATCTCTTTCTTCTTACGCAAATAGGAAGCGACAATTCCTCGACACACCTGCCTTGGAGCGAACCATAGAATAACTCGGTGGCAATTGAAGCCAACAATGGCTTCATCGAAGCTCCGCCATGGTGGGACGAAGGTACTACCTGACGAAAGCGAAGCTCGAACAACAACCAATCGATCAGAGAAAGCGAGCACAATTCGAATCCTTTGGGGTAATAGATGGAAGAACACCCAAGAAAGAATTCTTCAATGAATTAGAAGCGAGCAGATCCGATTTTGATGCGAGAAAACCTCGGATCTAGTAGAGGATCGAATGTTAACGGTGACGAAGCATTTGCGGAGTGGGATCTCTGACTTGGAGCGATCGAAACCCTAGGTTACGGGAGGAAGTAAGCACAAGGGCGCCATTAATGGCTCAACTCGAGCTTCGTAGTTCGAGAGAAGCATAGGGAGAAATGGGAAGAGAGAGAACGAATACTCACCGACGATCACAGAGCACGAGGTTCCCACCGTCGAAGCAAATGAAACAAACTCCCACCGTCGAAGCAAATGAAACAAACATCTTCTTCCTCTTTCTTCTTGAAGGGCTTTTATACGAACCCGATTACGCCTACCTCGCTTCGTCTCCCACCTCTGCGCCCTCTGTAGTCTCGGCTTCTTCGTTTCAACTTCAACTTCCGTCGTGGCGTACCTTCTTTAACAACCACAGGCGGCGTCGATAACAACGGAGAAATCTCGAGGAGCTGCGAATCATCCATCTCGTGCTGACTTAGCATTCTTTGTTGAGTGTCGAAGCTCCTCAACTGTTGGTCTGTTCAACTTTTCTTGATTAAAGTCTCCTCAACTTCCATGGAAGGCCTGTAAACACCAGGCGAACCATCATCTTCTTCTTCCATGGCGAAGTAGGAACCTATCAAGAAACAAAAATCCGACGAGAACCCTAGATTTTCAGTTGCAAGTGGAAATGGTAGTGATGGTGGTGATGGTAGTGATGCCAAACTCCGTCTTCAATATCGATTTTTTGTGCCCCATTTTTGTTTTGAGAAACGAGCGAAACAAGTAAAACTTGTTTCGTCATTCATGTTTCTTGAAGCATAAATTGTTATAAATTTCAATTTATGTTTCAAGAAACAAGTGGAACAGAACACTTTTACCAAACGGTATTTATGCCGTTTCTTTGTTTCTGAGAACAAGAAAACACAGAAACACGTTTCTGGTTACGTTATCAAACGGGCCCTTAATTGCAAGATGAGAAATAATAGAGAAGTTCGATCCCTATATTCACCTTCCAAGGGAAGAGTTACTATTATTCTGAAGTTGCATATTGATCATTAATTATATGGCTGAACTCTAGATCTAATGGTGGCCGGGGGAGGCTGACTACAATCGTCCCCCATGGTGGCTAAGCAATCTTTCCATTATCCACCCTCTTAAGAGGGGTTGGATTAATCTTGACCTTACAATGCCTTAAACCTGGAACCTATGGTGGATAATAGTGACTACTGTTGAAATATTCTTTTGATCTTATGGCAATCAAATCGTTCCTCATAAAAGAGTGAATACTAGCCCTTTATTTTTAGAATTTGCATCCAGCGATTGTGGTTGACGACTACCATTGGGTTACCATAATTTAAAGATCTTGGGAGGGTTAATCCTTGGCTTTCATCTATCATCCAATGGTTATGGTTGATCCCTACAATTGGTTGCCATAATTAGAGAAGGGGGGCTCAAATCTATAAATAAAGGCCTCCATATCCCAAGACACTTGAAACACATTATTTTTATGGTAAAGATTTGTGACATTATGGTGTGGTGAAACACACTTCAGAGTGAGAGAGAGAGAGAGTGTGTGTATTTTTCCCCATGCAATCTGAGCTCTTGGTGTCCCCTGACCCTTTACTTGGTTGCACACTGAATTTAGCCTCCACATCCTATATAACCATTGCATTAGTGTAGTGAGCATTCAGTGGATGCTCCTAATTGCCGGATGCTCATGGGTGCAGTGACTGTAGATGATATGGACTCGTGAATTGATACCCCTCAATACCTTTCCTCCTTACACTGCTACAAATTTATTTAGTTAATTTAGTTGTGATAGTAATGTTCCTAGATAGTTCTCCACATCATCTGACATGATAGGTAGTTTCTTTTAAGGACATAAGAAATATTGTTGTTACATAACAATTTTTTTGGGGGGAAAATTATATGATTACCCATTTTTGGGTTTTCTTTTACAAAACTAATCAATTTATGTTTCAGATATCAACAATATACAAAATTAGGTTTGAGTTTACAAAACCATTCAAAACAGTGATTCTCCCTAAACTATGACCATTTTACCCTCGACTTCTTGCACCCTCCTTTTCAGATGTCGGATCCCCTTCCCTGCAACCCTCACCTTCCTTGCCTCACCCTCACCCCCACACATGCCCTTCACGATGATTTTTCCAATATCCTCTACCTTCGCAATCTCAACTTCTGCGTTCTCTCTATTTTCTCCCCCAACGCCCCCTATTTCTTATTGTTTCTAAAATTTTCTCCTCTCTAATGGCGTCTTTTCCATTTTCGGTGAATTTTTTTCTCCGTTGGTTTGAATTGTGTTAGTACCCGATTTTAGCAAATCTGGCCTACAAGATAGTGGGTCAATAAATCGACGTCCATTTATTGATCGATTGTGTTAAGGAGTTGATCGATAATCAAGTTGGCCAAAAAATGACAACCTTGTACTAAGGAGTTGAGCAATCAGAATAATCATTTGGTGGATCAAGCAGATTGACCGAATACGGTCAGATGACTGATCGTGACATTTTACTGTCAGCTAGCTGATTGTGACTTGTTACGGTCAGCTGACCGATTACGGTCAAAATTTTGACTTTTTACGGTTAGTTGACTGAGTTCGGCTTAAGTGGTTAAGACAGTCATTACCAATTAACTACTCCACTAAGGACATAATTAAGGTCAGTTGACCGAGTCTGGCTCAAGTGGTAAAGGTAGTTATAATCAATTAACTACCCCACTAAGGATATGATCAAACATAGATTCCTGTAGTTACGAAACTGCCAAAAGAGGAGGATCTTTCAAATAAAACTATAAAAGGGACTATGGTGGAAGAAGGAGGACAATCAACAAATCAAACATAACCCAACTACAATGCAACTTTTTAATTCAATTTATGCTTTTCCTTTCCAGTTTTTAGAGTTAGAGATGGAGTAGAACTCTCATGTTCATTTCCTTTGAATTTTCAACCCACAGAGTCTATTTATTGGACTCTTGTGATTTGTATTAAGAACCCCTTTTGAGGAATATAACACAATTTATTCCTTCAACCATCAGAGGTTTTGATTGTTAAAAATCTCTAGAGCAATCAGGGCAAGAGGAGAGCCCAAGTCGCTTGATCGAAGTCAAGTTCAATATTGAATCCGGTTAGGAAGGATTCTGGCACGCCGCGCAATCACTAATAAATTCAGTTGACCATAGCATAAGGAATTTGTGGCCAAACAAAATTGCCACGCCTAGTGGGACACTCTGAGAAGAAAGTGTCGGGGCCAGCCCCATCGAAAATCCCAATGTTTAGGCTAAGTTCTGACCGACTGGTGGGTGGTTATAGGTGGGTCGACCCACCAGTGTGACCCACCAATCTGGTCGCTAGATGTTTTACCCAATTATAAATAGCATTTACCTCTCTTTCACCTCATTTATTGTTTTACACAGTATTTGAGAAAAGTAAATAAGAGAGAAAAAGAAGAAAGAGGAGAGAGGAAGGAAGATGGAAATGGAAAGGGAAATGATCGTTGTGTGTTGCCGAGGTCAGATCTCTTGAATCCGACAGGATTTACGATCCTCATCTCAAGATTTACGATTTGAGGTGAGTAAAGTCCATATTCCTTAAGTTTTTATGAAACCCTTCGATTTGGGTAGAAATCCTCTAGATCTTGCTACTATCTTTTGAGAATATGAATCTAAGGTTTAATAGAGGTTCTATATGTTGTTTATGAAGGATTTAGAGGAAGACTTGCAAGATTTGTGAAGTTTTTGTTGATCTCTTGAGCTAAAGAGAAGGATTTGAGGGTTTGAGGTGTTCTTGAGCAAAGAGGTAAGATCCACACTTAAGACCTTAGATCAACCTTAGATCTAGGTTGGAATCATGATTTGGAGTCTTAGTTTTGTGGAAAATGCGATCGAATTGACCATTGATGGTTTCCCCAAGGTGAGATGAAGAATGGGAGGGAGCAGTAAAACCTGGGACATGAGTGGTGGGTGCCTGAAAATGGACGGGACCCACCAATCCAACGCCTACCTGTCTTGGGTGGGCTGCTGGCTTGACTGGCGAGTAAGGACTGGTGGGAGCCTTGCCCGTGGCTCTTGGCCCGCCGGTCCAAGCAGAGCTGCTAGTTCTATAGGCAAGCAAGAACTAGTGGGTGCTGTTTGAGATTTTAAATGTAACCGCAAGCATACGGATCAGTGTAGCTGCTGGTCGAACATAGGGAGAGCAGTCACTTTATTTTTTTTTATTTCTTTTAATAATGCGAAAGTAAACCGATTAATGGTTGTGATCTAATTCTAATTACCGTCCTAAATATATGTATCTACAATAACGTCCTAACCATTTGTCATTTAAGAATTTAAAGACACAAGCCACGTAATTAAAATTAAATAAATAAATAACTGAAAATAAACAACCCACACAATTAAAAATAATAATAATAAATGAAGAAAAAAAATGCTGAAATAAAAATAAAGTAAAAGAAATGAGGGAAAGCTAGAGAGAGACTCACAAGTAGGTTTCTCTACTTAGCCCGAGGGATGTATAATAATATGAGCTTCCCTACTTGACTAGAGAGTCACTCTTACAAGGGTTACTCTACTTGGATTTAGGGAAAGGGACAAAATTAAAATAAAAGCAATAAATTGATGGTTCTATGGCTAGGAGGGGCAAAGCCAACACATACACTAGCCATGAACCTTGGGGGAAAGGGATAGTAATAATGTAACGACTGAAATTAAAATCTTAAATTAAGAAAGAAAGGGTAGTCAAAAGAGGGAATGAGAGGGGGGAGAGAAGACTACTGAGGGAGTCTACTTACATGAACTGAAAACTTGATCGATTTGAGATACTACCAGTACTAAAAACCAGATCTAGAATAAACCAAATCTGAAATTTCTAGTACTAGAGAAAACAAATCTGAAGAAAAAAAATTGAACTTGAAAGACATGCTTCATAGCTTGTTCTTGTCACCTAGAACTAAGCCTAGAATTAGAACTTGAAAATTACAACTTTGATTACTTAAATAGTAAAAATAAAGACTGAATCAAAAATAAAAGTGATTGCATTAATTGAATAAAAGAACTTACAAAAGTGTTTAAAGCATAAACCTAGAACTAGAGATAGAGAAAGAGAAAACTAGAGAAATAGATAGAGCAACAAAAAAAAAAAAAAAAACCCTAGAAGAAGAATGAATTAGAGAGGAAGAGAGGGACAATTTTTTAGAGTTTTGTAGACACCCTTTTATAGGGAATAGGAGAGAGAGAAGGACGTCCAAGGGTGGATCCCCTTTGACGATTTTGTGGAGAGGTGGAGGAGAGAGAAGAGAGAAAACGTGTGGAGAGATCTCCCACGATTTTCTTGCCTTTTTTTCCCTAAATTTTCTCTTTTTTCTAGTTTTCTCTCTCTTCTTGCACAAGAAACCCCCCTTGGCCGATTTTCCTTGCTTGGATTTGGACAATATTCTATTTTAAATGGGAAATTCCATCCATGCCCTTATCTTTTCTTTTCTTTTTTTTCTTCTTTCCTATTTTTTGTCTTTATTTTCTCTCTCTTCTTCAAACTTGCGTACAACTATCTTGGCCGACCTCCTTTGAGTGATGAGTAGGAGAGAAAATATTCTAAAAAAAAAAAATCTCAACAAAATAGCAGCTAAGAGGTTCGAACTTGAGACCTCCTAATAAGGAAGAGATTTTGCACACCACAACTCACCAACTATGCTAGGTAGTTGTTGTTACCAAAAACGAATATTCAATCACTTAAGGATGTGGTCATTGATCCTTGTTGGCATTTAGAATATTCCTTATACCCTTGGGACAATTGCAGACGGGCCGGTTCTGCATCTCGGTTCAGTTATGATCCATTATTCTTTTTCTTGCCCGAAAAGAATAATCACTTGTACGGTTGACCAAACGAATGTGTATTTTTAATTGAACACGTCCATCTTGCTCAGAATTTCATCCTTTTCGTAACCATGAAAGAAATAGGACCTCTTTAAGTGTAAAATTGGAGATATAACGCCCGATAGTCCTTAAGGCATTGAAAGTATAAAACCTACAAAAAGAGGTAAAACCCAAGGTAGCTCCATTCTAAATATGTAAAATGCATGATTTACTACCCTAGATTTCACACATAAATGTGTTCATCAAAATTCCCTCACACTTAGACTTTGCTAGTCCTCGAGCAAAAAAAAAAAAAAAGAATAATAATAAAAAAAAAAACTAACTCACTTTCGTAGGAATCACGGTTGCACTTAGCTTGTGAGTGTAACAAGCCTTTAAACCCCTAAGTTACCCTAGTGGACGAGTTGTGTCTCGTGGGTGTTTGCAGTGAATATACACCCAAAATTCAGAATAAATAAATCCCAACTTTGACTAAAGGTAAGGCTCATACCGATCTAGAGCAAAGATAATTTTTCTTACAAGGGACCCCCACACTTGAACTTTTATTACCCTTGGTCAATTCCAGGCACTAGCATATTTCTTAATTTGGAACGCACCTCGTCTCTTCCAAAACATCCTTATCTTAAGGCAAAACCACTTGTGAAGAAATATGGAACCAATGACTAAGGCGTTGGAGTGTTTTGACCAAAACATATTCCTAAGCATTAATGATATTTGCACATTTTTTTTTCTTCTTTTTTTTTTTTTCGCTTAAACTCTATTCTACTCCACTACTTTTGGCCTGAATGACATGGTGGAGCAAACACCAGACACCCAAGTTACTATGTAGCTTCACTTTTTGCATATGCCCACAAAGAGGGGATGCTAGAGTTCCTTGAATTTCCTCCCAAGGAATTTCGATCAAGACACCACACTTCCTGAGGTGCAATGCCCTGTCTAGTTCCAAGGGAATCAACTCTTATTCTTCTTTATACCACATTTCACATTTCATTTAAAATTGTGCATTGTCAACTAATGCCAAATTAAAAAGAAGGTCTCAACTCCAAATCAAAAGTACAAGGAATCCACAGACTTACATATGGTCCAACACCATAAAGCAGGGATCTCTTATTTTTCAAAAGAAAGTCCCATCTCAAGACACAGGCTTGTTTCTTTCTTCTCAATAGGATTTTTATACGTTCAAAATGGGTACCTTAGTCAAAACATTTATTTTCATACATCAAGCAACCGAATGGTATGAACATTAGCCAAAAGCCAAAGTAGGACTTCATCCTTTAGCAAACTAAAAAAAAAAAAAACAAAAAGAAAAACAAATAAAACAAAGTGGAAAAAAGCAGAAACTGGTTTCCCTCCCCCACACTTAAGTCATGCAATGTTCTCAATGCATGGAAAGAATTAAAAACGAAGACAATGCAAGGGGTCATATCGATTAAAGTTAGTCATCGGTGTAAAGAGGTTCATGGAGATCCATGACCTCTTCACTACCAGTATTAGGAAACTCGAGGAATGACTTCAAATGCTGACCATTAACCTTCGAAATTACCCCTGTTCCTGGATTCAAAATCTCTACAGCCCCATGGGGATATACATTATAGACAATAAATGGGCCATCCCATCGGAATCTAAGCTTACCAGGAAAAAGATGCAATCGAGAGTTGTACAATAAGATCTTATCACCAATTGTAAAAGATTTACGCAGAATGTATTTATCATGGAAAGCTTTGGTCTTTTCCTTGTAAATCCTAGAACTTTCATAGGCTTCATTCCTAAGTTCCTCCAACTCAGATAGTTGGAGCCTACAATGAATTCCCGCATCAGACAAATCAAAGTTGAGCTTCTTAATGGCCCAAAAGGCCTTATAGTCCAACTCAACTGGTAAGTGACAAGTTTTCCCATACACCAAATGGTAGGGAGACTGACCAAGATCGGTCTTGAATGCAGTACGATGGGCCCACAAGGCATCAATGAGCCTAAGGGACTAATCCTTACAGTTGGGATTAACAGTTTTCTCAAAGATTTCTTTGATCTACCTATTAGACACCTCCACTTGGCCACTAGTTTGGGGGTGATAAGGGGTAGATATCTTATGGGTGATCCATACTTTTTCATTAGGGCCTCAAAAGGTTGATTACAAAAATGAGTACCCCTATCACTAATTATTGCACGTGGTGCACCAAAGCGGGAAAAAATGTTCTCTTTGAGAAACTGGACCACCACTTTGTGGTCATTAGTTTTACAAGATATGGCCTCTATCCATTTAGAAACATAATTAACGGCCAAAAGTATGTACAAATTCCCAAAGAAATTAGGGAATGGTCCCATAAAATCGATGCCCCAAACATCAAAGATCTCAATTACCAAAATAGGGTTAAGGGGCATCATGTTCCTCTTATTGATACGACCAAAAGACTGGCAGGTAGGACAATCCTTGTAAAAATCAAAAGCATCTCTAAAAATAGTGGGCTAATAAAATCCGCATTGGAGAACCTTTGTAGCAGTTTTCTTAGGGCCAAAGTGTCCATCACATGCATAATCATCACAAAAAGAGATAACAGAATGTTGCTCATGATCAGGAACACATCGTCAGATAATCTGATCCGGACATATCTTAAACAAATAAGGATCATCTCAGAAAAAGTGCTTAACTTGGGAATGAAATCTATACTTATCTTGGGTGGACCGGTGATCATGATCACACTGAAACTAAGAAGTTGACAATGTCAGCAAACCATGGTTCACTGGACACTGCAAATAACTGTTCATCTGGAAAGTTCTCGTTGACTGGAGAATCGACAGTCAAGGAATTGGGAAGCCGGGATAAATAGTCTACAACTAGGTTTTCAACTCCTTTTTATCCCTAATTTCTAAATCAAACTCTTACAAAAGTAAAACCCACCTAATGAGACGGGCTTTGGCATCCTTCTTCTGAACTAAGTATCTGAGAGTAGAATGATCAGTATACACCACCACATGTGAACCAACTAAGTAAGACCAAAACTTTTCTAATGCAAACACAACCGCTAAAAATTCTTTTTCAGTGGTTGTATAATTGAGTTGTGCATCATTTAAGGTCCTACTAGCATAATAAATGACAGTGGGCAACTTATTAATCCTTTGACCCAAAACCGTTCCTATGGCAAAATTTGAAGCATCACACATCAATTCAAAAGGTTCAGTCCAAACAGGTGGTTAAACAATGGGTGCATTGATCAACTCCTTCTTAAGTTGTTTGAAGGATTCTAGGCACTCTTTAGAAAACTCAAAAGTTTGATCTTTGGCAAGTAATGAAGTGAGAGGTCGGGATAACTGACTATAGTTCTTAATAAACCTTTTGTAGAAGCCCGCATGCCCTAGAAAAGATCGGACATCCTTAACAGATTGAGGAGGTGGAAAATTATCAATTAAATCTACTTTGGCTCTACCTACCTTAATTCCCTCCTTGGATATTACATGGCCTAAAACAATACCAGATTTAACCATAAAATGGCATTTCTCCCAATTCAAAATCAAATTCTTCGATATGCACCTTTTCAAAACTAGAGAAAGATGATGAAGACATTCAAAATAAGAATTCCCATGAATTGAAAAGTCATCCATAAATACTTCTAAGAATTTTTCGATCATGTCAGAAAATATGCTCATTATGCATCGTTGGAACGTAGCAAGGGCATTACAAAGTCCAAAAGGCATACGTCTGTAAGCAAATGTTCCATATGGGCATGTAAAAGTGGTATTATGTTGGTCTTCTAAAGCAATTGGGATCTGGTTATAACCGGAATATCCATCAAGAAACAATAGTATTCATGTCCAGCTCACCTCTCTAACATTTGGTCAATGAATGGCAATGGGAAGTGGTCCTTCCAAGTTGCCACATTAAGTTTCCTGTAGTCTATGCACACTCTCCACCCAGATTGGACACGGGTTGGAATTAGTTCATTATTGGCATTGGGAACTACAGTCACACCAGACTTCTTAGGCACAAGTGAATGGCTTACCCATTGGCTGTCAGAAATAGGATAAATTATTCCATGATCCAAGCACTTTAGGATCTCTTTCTTAATAGCGTCCATCATCACTGGGTTTGCTCTTCTTTGGGGTTCCGTGGATGGTTTGGAATCCTCCATAAGATGTATATAATGTTGCACAATAGAAGGGCTTATACCCTTGATATCAGCCATGGTCCAACCTATGGTTTCCTTATTATCTTTTAACACTTTAAGTAACTCCTCTTCCTGGCTAGAAGTCAAATTTGAAGAAATTATTACATGAAGAGTCTGGTCAGGCCCTAAGAAAGCATACCTCAAATTAGATGGTAATTCCTTAAGATCTAGCTTAGGGGGCTTAACTATGGAAGGTTTGGGAATGGAATTGAAAAAGGGTCTTAAGGGCTCCACAGGTGTGTGAAGACTCAAGACTTCAGAAAAGAAATTTTCACTATCATCATCCAACTCATCCATACACTCTTGGAATTCTGAATCAAAATTAATATCAAAGTTGGTAATTAAATCATCAGAAAAATCCAAAAAATCCTCAATCATATTAATCTCTTCTTCCATATGTGGTTGCTTGCCTATCCTAAACATGTTAAACTCAACAGTTTGGTTACCAAAAGATAATCTTAGGAAACCATTCCGGCAGTTGATTAATGCATTACTGGTAGCCAAGAATGGTCTTCCTAGAATTATTGGGATCTCATCCTTGGTTGAGAAGGGCTTGGTATCTAACACAATGAAATCAATAGGGAAAATAAATTATCCCACCTTTAGTAAAGCATCTTCAACCATCCCTTTAGGAATTTTAACAGACCTATCTGCCAACTGAAGAGTAGTTCCAGTGGCTTTCAATTCTCCTAATCCAAGTTGCTTGTACACATGATAAGGTAAAAGATTCACACTTGTGCCAAGGTCAAGTAAGGCATGCTCAATGTAGGTGTTGCCTATGACACAAAATATGGTAGGGCTCCCTAGATCCTTATACTTGGCTGCTATAGGCTGAGTAATTATGGAACTAATATTACCTGCCAAGAACGCATTTTTGGGCACACTAGTGATACGTTTGTGAGTACACAAATCTTTCAGTACCTTTGCATAGGTAGGGATCTGGGATATGACATCCAAAAGGGGGATGTTCACTTTTACCTTTTTGAAGACTTCTAAAATTTTATCCATGGACACAGTCTTCCTTTTGTTTACCAAGAGATTAGGAAATGGAACAGGATGAACATAAGAACTATTAGGGATTTGCCCCTATTCAGAAGAATCATTTTTGGTTTCCTCAACCAAATCATCTTTAGTTTTAGAAAAATCTTTAGGTTCATCAGACGAACCTGAAACAAAAGACACACTTGTGTCCTCAACTGAAGGAGAGTTAACATGAGTAATAGATGAGGAAGATTTAGGAATGCTCTGTTGGTACTCTCTACCACTCCTAAGAGCATAAACAACATTACATTGGTTAGAGGGCCCTTGTTATGTCTGACCTTGTACTATATTCAGTGGTGCATTAGTTGATGTTTGTGAACTAACAGGCTGATGATGCCTAGGGTTAGGCTCTGGTTGACTGGGTAAAGTTCCTTTCTCCCTCTCACGCATAATTGAGACAACTTGAGTGAGTTCTCTCGTAAGATTTTGATGGCTTGTCATGAGGAGGTCATATTTTTTTCCAAGTCACTTATTCTACTATTCCATCCACAAAATATCCTTTTCCTCCTATGGTTCTTTCACTCTCTTGGGTTGATTCTCACTCACGAGTTTTGTCAGTTAAGTCAAGTAAGAATCCCCATGCCTTTCCTTCATCTGTAAAGGATGTGAATCCCTCAGGGCACATAGACTCTATCATTTGTTTAGTTGGGTAATCAATACCCTCATAAATTATTTGACATAAATGCCATAGGTCTAGGCCATGGTGAGAGCATTCTTGGAGTAGATCCTTGAATCTCTTTATAAGTTTGGAAAATGACTCGCTAGGCTTTTGCCTAAACTGAAGGATATCACTTCTAAGCTTATTGGTCTTGTGAGTTGGGAAAAACTTCTTAAGGAAGACAACTGTGAACTGTTCCCATGATGTTATGGAATTTGTGGGTAACCCATACAATCACTTTTTAGCCTGGTCTTTCAATGTAAAAGTGATAAACCTAAGCTTAACAGCATCATCAGAAAGCTGTTGGATCTTAATTAGAACACATACCTCTTCAAATTCCCTTAGAAATAGGTATGCATCCTCAGAGGTCAACCCATGGAAGTGGGGCAACATAGTGATGTATTGAGATTTGAGTTCAAAATTATTGCCCTGGGCTTGTGGTAGAACTATGTAGGAAGGTTGGGCTGTTCTAGCAGGGTAGAACCTATCTTTCAGAGATTTAGGTGAAGGGTTTTGTTGTTGGTCTCCCATATTGAAGGGTTTTAAAGAGAGCAAACGTATAGGGTCACTACTTGTTGGATCTCTTCTTTCTAACCGATTCTTAGTATTACGTACCCACTTAACACTCATGCAACAGAAAACTACCCAAACCTAGAGTAAGACGAGCACAAAAGAATGGATAGCAATTTTTTTTTTATGATTTTTTTTTAGCTTTTTGAGAGCTTACCGACAGGGATCCGGGGTTGCTCAGGTCAATTCCTAAGTACTGCTACCGGGGCGAAACCTCTTTATCATACTATGAGGCATGGCGACCTCCACCGATACAACTATTATTGCAAGTTGTTATTCTCAGGAATTCAATAAAAGAAAAAGAAAAAACAAAATAAAGCAAACAAAGCACTCGATTTACCAAAAGAAAGTGAAAAATAATATGAAACTGTCTCTCCCAGCAACGACATCAAAAACTTGTTTGAAATTTTAAATGTAACCGCAGGCGTATGGATCAGTGTAGCTATGGGTCAAACATAGGGAGAGCAATCACTTTATTTTTTTTATTTTTTTTAATAATGCGAAAGTGAATCGATTAATGGTTGTGATCTAATTCTAATTATCGTCCTAAACATATGTATCTAAAATAACGTCCTAACCATATGTCATCTAAGAATTTAAAGACACAAGCCATGTAATTAAAATTAAATAAATAAACAGTTGAAAATAAACAACCCTCGCAATTAAAAAAAATAATAATAATAAATGAAGAAAAAAAAATGCTGAAATAAAAATAAAGTAAAAGAAAGGGGGGAAAGCTAGAGAGAGACAAGTAAATTTCTCTACTTAGCCCGAGGGATGCATCATAATATGAGCTTCCCTACTTGACCAGAGAGTCACTCTTACAAGGGTTACTCTACTTGACTTTAGGGAAAGGGAGACCAATTAAAATAAAAGCAATAAATTGATGGTTCTATGGCTAGGAAGGGCAAAGCCAACACATACACTAGCCATGAACCTTGAGGGAAAGGGATAGCAATAATGTAACGACTGAAATTAAAATCCTAAATTAAAAAAGAAAGGGTAGTCAGAAGAGGGAATGAGAGGGGGGAGAGAAGACTACTAAGGGAGTTTACTTACATGAACTTCAACCCTTGAACTGAAAACTTAATCGATTTGAGATACTACCAGTACTAAAAGCCAGATCTAGAATAAACCAAATCTGAAATTTCTAGTACTAGAGAAAACAAATCTGAAGAAAAAAAATTGAACTTGAAAGACATGATTCATAGCTTGTTCTTGTCACCTAGAACTAATCCTAGAACTAGAACTTGAAAATTACAACTTCAATTACTTAAATAATAAAAAAAAAAGATTGAATAAAAAATAAAAGTGCTTGCATTAATTGAATAAAAGAACTTACAAAAGTGTTTAAAGCATAAACCTAGAACTAGAGATAGAGAAAGAGAAAACTAGAGAAATAGATAGAGCAACAAAAAAAAAAAAAAAAAAACCCTAGAAGAAGAATAAATTAGAGAGGAAGAGAGGGACAATTTTTTAGAGTTTTGTGGACTCCCTTTTATAGGGAATAGGAGAGAGAGAAGGACGTCCAAGGGTGGATCCCCCTTTAGTTAGAGAGAAATATGGCTGACAGCAACTTTGGAAGAAAAACCCTCAAAAAATAATGTTTTCTGAAAAAATACCCATCTTGGCCATTATATGACTGTAGCGCACCGTATCGGTACATACCGATACGTATCAATACTCACCGATACGTACTTACGATACATACCAATACTCACTGATATGTACTGATACTCATCGATACGTACCGAACAATACATACAAATACTCACCGATATTTATTGATACATACCAAAATGTATATTTCACCTCAATTTTATATTTTTCATAGAGTATTAGTACGTATCGATAGTGTATTGGTGCATATCGGTATGTATCGTAGGATATATATATATCGATACGAAAGGATTTTAAAAATTCCATGTATCGTATCGGTGTGTATCGTATCGATCAGCTAAATTTAAGATACGTATCGGAGGGTATCGTATTGGTATCGGAGATACTTTAAACCATGTCTAACATGTTTATATCTTTATTTGTTAAGTTCCTGTTCTTGTTCGTGATGTGAGATGTGTGATTTTAACTATTGATTATGATGCTTGCTAGACTAGATGTCGTAGTCGGTTTAGACACGAATGCCTTGGTGGCCCGTGATATGGGACGCGGTGGTACTATACATTCGTACTATCTTATATAGGAGCATGCGGTTAGGATTGACATATCTTTGTGCTACGACCCTTCCCAGTAGGGATTTAAGTGTTGGGTATATCCTGTCGGCAATTTGAGTGATATAACAGAGTGCCAATCATACTGCTTTTAAATTTTATGTCGCTCTGGGTGAGCATTTTACTTTTCGATACCAACGGTTGGCCTTCTCCGACAACCCTATAGGCTTATAGCAGGATGGGGTTCATGACTCAGACCCGGGGCATATGCGAACTGTTGTTGTGAGTAGCACATAACCTATGACCTAGAATTGTTGTCTAGGTGGACTAAGATAATAAAACGAACCGCACACATATAGGTTCTTTTGTATTGTGCATACTTGTGTGATATTTCTTTTCACTTATTGAGCTAATGAGCTCATCCCACATGTACACCATTTTTAATTGATCTTGCAGGTTTTTCTACGGGAAAGATAGAGCCAGGACCCATCGTAAAATTTTTGATCGAGGACTGATGGGTCCCTGAAGATCTTAGGCACGAGGCCGAGTGCTCGTGCGAAAGCTTTGTTGCGAGTTAGCAACACTGATACCATACAGAGATTATTTTTTATTATTTTGAAAATGTTACCCCTTTTGTATTCTAGATGCTTAAATTGTATTTCTTGTGTATATATCACGCCTACGGGCCCACGTGTAATTATGTTATGTAATACAATTTGGGTATCAAGAGTTTTGGGGTATTTATTGATATGTACAATTAAGACTTCTGCTGAAATATAAATTTTATTTGACTTAGTGTGTGTATGTTGTGCTGTGGTTACATGTGATCCTTGTAGGTTTTGGGTTAACAAGGGTTAACTTGGTCACCAGTCTGATTTTGTGTGGAACGGGGTGTGACAACGGTAATATCCGAGTGTGATGCTCTATCCACACACAGCATACAAGTTCATCAACTCTTATAATAAGACCTTGGGGCTGGGTAAACATAAAAGCCTTAAAAGACTAAAACTTGTAATAAGAATGAAAGTTATGATACTTGCATTTCATCTCATATGATGTCGAAATTTTCAATAAATTTAAATCAGTGGGAGGATTCCATAAACCAATAGAATTCATAAAGTAATAAAAATTTCAACAGCATAATGGCGCTATATTGAATTTTCAAAAAATTTTGCAAAGTCACTTGATATAAACGTAATCACAAAATAGGGTGACACACATGGTCATCACCAAACCACATCAAATAAGTCATATTAAGTAAAACTATTTCAGAAGTAGCAAAATTCACAAAATACCACCAATTTCCTAACCGTAAAAATATAACCAGCATATACAAGTATGAAAGACCATCAGAACTACTATCATAAGTTAGAAAGAGAGGAAGGAAAGATAGGAGAAGAATGTGGAGGAAACTACCAATTCACTGATCGTCCCTGGGCACGAAAGATGAACTACTCACTTGGGCTGTGACTTGCAATGGAAATTGTATTGGAAAAAGTTTAGCTGGTCATTGATCAGGACTACTTCCCTTTGTACTTTAAGGAAGTCAGTAGTGGCACCCTTGGAAACCTCATCCAAGTCCCTTGTTAGGGTCTGGAAATCGATTTTCATCCTCTTCAGTCTACGATGTACCGCCAACTCCCTGGTGATACTCCCCTCCTTCTGCTCAAAATTTTGATTTTTCCCCTCCTTCAAGGCACCAATGTTGTCCATCAGCTTTTGAAAATCAAAAGCCCCACCTGAAGGTGGTGGAGCCGTGAAATGTGGATTAGCAGCCCTAGTCTCTAGGGGCTTCTCCTCTAGAATATCCTCCTCATCATTCTCTTCCTCATCTGGATGAGAGAAATAATCCTCATCCTCTTCACTCACGTACTCAGCCTCCATGTCCTCTAGACCTTGCTCTTCTGCCTCTTGTGGTGCCCCCATTGGCACTGGCAACCCCATCCTCTTTAGATTTTCCTTAGTGAACTTATCCCCTAGGTATTTCCCTTTCTCACCTGCCAAATCCACCTGAAAATACTCAAACACCATGGTGAGCGACCTACCATAAGGAAAGCCGGAGTCATCAGGATGAGCAGTGTGATACTCCATGGTTTTCATCATGACATATGGTAGGAAAAGGTGGAAGCACTCCCTTCCAGGGCCACAGAGATGTAATATGCAAAGCAAGTTGTCATAAAGCTTACCTGGTTCCTGTGACCTGCCCTGGGAAGCAGGTTGAATTGAGCCAGATGTGCGAAAACTCGAGCGGCTACATTATAGGCAGTCTCAGACAATGGATGAGCCTTCTGTCCACATATGATCTCAAAGATAGTCTCTTGCATCCTTATGCTCAAACCTGGACCCACGACCTTAGTCCTTGGACGATTGTAAACATGAGCACCCTTGGCCGTGACACCCAAAATGGCCACCAGCAAATCCACATTTAGAACAATATCTACCCCCTTCACCATACTGATAAGGGGAGTGCTGCCCATCCCTATAGGAAGCCTCCAGGTTGCAGTAGAAATATCGGACAGCGTTCTCGTAACATGGACTGTCAAGGTAAAGCATGGGTTCCCAACCCAAGGCCGTAAATCTTTACAACATATGGTAGTCCACAAAGGTCCTTGGTCACTACCATTTTTTCCATCATAACTGGCTTCTTGAAGAAGATGGACCAAGCAAAGGCTACCTCAGTGTTGTGAAAGAAGCTCTCATCATAGTTAGTTGGGTCAATAGGGGCCTACCTCGTGGGCTAGACCTATGATGAAGAAGAGCCAGGAGTAGCATTCCTCCCCCTGGAGGTAGTAGTCTTCCTCATTTTGGAGGAAGAGGCGGTCTCCTTGCCTTTTTTGGAGGACGTCCTGACAACAGAAAAGAGAAATGTGTGAGTGAATGGAGAATATGAAAAGAATGTGATAAGCAGTATCTTAAAAAGGGGGGGGGGTGAGATGATTCCTGTGAGAATGGCATGAATAATAAAAACCCCAAAATGCAATGAGCAATGCTGAAATGCAATGATGTTAAGTAATGAAATTGAGAGGAGTAAAGAAATGTATGCAAGGATAAGTGAGTCTAGGGTGTTTATTGAAATCATAGAAATGAAGCATATAGATGCAAGAACCTACTTCGTACCCAAATGCAATTAGAGGGGGAGTGATAAATGAATGATGGAAATGATTACCGTTAAATCAATGAAAAGGGATGGAAATCCCTAAGCCTTTGAATGGAGACAATGGAGTTGTGCATGAGTAAAAGTGAGACAATCATGAAGGGAAATTACTATCCCTAAAATAAAATTATTCAAACTACTTTGCAAATCATGATAGAGGATGGACATGGTGATAATTTCTAGTTATAAAGGAAAAATAAAGAAAATAGAGAAGAACCCCCAAATTTCCACAGGACTTTGACATGAGGGGGGTGATTGTCTATCAAAAGGCGGAAACATAGACACACGAATGGAAATGACTATTATACTATTGTGCGTGTACATTGAGAGTGGAAAATAGCATTTGAACTGTCAATTTGATGTAGGGAAGGAAAAATGAGGATAAAACCCTAAAAGAGAGAAATTATGGCAAGGAATTGAGATTTCTATCTATAAATCGGTTAATCAACACCAATAAACCATGGAAAGTGTAAATGGATCATTACATTGCCAAGAAAACAAACATTCCATGGAAGAAATGGATTATAGGATGAAATATTGAAGATCTATAACAAAGAATACCAAAAGGCAATCATTCTCAAAGAGAAAAGAGAGAAGGAGAACTTACTTGTGGAGTTGAGAAGATAAATCGGAGTTGGAACGCCGATTTGTGAGTGAAATCATGAGTTGAAGCTGCGAATGAGACCCTTAAATCGCCCGAGTCGAAATAGGAAAGAAGAAGAAGAATAAATGAGAAAAAGGGTTTTAAAAATTCCCTTTTAAGGTGGTCTTGGACAAGACTGGTGGGCCCCAACCTAATTTTGCTCACCGGTCTCACCCGTCGGTTTGAGTGTTAAGGCCCCAGTTGGCCTGTGTTGATTTTTAGTATTTTGTGCCTTCTAGGCCCCAATTATATGCCAATAGGGGTGTTCCACCGCATAGTTAATTATCGTTGCGAGACCAAACTGTGCATTGATAATAGTGAGGGGATGTTTTGGATATGTGGGGTGGTGTATCAATGTGGCCTGTGATATGAAATGCATTGATTACAGAACACCATGGTACGCACTAGATCCGGTGATCGTGCCTGTGGTGCCTCTTGTGGTTGACCACCCGTTTTCTATGGTCGGTGACCCATGGGGCAATCCTCACATCCACCACCACAAGTGGATCATAATCCGAAGGAAGTTCAGGGTGACCCACCCGTGAACGAAATCCCGGGTCCCCCACATGTCATCACTCCTAGTGATGTGGCGACCCTTATAAAACAGTCACAAGGGGGCTTTCCAACAGCAGTTGCTTCAGCAACAACAAATATTCATGGCTGCAATGCAGCAATATTTGAACCCTACTCAACAGGGCCAGCCACCTAGGTGGGTTACTCCACAGAACCCTCCAGTGGGGTCAGGTATGGGAGTATAGTCTGAGAAACACCACCTGGGGTTGTACCTCATGATCAACCAGGAGGTACCCCTCTGGTTCCACCATATGGCACTCCGCCATTTATGATACCTCCATTGTAGAGCGCTGCTCTTTAAACCTAATTTATTGATCGGTTGGTTCTGTTTGGTCTTGCAGGGTCTGAACTGGAACGGGTTAATGCCGGTGCCTTGTAATACATGACGGAAAGGGTGACATTAAATGTGGGGTGGTCGGATGAGATTGAGCTTGTACCCGAGATGATCTGCATACCTAAGTCGTGCCCTTGCACATATCATAAGGCCATGTATGAGTAGGAAAGGTATGTTAACGTATTTGAATGATTGAAACTTGATCCACAACACGTGGCGAGAGTCAAGTACGTGCTAAGACTCTGTTTTCCTCAAAAATACAGTAAGATTGGCTTGTTTGGCCAATTGGTGGGTGTCATTGGTAGGTCCAAGACCCACCGGTGTGACCCACCTGTTGGGGTTTTGTGGACCCCAGCATGCCCAGCTTGGATAAGCACATGTGTTTCGGCCTCCTCGTCATAATGCGGTCTTATATGCCCAATGATGTCAGCTACATTGCCCAAAAAAGTAATTTAATGCACTTTAGTCCATAAATGGGCAAAACTAAATAGGCCTTACAAGATATTTATAAACCAAGGTATAAATAACCTTTATAACTCTCCCTTATTTCTGCTTTTTAGCAAAGTTTGTGAAGGGAGTAAAGAAGAGGGAGCAAAGAGGAAGAAGGAGAGAAGGAGAGAAGGAGAGAAGGAGAGAAGGAAGAGGAAAGAGGCTTTCCCCTTGGATTCCGGAGCCGCATCTTGTCTCTCCACTGCCGGAATAGTGTCAGATATCTTGAGATCTTCATTTCGAGGTAAGTAACACCATAAGCCCTTGAGAGATGATGAAACCCTCTTTGTGTATGATGAATCTAAAGGATAATAGAACCCTTGCATCATTTCCTGAAGGATTTGGGAAGGGAGACAAGGTTTTTGGAGTATTTGGGGTGGCATTTCAGTTTGTGAAAGAGGATAGGTTATAATTTTCTTCACATTTTGCAATACGGATAAAATTTATTGAATCTAATCCAGTGATAATGATCGACTTCAAACGTTATTAGAAGATTTTGTGATCTTTTTTTTTTGGGATAGTTAATTTTAAATCGGGTTCGCAATCAATTGAGAATAAAAAATTAAACGTGCTATTTCCATGACACCCAAATACTAGAACCACTTTTTCGATTCATTTTTATTATTTTTTTCGATTATAACACGGTACTGGTTGACTCTAATACAAATGTTGTGTACTTTTTGTGACTACACCTACACTGTAGTGCATAACACTTTGTCAATCATTTGCATAATTCTCAAATGACGAAAAGGAATGAAAACTAGAATCATACTGTAATACTCGGCTTAAAACCTTGGAATAATACAATCTACGAGAGATTGGTGAACTAAATATATCAATAACAAAGCTACTGGATGATTTTATCGATATTCTGAATCAGGTTCGCTATCTACTGAGAAAAGAAAATTGAGCGGGGTATCTCAATGAAACCCATACCAGAACTCTTTTTTTTTTTTTCAATTCAATTTTAGTGTTTTCTTCGATTATAGCATGTAGAGGTTGACTCTGATTCCAATATTGTATATTTTTTCCTCTGTGCAACAACATACAAATTTGAAAATACAATAAGTGAGAAAAATGTTATTTTCAAAGTCTCAAAATGTCTTCAAACTGATATGATTGTTTATAAAAAAGAAACTTTTGAATCGGGTTCGCAATGAACTGAGAATAAAAAATTTAAACGTGCTATTTCCAAGATACCCAAACACTAGATACACTTTTTTGATTCACTTTTATTATTTTCTTCGATTATAGCACTGTAGTGGTTGACTTTGATACCAATGTTGTGTACTTTTTGTGACTACAACTACACTGCAGTGCATATCACTTTGTCAATCATTTGTACAATTTTTAAATTATGAAAATGAATGAAAACTTGAATCATCTCGAAGTACTTGATTCACAACCTTAGAATAACACAATCTACAGGAGATTGGTGAATTAAATTTATCAATGCCAAAGCTTACTGGAAGATTTTTATCGATATTCTAAATCGGATTCGCTATCTACTGTGAAAAGAAAATTGAGCGGGGAATTTCAATGAAACCGAAATACTAGAACTCTTGTTTTTTCAATTCAATTTTAGTATTTTCTTCGATTATAGCACTGTAGAGGTTAACTTTGATACCAATATTGTATATTTTTTTCGTGTGTGAAACTACATACAAATTCAAAAATGCAATCGTTGAGAAAAACGTTAATTTCAAAGTATAATACATCAAAATGTCTTCACATGGGTATGATTGTTTATAAGAAAGAAAATACCTCATCGAGGTAATGGTGATATAAGTTGCGTAAAAACTAGATCGATCCAATAAATTGGTTAAAGAGAAAAAGAGAAAAGCTTTCGAAAATGGTCATGAATGATAAAGAGAAAAGCTTTCGAAAATGGTGGCTATGTTGGAAGCACAGTGTTTCACTTAGTTGAAGCAGTGGTGCTTAGGTCCCTAGCTTGTGTAGCTATAGATGTTAAGACATTAATTGGAGAAGTTAAGAATGTACAATGTATCAGAAAGATTTTGCAAGTATGTAGCATTGGTATCCTATGAACGAGACATTAATTGTTTTCAAATATTAGAAAAAAAGACAAGGATTTAAGCAAACTATTTATTTGTTAAGACAAAGGTGGCTGAAATCAATTATCTTTGACAGATATGGAAGTGTCTGACCCAACTTCTCAGATGCTTTTAAATTTTTTTCTAAATTGAAACCTGAAATACACATAAAATAACAAATTTTAAATAACTAAAAATATTATTTAATAGATTATAATGCATAATAGGTTATAATTTCCTCCACATTTTGCTATACGGATAAAATTTATTGAATCTGATCCAGCGATAATGATTGACTTCTAAACATTATTAGAATATTCGTGATCTTTTTTTTTTTGGATAGTAAATTTTAATCGGGTTCACAATCAACTTAGAATAAAAAAAATTAAACGTGCTATTTCCATGATACCTGAATACTAGAACCGCTTTTTTTGATTCATTTTTAATATTTTCTTCGATTATAAAATTGTAGTGGTTGACTCTAATACCAATGTTGTGTACTTTTTTGTGACTACAACTACATTGTAATGCATAACACTTTGTCAATCATTTACATAATTCTCGAATGACGAAAAGGAATATCGAAATACTCGGCTCAAAAGCTTGGAATAACACAATCTACGAGAGATTAGTGAACTAAATATATCAATACCAAAGTTTACTGTATGATTTTTTTTTCAATTCAATTTTAGTGTTTTCTTTTATTATTTTCTTCGGTTATAACACTGTAGTGGTTGACTCTGATACCAATGTTGCGTACTTTTTTGTGACTACAACTACACAGTAGTGCATATCACTTTTTCAATCATTTGTACAATTTTTAAATGATGAAAAGAAATGAAAACTTGAATTATCTCGAAGTATTCGATTCACAACCTTAGAATAACACAACCCATGAGAGATTGGTGAACGAAATATATCAATTCCAAAGCTTACTGAAGAATTTTATCGATATTCTGAATCGGATTCGCAATCTATTGAGAAAATAAAATTAAGTGGGGCATTTCGATGAAATCGAAATACCAGAACTCTTGTTTTTTTAGTTCAATTTTAGTATTTTCTTCGATTATAGCACTGTAGAGGTTGACTCTGATACCAATATTGTTTATTTTTTCCTCTGTGCAACAACATACAAATTCGAAAATATAATAAGTGAGAAGAACGTTATTTTCAAAGTCTTAAAATGTCTTCAAACTAATATGATTGTTTATAAAAAAGAAAATTTTGAATCGGGTTCGCAATCAACTGAGAATAAAGAATTTAAACGTGCGATTTTCAAGATACCCAAACACTAGAACCACTTTTTTTGGTTCATTTTTATTATTTTCTTTGATTATAGCACTGTAGTGGTTGACTCTGATACCAATGTTGTGTACTTTTTTGTGACTACAACTACACTGTAGTGCATATCACTTTGTCAGTCATTTGTACACTTTTTAAAAGATGAAAAAGAATGAAAACTTGAATTATCTCAAAATACTCGATTCAAAACCTTAGAATAACACAATCTACAAGAGATTGGTGAACAAAATATATCAATGCTAAAGCTTACTGGAAGATTTTTATCGATATTCTGAATCAAGTTCGCTATCTACTAAGAGAAGAAAATTGAGCGGGGTATTTCGATGAAACCTAAATACTAGAACTCTTTTTTTTTTAACTCAATATTAATGTTTCTTCAATTATAACATGTAGAGTTTGACTCTGATACCA
The DNA here is from genome assembly GCA_022985045.1 of Macadamia tetraphylla. NCBI lineage: Eukaryota > Viridiplantae > Streptophyta > Magnoliopsida > Proteales > Proteaceae > Macadamia > Macadamia tetraphylla. Next base: position 21,958,137 of record CM040971.1, read on the forward strand.
TTATTGTATATTTTTTCGCGTGTGTAACAACATTCGAATTCGAAAATACAATCAGTGAGAAGAACGTTATTTTCAAAGTCTCAAAATGTGTTCACATTGATATGATTGCTAATAAAAAAATGAAAATTTTGACTCGGGTTCACAATCAATTGAGAATAAAAAATTTAAACGTACTATTTCCAAGATACCCAAACATTAGAACCACTTTTTTGATTCATTTTTATTATTTTCTTTGATTATAGCATTGTAATGGTTGACTCTGATACCAATGTTGTGTACTTTTTTTACTACAACTACACTATAGTGCATATCACTTTGTCAATCATTTATACATTTTTTAAAAGATGAAAAGGAATGAAAACTTGAATCACCTCGAAGTACTCGATTCACAACTTTAGAATAATACATTCCACGAGAGATTGGTGAACTAAATATATCAACGCCAAAGCTACTGGAAGATTTTTATCGATATTCTGGAACGGATTCGCTATCTACTGAGAAAAGAAAATTGAGCGGGTATTTCAATCAAACCGAAATACCATAACTCTTGTTTTTTCAATTAAATTTTAGTATTTTCTTCGATTATAGCACTGTAGAGGTTGCCTCTGATACCAATATTATATATTTTTTCGTGTGTGAAACTACATACAAATTCAAAAATGCAATCACTGTGAAAAACATTATTTTCAAAGTATAATACATCAAAATGTCTTCACATTGATATGATTGTTTATAGGAAAGAAATATCTCATCGAGGTAATGGTGACATAAGTTGCGTAAAAAGTAGATTGATCCAGTACATTGGTTAAAGATGTATTGATTTTTTTATTTAGTTCCCTCTTTTATCTGTGTAAAAGCTTCAAAACAATTGACAATTGTTAATTATGTAGTGAAAGATAAAGAGAAAAACTTTAGAAAATGGAGGTAGTGTTGGAAGCACTGTGTTTCACTTAGTTGAAGCAATGGTGCTTGGGTCCTCAGCTTGCATAGCTATAGATGTTAAGACAATAATTGGGCAAGTTATGAATGTACAATGTGTCAAAAAGATTTTGTAAGTATGTAGCCATGGTATCCTATGAACGAGACATTATTTGTTTTCAAATATCAGGAAAAAAAAGGGACAAGGATTTAAGCAAATTATTTATTTGTTAAGACAAAGGTGGTAGAAATAAGTTATTTGTGATAGATATGGAAGTGTCTGACCCAACTTCTCAGACGCTTTGAAATTTTTTCTAAATTAAAACCTGAAATTAACATAATATAACAAATTTTAAAGAACTAAAAATATAATTTAATAAATTACAATGCATAGTAGGTTATAATTTCCTTCACATTTTGCTATACGGATAAAATTTATTGAATCTGATCCAGCGATAATGATCGGCTTCAAAACGTTATTAGAAGATTCGTGATCTTTATTTTTGGGATAGTAAATTTTAAATCGGGTTCGTACTCAACTGAGAATAAAAAATTAAACGTGCTAATTCCATGATACATAGATACTAGAACCACTTTTTAGATTCATTTTTATTATTTTCTTCGATTATAACATTGTACTGGTTCACTCTAATACCAATGTTGTGTACTTTTTTGTGACTACACCTACACTGTAGTGCATGACACTTTGTAATCATTTGCACAATTCTCAAATGACAAAAAGGAATGAAAACTTGAATCATCTCGTAATACTTGGCTCAAAACCTTGGAATAACACAATCTACGAGAGATTGGTGAAATAAATATATCAATACCAAAGCTTACTGGATGATTTTTATTGATATTCTGAATCAGGTTTGCTATCTACTAAGAAAAGAAAATGGAGCGGGGTATTTCAATGAAACCCATACCAGAACTCTTTTTTTTTTTCAATTCAATTTTAGTGTTTTCTTCTGTTATAGCATGTAGAGGTTGACTCTGATACCAATATTGTATATTTTTTCCTCTGTGCAACAACATACAAATTCAAAAATACAATAAGTGAGAAGAACGTTATTTTCAAAGTCTCAAAATGTCTTCAAACTAATATGATTGTTTATAAAAAAAAAATTTGAATCGGGTTCGCAAACAACTAAGAATAAAAAATTTAAACGTGCTATTTCCAAGATACCCAAACACTAGATCCACTTTCTTTTTTCATTTTTAGTATTTTCTTCGATTATAGCACTGTAATGGTTGACTCTGATACCAATGTTGTGTACTTTTTTGTGACTACAACTACACTGTAGTGCATATCACTTTGTCAATAATTTGTACAATTTTGAAATGATGAAAATGAATGAAAACTTGAATCATCTTGAAGTACTCGATTCACAACCTTAGAATAACACAATCTACAAGAGATTGGTGAATCAAATATTTCAATACCAAAGCTTACTGGATGATTTTTATCGATATTCTAAATCAGGTTTGCTATCGACTAAGAAAAGAAAATTGAGCGGGGTATTTCAATGAAACCCATACCAAAACGCTTTTTTTTTTCAATTCAGTTTTAGTGTTTTCTTTGGTTATAGCATGTAGAGGTTGACGCTGATACCAATATTGTATATTTTTTCCTCCGTGCAACAACATACAAGTTCAAAAATACAATAAGTAAGAAGAACGTTATTTTCAAAGTCTCAAAATGACTTCAAACTGATATGATTGTTTATAAGAAAGAAATTTTTGAATCGGGTTCGCAATCAACTGAGAATAAAAAATTTAAACTTGCTATTTCCAAGATACCCAAACACTAAAACCACTTTTTTTTGTTCATTTTTATTATTTTCTTCGATTATAGCACTGTAGTGGTTGACTCTGATACCAATGTTGTACTTTTTTGTGACTACACTACTGTAGTGCATGTCACTTTGTCAATCATTTATACAATTTTAAAATGATGAAATGGAATGAAAACTTGAATCATCTCGGAGTACTCGATTCACAACCTTAGAATAACACAATTTATGAGAGATTGGTGAACTAAATATATCAATGCCAAAGCTTACAAGAAGATTTTTATCGATATTCTGAATCGGATTCGCTATATACTGAGAAAATAAAATTGAGCGGGGTATTTCAATCAAACCGAAATACCAGAACTCCTAGTTTTTCAATTCAGTTTTAGTATTTTCTTCGATTATAGCATTGTAAAGGTTGATTCTGATACCAATATTGTATATTTTTTCGTATGTGAAACTACATACAAATTCAAAAATGCAATCTCTGAGAAAAACATTATTTTCAAAGTAAAATACATCAAAATGTTTTCACATTGATATGATTGTTTATAAGAAAGAAAATACCTCATCGAGGTAATGGTGATATAAGTTGCGTAAAAACTAGATCAATCCAGTACATTGGTTAAAAATGTATTGATTTTTTATTGGGTTCCCTCTTTTAGCTGTGTAAAAGCATCAAAACATTTGACAATTGTTAATTAAGTAGTGAAAGATAAAGAGAAAAACTTTAGAAAATGGAGGCTGTGTTGGAAGCACTTGGTTTCACTTAGTTGAAGCAGTGGTGCTTGGGTCCCCAGCTTGCACAGATGTTAAGACAATAATTGGGCAAGTTATGAATGTACAATGTATCAGAAAGATTTTGCAAGTATGTAGCCTTGTTATCCTATGAACGAGACAATAATTATTTTCAAATATCAGGAAAAAAAATGCAGACATGGATTTAAGCTAACAATTTATTTGCTAAGTTATTTGTGACAGATATGGATGTGTCTGACCCAACTTCTCAAACACTTTGAAAGCTTTTTTTCTAAAATGATACCTGCAATTAACATAATATAACAAATTTTAAATAACTAAAAATATTATTTAATAAATTACAATGCATAATAGTTTATAATTTCCTTCACATTTTGCTATATGGATAAAATTTATTGAATCTGATCCAGAGATAAAGATCGACTTCAAAACGTTATTGGAAGATTCATGATCTTTTTTTTTTTTTCGGATAGTAAATTTTAAATCAGGTTCGCAATCAACTGAGAATAAAAAATTAAACGTGCTATTTCCATGATACCGAAATAATAGAACTACTTTTTAGATTCATTTTTATTATCTTTGAGTATAACACTAAACTGGTTGACTCTAATACCAATGTTGTGTACTTTTTTGTGACTACACCTACACTGTAGTGCATAACACTTTTGTCAATCATTCGCATAATTCTCAAATGACAAAAAGGAAAGAAAACTTGAATCATCTCGTAATACTTGGCTCAAAACCGTGGAATAACACAATCTACAAGAGATTGGTGAACTAAATATATCAATACCAAAGCTTACAGGATGATTTTTATCGATATTCTGAATCAGGTTTGCTATCTACAGAGAAAAGAAAATTGAGCGGGGTATTTCAATGAAACCCATACCATAACTCTATTTTTTTTCAATTCAGTTTTAGTGTTTTCTTCGGTTATAGCATGTAGAGGTTGACTCTGATACCAATATTGTTTATTTTTTCCTCTGTGCAACAACATACAAATTCAAAAACACAATAAGTGAGAAGAACGATATTTTCAAGTCTCAAAATGTCTTCAAACTAATATGATTGTTTATAAAAAGAAAATTTTGAATCGAGTTCGCAATCAACTGAGAATAAAAAATTTAAACGTGCTATTTCCAAGATACCCAAACACTAGAACCACTTTTTTTTGTTCATTTTTATTATTTTCTTCGATTATAGCACTGTAGTGGTTGACTCTGATACCAATGTTGTGTACTTTTTATGATTACAACTACACTATAGTGCATATCACTTTGTCAGTCATTTATACAATTTTTAAATGATGAAAAGGAATGAAAACTTGAATCATCTTGAAGTACTCGATTCAGAATTCTTGTTTTTTCAATTCAATTTTAGTATTTTCTTTGATTATAACACTGTAGAGGTTGATTTTGATACCAATATTGTATATTTTTTCGTGTGTGAAACTACATACAAATTAAAAAATGCAATCACTGAGAAAAATGTTATTTTCAAAGTATAATACATCAAAATGTTTTCACATTGATATGATTGTTTATAAGAAAGAAAATGCCTTATCGAGGTAATAGTGATATAAGTTGCGTAAAAACTAGATCAATTCAATACATTGGTTAAAGTTGCACTGCTTTTTTTACTGAGTTCGCTCTTTTATCTGTGTAAAAACATCAAAACAATTGACAATTGTTAATTAAGTAATGAAAGATAAAGAGAAAAGCTTTAGAAAATGGAGGCTGTGTTGGAAGCACACTTTCAGTTAGTTGAAGCAGTGGTGCTTGGGTCTCTAGCTTGTGGAGCTATAGATGTTAAGACATTAATTGGAAAAGTTATGAATGTACAATGAATCAGAAAGATTTTGCAAGTATGTAGCATTGGTATCCTATGAACGAGACACTAATTTTTTTCAAATATTAGAAAAAAAAAAGACAAGGATTTAAGCAAACTATTTATTTGTTAAGTCAAAGGTGGCAGAAATCAATTATTTGTGACAGATATGGAAGTGTTTGACCCAACGTCTCAGATGCTTTTAAATTTTTTTCTAAATTGAAACCTGAAATTAACATAAAATAACAAATTTTAAATAACTAAAAATATTATTTAATAAATTACAATGCATAATAGTTTATAATTTCCTCCACATTTTGCTATACGGATAAAATTTATTGAATCTGATCCAGGGATAATGATCGACTTCAAAATGTTATTAGAAGATTCGTGATCTTTTTTTTTTTTTTTTTTTGATAGTAAATTTTAAATCGGGTTCACAATCAACTGAGAATAAAAAAATTAAACATACTATTTCCATGATACCCGAATGCTAGAACCACTTTTTCGATTCATTTTTAATATTTTCTTCGATTATAACACTGTAGTGGTTGACTCTAATACCAATGTTGTGCACTTTTTGGTGACAACACCTACATTGTAGTGCATAACACTTTGTCAATCATTTGCATAATTCTCAAATGACGAAAAAGAATCTCGAAATACTCAGCTCAAAACCTTGGAATAACACAATCTATGAGAGATTGGTGAACTAAATATATCAGTACCAAAACTTGCTGGAAGATTTTATCGATATTCTGAATCAGGTTCTTCATCTACAGATAAAAAGAAATTTGAGCGGATTTTAGCGAGATATTTCAATGAAACCTAAATACCAAAAATCTTTTTTTTTAATTCAATTTTAGTGTTTTCTTCGATTATTGCATGTAGAGGTTGACTCTAATACCAATATTGTATATTTTTTTTACCGTGTGCAACAACATTCAAATTTGAAAATACAATCAGTGCAAAGAACGTTAATTTCAAAGTCTCAAAATGTCACCACAATAATATCATTGTTTATAAAAAAAAGAAAATTTTGAATCGGGTTCGCACTCAATTGAGAATAAAAAATTTAAACGTGCTATTTCCAAACACTATAACCATTTTTTTGATTCATTTTTATTATTTTTCTTCGATTATAGCACTGTAGTGGTTGACTTTGATACCAATGTTGTCTACTTTTTTGTGACTACAACTACACTGTTGTGCATATCACTATGTCAATCATTTGTACAATTTTTAAATGATGAAAAAGAATGAAAACTTGAATCATCTCAAAGTACTCGATTCACAACCTTAGAATAACACAATCTATGAGAGATTGGTGAAATAAATATATCAATGCCAAAGCTTACTAGAAGATTTTTATCGATATTCTGAATTGGATTCGCTATCTACTGAGAAGGAAATTGAGCGGGGTATTTCAATCAAATAGAAATACTAGAACTCTTTCTTTTTCAATTCAATTTTAGTATTTTCTTCGATTATAGCACTGTAGAGGCTGACTCTGATACCAATATTATTTATTTTTTCGTGTGTGAAAATACATACAAATTCAAAAATGCAATCACTGAGAAAATATTATTTTCAAAGTATAATACGTCAAAATGTCTTCACATTGATATGATTATTTATAACAAAAAAAAAATACCTCATCGAGGTAATAGTGATATAAGTTGTGTAAAAACTAGATCGATCCAATACATTGGTTAAAGTTGCACTAATTTTTTTATTGAGTTCGTTCTTTTATCTGTGTAAAAACATCAAAACAATTGACAATTGTTAATTAAGTAATGAAAGATAAAGAGCAAAGCTTTAGAAAATGGAGGTTGTGTTGGAAGCACAGTGTTTCACTTAGTTGAAGCAGTGGTGCTTGGGTCCCTAACCTGTGTAGCTATAGATGTTAAGACATTAATTGGACAAGTTTTGAACGTACAATGTATCAGAAAGATTTTGCAAGTATGTAGCATTGGTATCCTATGAACGAGACATTAATTGTTTTCAAATATTAGGAAAAAAAAAAGACAAGGATTTAAGCAAACTATTTATTTGTTAAGACAAAGGTGGCAGAAATCAATTATTTGTGACATATATGGAAGTGTCTGACCCAACTTCTCAGATGCTTTTAAATTATTTTCTAAACTGAAACCTGAAATTAACATAAAATAACAAATTTTTAAATAAATAAAAATATTATTTAATAAATTACAATGCATAATAGGTTAAAATTTCTTCCACATTTTGCTATATGGATAAAATTTATTGAATCTGATCTAGCAATAATGATCGACTTCAAAACGTTATTAGAAGATTCGTGATCTTTTTTTTTATATAGTAAATTTTAAATCGGGTTCACAATCAACGGAGAATAAAAAAATTGAACTTGATATTTCCTTGATACCCGAATATTAGAACCACTTTTTCGATTCATTTTTAATATTTTCTTCGATTATAACACTGCAGTGGTTGACTTTAATACCAATGTTGTATACTTTTTTGTGACTACACCAACATTGTAGTGCATAACACTTTGTCAATCATTTGCATAATTCTCAAATGATGAAAAGGAATCTCGAAATACACGGCTCAAAACCTTGGAATAACACAATCTATGAGAGATTAGTGAACTAAATATATAAATACCAAAGCTTGCTAGAAGATTTTATCGTTATTCTGAATCAGATTTGCTATCTACTGAGAAAAGAAAATTGAGTGGGGTATTTCAATGAAACCTAAATACCATAACTCTTTTTTTTTAATTCAATTTTAGTGTTTTCTTCGATTATAGCATGTAGAGGTTGACTCTGATACCAATATTGTATATTTTTCGTGTGTGCAATATACAAATTTGAAATACAATCAGTGAGAAGAACGTTAATTACAAAGCCTCAAAATGTCTTCACATTGATATGATTGTTTATAAAAAAAGAAAATTTTGAAACGGGTTCGCAATCAACTGAGAATAAAAAATTTAAACGTGCTATTTCCAATATACCCAAACACTAGAACCACTTTTTTGATTCATTTTTATTATTTTTTTCGATTATAGCACTATAATAGTTGACTCTGATACCAATGTTGTGTACTTTTTTGTGACTACAACTACACTGTAGTGCATATCACTTTGTCAATCATTTGTACAATTTTTAAATGACGAAAAGGAATGAAAACTTGAATCATCTTGAAGTTCTCAATACATATTGGTGTGTATAGGTAGTGTATTGGTATGTATCGAGACATACGTATCATCCGATACGATACGATATGTATCGATACTTTAAACCGTTACTATGATGATGAAAGTATTGAAGATGCTAAGTCATCCAAGCACTATTAGTAGTTTATACTCTCTCTACTCTCTCTCTCTCTCTCTCTCTCTCTCTCATATGTTTGCCTTCCTTCATTTTCGTAGGAGTTAGAGCACTGTGTTTAATTGGCTTCCTTTCATTGTCCTCTATTTAAATTGATTCACATAAAATGGTCAGGGATTTTGATTCAAATTATCAATAGTCATCAGTTTCTCTCTCTCTCTCTCTCTCTCTCTCTCTCTCTCTCTCTCTCCATACAAAAGCCACATATGCATTTGTACATATTGAAGGTGCGAAAACGATTTGGATTGTCCCACTGGCAGGGTCAAACATTCATACATTCATTAATGGAAAGGTGTAGATCATTGCATGAAACTCCACAAGTGCATAGCCTCCATGCGATCTTAGCTCTTTCACTGTGAGTCCTTCCCACACATACAGTTTACGTTTCCTTTGAGTCCAAGCTCCTCCTCAATCATTAGGTTTTCACAAAACTCTAATTACCACTCAATTACTAGTATAGAGATTAAGCCGTTATTGAGAGGGAGAGGAGCACGACTATATATAAGAGGAGAGAATTATAATCCTATATTGCTTTGGATTTTAGAGTCCATGTCTATCTCCAACCAAAACCCCTATTAGTTTAGAGTTGTAGATAAACCCAACTTTATCACAGAGATTTCCTATTGGAGTCAAACACTCATAAAACCAATCTTATCATTACTAAGAAGATATTAAATATTAAGCAATATAATAATTCATCATTCCTAACAATCTCCTCCATCCTACTATGAGATCATATCTCCTAAGAGGATCAAAAATCTTAGATCACGAAAAAGAATTCATGACCATATAGGAAAGGGGTAAGATCCCATTGAAATTCCACCTAGCTTACTCTGTATCTCAAAAATATTGTATTCATAAAACATGGTTAACCAATACATATGCTGCCAAATAGATGTAATAATCATTACCATGGTTTTAAGTATCTCCGATACCGATACGATACCTTCCGATACGTATCTTAAATTTAGTCGGCCGATACGATACACACCGATACGATATATTGAATTTTTTAAATCATTTCGTATCGATATATATCCTACAATACATACCGATATGCATCAATACACCACTAATACACATCGATACGATACGACATGCCTCGATACGACTCTATGAAAAATATAAAATTGAGGTAAAATATACGTTTCGGTATGTATTAGTACGTATCGGTGAGTATCGGTATGTATCGATCGATACGTATTGGTGAGTATCGATATATATATCGATACGTATCGGTGAGTATCGATACGTATCGGTGCTACGGTCATATAATGGCCAATATGGGGTAATTTTTCAGAAAAAAAGATTTTTTGAAGGGTTTTTGTTCCAAAGTTGTTGTCAGCCATATTTTTCCCTAACTAAAGTGGAAATCAAGGTTGGGAACAAGGATTTTACATTTATGGGACAACTACAGACCTTGAATTCTTAGTACGATACCCTCAATTTAGTGTTTATGCATAATACATATTATCAATAGCTTTTTTTAACAAATTCTTTATGCAAAAGTGTTTAAAAAAATATTTTCTATCCATTTATGTGTGTATCTTTAGTGTATCTTAGTGTATCTCCGATACGATACGATACCCTCCGATACGTATCTTAATTTTGGCCGACCGATACGATGACCGATACCGATACTTTAATCCTTGATCATTACCCAAAATAAATAGTTATTCATGCATCTATCCCCCACTGAGCGATATCACATAGTCCATTATAGGGCATGCGTTAAACACTGTCAAATCCCCAATGAACCGAAAAGCCATTTTAGAGATTCTGTATACTTAATTGGACCGAGAAAACATTTCCAAAATGTTTTTGAACATAAATAATAATTTATATTAATTTTTCAAATACTAAAAACATTGCTGGGAATCTCTTTCGAATATGACCCAACACTACGAATCCAGTGCACCGATATATAGTCAAAGAGACGTCAACCGTTGGCACACCAAAACGTGCAGTGCGTGTTAGCATCGATAAGGACCCCTCAGGTCAAAAGATTGATCATAAACTATTTAAAAGAATTTCATTTTCTTATAAGCCGACAGTATATCGCATATGAAAATCTCAAGTGATCCAGTTCAATGTACACACAATATATACACTCACATTTGTGCTCTAAAATCAACATCTCTAGATACACACAATGTGACCACCATGAAGACAAAAGGTGTCCAATCTTGCCCCTAGTGGTGAACAATTTTAGGTTAACAAACCTATGGACGAACTGAGCTCAATAAATAATCATGCTAATTAAAAATAAATTAAATAATTTAATTTAAATAAACAAGTTTATACATCAGAGCCAATTTCCCATTAACCTAATGTCCATGTTCTCAACATGTTTCTCAAATACACTAGGCGACAAACCCTTAGTAATGGGATTAGACAGATTTTGAGTAGAGTCAACCTTAGCTATGGCTATATCACCACGCTGTATAATCTCACGAATTAAGTGATATTTTCGTTCCATGTGCTTGTTCTTTTAATGAGCTCTTGGTTCCTTTGCTTATGCTATGGCTCCCCGGTTGTCACAATACAACATGATGGGATGCTCGACGAGCTTAGGGACCACCCCTAGGTCGGTCAATAATTTTTTGAGTCAAATCCCTTCCTTAGCTACTTCACTAACTACCAGGTATTCAGCCTCAGTAATGGAGTCGGCCGTTGACTTTTGTTTGACACTCTTTCAAATTACAGTACTACCTCTAATAACAAATACCATTCTTGATGTAGACTTTCTATCATCTTTTTCAGTTTGAAAATCTGAGTCTGTATAACCCATAGCTGACAATTGGTCAATACCAACTAAGAGAGGCCATGGAAATTCCACCAGTTAGGGTTTTCCATATCACACTTGCTTTTAAGTTTAAGGAAATGGGAATAGTCGTCTCTTCTAATATCATCATACGTCACATGTAACTAGGAATCATAAAACAAAGCCTTAGTGGTTATGGGATAGCATCTGGAATCAAATTAACTTTGTAATCACATGCAAGTTACTTTTATTCCAAGATGGGTGGGAGTAACATAGCCTCTTTAATTTCTCTCACTCAGCTTAATTATATGACAATGCAATGCAAATAATTATAACCATGATAATTTTTACATTGAAATAAAACAAAAAGGAAACTTGTTTTTCCATCTCTCGTCGCTTCCTCTAAGCAATCTCCTCCTCCAATCTTTTCACGATCAAATAAAAATAAAATACCTAATTCTATTACTTCCTTTAAAATAAAGAAACCTTAGGAAACCAACCCACCATTTGGGCTGCCCAAGGGGAGTACTTATTTATATAAAAAAGAAAAGGGGAGAGAGAGAGAGAGAGGGAGAGAAATAAAATACAATCCACCACATAAATGCATGCCATGCTATCCATATATCCATCATCATGGTCTGTTTTAAATCCCATAACCATTAATAAAATTATAACTTTTACACATATTATGTATTTGATCCATTCAATTTCATTCCAATAATGTGGAAAAATAACAATTATAAAAATCATACAAAGAATTACTAACACTTAGTAAAGACTGATGTCATCATATGACATGTCAACATATCATATACAAAAATATCATTAAAATATTAAAACTAATTTTAATAATTTGAAGCCCTCACAAGGGTTTTCACAAAAACTCATGTTTACATATGTTTATTAGCACAAAAGGGCTATTGGTTTCTAAAATCAATACCCAACACTTAAGCTAATATGGACAGAAAACTTAAAAAAAAAAATTAGCATGCCAGGCCCATCTAAAATTTTAAAAGAAAAATAATCTTTTATAAATAATTGGGCTTTAAGTTAAAACTTTTTTTTTTTACTATCTGATACTGTTCATTATTACGAACAGTGAACATGAAAAAAAAATTAATTGATATTATTCACTGTTCACTGAACAGTGAACGTACATGATAAAAAAATTATTTTTTTTCAATTAAAAATAAAATTAATGGATCAAATATACAATCTTTAATGAAGTTAATGGAATGTCTCCCAACTAATAGGGAGGCTCAGATACCACTGAAGGTGCAGAAACGATTTGGATCGTCTCACTAGTAGTAGGGTCAGACATTCATACATTCATTAAGGAATGGATGTAGATCATTACCTAAAACTCCACAAGTGTAGAGCCTTCACACGATCTTAGCCCTTTCACTATGAGTCCTTCCCACACGTACAACCTTGCGCTCCATTTGAGTCCAAGCTCCTCCTCAATCGTTAGGGTTTTCACAAAACCCTAATTACCACTCAATTACTAGTATATAGATTAATCCATTATTGAGAGGGAGAGGAGCACGACTATACATAAGAGGAGAGAATTAGAATCCTATATCGCTTTGATTTTTAGAGTCCATGTCTATCTCCAACCAAAATCCCTATTAGTATAGAGTTGTAGATAAACTCAACTTTGTCACAGAGATTTCCTACTTGGAGTCAAACACTCATAAAACCAATCTTATCATTATTAATAAGATATTAAATAATAAGCAATATAATAATTTATTTTTCCTAACACATATAGATTTACTACTATATATATGAACTGCATTGGGTACACACATTGAGTACCTACAATCTTCTTCGGTTGGTGATTTGTTTGATTCTTTTGTATGTTGCTCGTCTTTAACACATGCAAATAAATCTTGCCCATTATACATTTTAGCTGGTACCATGTATCCAAAATGTTGCTCATTCCCCCACCATGATTGTCCAAGTCATTAACAAGTGGGTCCGTGACCTTGCTTGCCTTCTTGCCCCCTCGATCCCTAATGAACCCACTGCAGTCTATTAAATGTACCTATCTGAATATAAAGTAGTGCCTTTTGTGGATCCTTCGGCTGTTATTTGTGATGGCTGCTTTGATAATTACCCACGGTGTTGGTTGGGTTGTTGTTGTAGTGTTATTTAAATCGCATTTTTTTTTCTAGATTTTAGGGAGCGTGTTGACACCAAAGGCCAAAAACATCTTGCAGTGTTAAGCGATGGGTAAAAAGTACGAGAGAATAGAAGTATGGGTGGACACCATGGAAAATTGTTAAATGGCTTCACAGAGTTAGACTAGATGACCTTGGGAGTTAGTTTCGAGTTTAAACAGTTTGTGGATGATGTAACTTACTTCTTATTTTGATTATTTCTTTTAATTTCCATTAAAAAAATGAATGAAACCATCTTTTTCCTTCTTTTTGTTGCAAAATCAACGCAATCTATTAATTATAGTTGCACATTATCAATTTTTTTTTTAAATAATTAATAACTGATCGGTTGAAAATACAATGGGATTTCTACCAAAAAATGAAAGAAAATAAAAATGGAAAAGTTTAATAAAGGGGGCCACATGGTTGAGGTGAGTGGTCAGTTTCATCGGAAAATACAATGGTCACCTACAGTTATAGTTTCAAAAATCACCGGGTGAAATCGGTCAGTTTCATCTGAATTGAATTGATATCGGCTGAGACTAATCCAATATCAATCCACGGGTAAGATATAAGGGTAAAATATCCAAAACACCAATTTTTTTTTTTTAATTTGGTAAATTCATCCACTCCAATCTGATTCTGGCTGATACCAGTCCGATCCAAATCAGTATCAGTTTAAACCGATTCCAATTTTTAAACTTTTTGGTAATAAGGTTTTAAAACCTTGCCTGGCAAAGCAAAGGATAGGGTTGGGTGGATATATATTGGACCTAGGCTTAGAGTATGTAGATTTTCAAAGGTCCAACGGAGCACCTTGCTCAGTTTCCATGAACATCCATAGCAATAGATGGCAGAGAAGGCTACTAGTAGCCAACTCCAAAAGTAATTATTTTGAACGATAGAAATAGTTCTATCTAAGCTCCAATGGGCCCATCAAATTCTCATATAATAATTTAGAGGTTGGTAGTAGATGTCATCAGTCTGTGGGGCCCATTACTAACTAAATCTAATAAATCAACCTCTCATCCATCTCACATCCTTACGCCTTTGTAATTAGGAATCTAAGATATCTTCTGACTTTATAAGCTCAGCGAAGTGGGCCCCCAGTAATGTTTTTTTTGGACACTAGGCCGAGCCATCATCAATATCAATTGTACAAGACAGGGTAGAGCCCAAAATTTCCTACTGCCCATTTCCGTACGTTATAATGTTATGGTCCCAACTCCCAACTCCCAACTCCCCAAGCATGAAATGGTTTCACATTCATGGTTCTAAAATTCGGATAGGATCATTCAATATCGGTCAGATTGAATCGTTATCGATCCTAATCAATATGATCCATCAGTAAAACATAAGGGTAAAATAGTCATAAAAATGATTTTTATTAAAAAAATTGGGGTAAATCTCTTTGATATGGTCTAATTCAGGACAATCTGAATTAATATAGGGCTCGACCAATCCGAGTTTTAAGACCTTGATCACATTCTCAGTCCCACACCGCTAATGGATCTAGGAGCGCGACTTTTGGTTGCTCATCAATAATAACATATTACAAAAAGGTTATAAGAGAGCCTGGAGGCTTGTTTTAACCATTTAAACATTCTTTCTTTTTCTCACAAAAAGTGCAACAATTCCCACGCCATAACACGAGGATTGAGAGTGGTTATGAGCATATTATTAACACTAAACATTTGCATCTAAAGATATAGGATTCGATCCAAAGTGGTGCTCAAGCATGCTATTCATCATTGACTACTCCTTCTTGTGGGATTTTTTGTTTTATTTTATTTTAAGTCTTCTTATATATACTTTTGACTAAGCATGGTGTGTTAACAAGGAGTCCACCATGAATAAACATCTGGAGGCAAATGGATCTGCCACTGGACGTTGAAGTCTAATCATTATAGTATTGATGAAGGTGATGATGCATCATAGAGCTTTTCTTTTGGCGGATGCTTAGGTCCGGAATCCACACACAATTGTGAGGAAATCTAAACCCAAACCAAAGTTAAAAAATGTGTATTGTCGTTGTACCTTATTTTTTATTTTAAGGAACAGACACCATTGTACAAGGGAGACAGGATGTTGGGAATGTGATAATGTCGTATCTTTTTTTTTTTTTTTTTTTTGGGGGGTAGGGTGATAATGTCGTGTCAGTCATAGGAGAGCTGATTCTACATTGATTATGGATTGCTATGGTTTATGGTTCACTCATCTTATAAATTGATTTATAGGGTTGAATTCTTTGAAGGTTCATACCGGTAAGTAGATCCTTAATCCTAACCTCTGCACAGAGAGGGTGACTTGGTGCCAAAGTGAAGCTGCTAAGAAAGGCTTCTTGCTGCTAGGCAAAATCCCTAGAGTAGAGTGTAGCCCCTTAGAAAGGGCTACATAATTCGGAATGGGCCGTCATGGATGTTGGCTCGGGAGCGTGTTAGTATGTTACGATCTCATATCAATCTTATTGGGGGCTGGTCTCACATCAGATTATAAAAGGGTTTTGGTGTCGGTTGATGCAGTCTTAGATTCCCTCACCTTATAAATCGGTTTATGGGGTTAAGTTCTCTCATGGTTCATATCA
Source organism: Macadamia tetraphylla (assembly GCA_022985045.1). NCBI lineage: Eukaryota > Viridiplantae > Streptophyta > Magnoliopsida > Proteales > Proteaceae > Macadamia > Macadamia tetraphylla. The sequence continues at coordinate 21,974,321 of CM040971.1, forward strand.
AAATGATAAATAAGTATTCTAAAAAGTGTAGTATTTCCTTATAGTGTAGTCTCGTTTTTAGGTCTTCCTAGATCTCTGGATATGTTCAAAGTTACGTGTTGAGAAGTTTTTTCATACTTAACTTTGCCTAGCCAGAAGTCGATCAGTGTCTATTTGGACATTTCCTAACTTACTATAACTAAATTTTTGGTAGAGCATCTCTCCCAAAAAGGTGCATAAATTAATACAGACCCAGATCCGCTCCAGTGCTCTAGCTCCTTTAGCGCGCATCAGACGACTAGTAGCACCGAAGCACGCACCCCAAGTGTCTCCCAACCATCCAATGCACGCTAAGAGGCAGCCTCACTTGAGAGGATTTTGTTCCTATTAATACAAATCTCAGAAGAGAAGGCCAAGCTACATTGTAAGCCTAATTTCATTTATAAACATTGTCTTAGGACTCAGAAGGGGTAATGGCTAGCTAAGTGAAGTAGGGTCTATCTCAGAGGAGTCTTTATACATGTTACTGAAGCTTGGCTACCGATTGATATGAAAGGCTGGCAATGGGATACTTGGATGATAAGAAGGGAAAGTGACATTGATGTATCCTAAAGTTAATTGTTGTGGGTACAATCACTTAGGCTGTGTTTCGTAGCAAAGAGGAGAAAAGAACAGAAATGCAAAGGCAAAATAAATCTAGAAAATAGGAGAAGAAAAGAATAGAAATGAAATGAAATGGTAAGAAAATAAAAAAATAAAATAAAATAAAATATATGTCTATTTGGCTACCAATAGAAGAAAATAAAAACTTTCCTTGTGTTTTCTTGTGCTTTAGGCAAAACTTTTTATGGTAAGAGTAAGGAAATTAGTTTTTCTCCATTCCCAAGGTGAATTTTGGAATTAAAAAAAAAGAATCTTCTCTTAGTTCAAGACATACCAAACACAATGAGAATTTCTTAAAATAATAAAATATTATAATTTTTGTACTTTTTTCTTTTCTTTTCTTTTCTTCTCTTGGTTACCAAACACAGCCTTAGGGGATGGGTTCACCTAGAGAGGCCTAGAGAGGTTGGTTGTAAGATGGTGGTGGTGACACTATGGGGAAGTCATGACCAAAAGAGGAACTTGAATGTTAGGATGATGAAGGGAGGATTGGGTGATAGGGTGCAACAGTTTTGGAAAGGGTCATGCTGCACAATCACTTGGAGGGGTAAAATAGTCATCTTCTAACATACTTGCCTTAAGGATACTAATAGTTTAAATGTTGTAAGAGTCCTGTGGAGTAGGGGTGTCAAAAGGTGCGGTTTCGGTTATTCGATTTGGTTCCAATTCAGTTTATATTTTGATAAGATGAAACCAAAATCACACCGGATAAGAATAAATTGAAATCAAAATCATTTTCTTCCGATTTCGGTTTTAGCGGTTTCTAATCGATTTTTTTTATTTAGTTCACTATCGGTTTACAAACCGGTTAATAGATCAAATATTAGAGAGGGAGAGAGTGAGAGAGGGAGAGAGGGAGAGAGCGAGATAGTAGAACGATATAAATTACCTCTATAAGTTCTAACATGTTGTTATCTCAAAATCTGTTTTTGCAACTGTTATATATAGATATAATATTAAAGAAGCCTTGTTGGCTTATGAGATCCTAGCTAACATGAATCCTAATATCTTATAGCTAGTGTTAATCCTACATATAAGAAACTTCCTAAAGAGTCAAGACAATATACATTTTTTTCTTTTTTTTTTTTTGCTAAGGACAATATACTTTCTATCAATGTAAAAAATATTAACTATGATCCTGAAAATCAGGAAATTAAGATGTGTGAAAGTAAAACTCCATCTCATCTTGCCCTCTCAGTTAGTACTTTCCTTTTATCTTTTCTTTTTTTCTAAACCATTGAGGAGTTTTTACTTGCAAAAACTTAAATATTTGTCACAAGGCGTTGCAGTTAGAACTTATCTTTGTCTGCGTCATCATCTTTCTATCTGAGTGTTTGAGAGTTTTATAACGGTAAATTCGTTTTTCCAAGGTCTTATTCAAAAAAGCTTCATAAACTATCCTCTGTCTTGAGCCATGTTCACATATGATGTGGTAGCTATGACCATTGGATAGAAAAAAATATAGTTCGGATTAACCACATACCAGATTTTTTATTCAAATTATTTAGTTAAAATCTTGTCCCATGTATGTTCGCAGATACTTATTGTTGTTCTAGAAAACCACTACAAGGTCCTAAGGCAACCTGCACAAAAAAAGTGTCAAGGAAGAGTCGGGTTGTTCTAGCAGGGACTCTTCAATGCCTAAGTCTGATCTCCAAACAACAAATAATCTGAGTAAAGAGTGTTTGATCCCCTTATCTTGGGGCATACCTTCATATTTATCGACCCTGAGTGGGGGAGGATGAGGTGGTTATGGAGAGTTCCAATCTGGTAAGTAGTTCAATTTTAGTAGGAGATCCCGTGGAAGAGTCCTATTAAGCGCAAGTGTTATCTTGTTCGGTTAGGATTAGTATTAGAGTCAATCTCTTAGTGAAATTGCTTGTGTGTACTGTGATAAGGTTTGCCGAGCTGGCAGCCTAGGAATTTCGTGATTATGTCTAGGCAAACTAAGTCGGGTTGGTAAAATAACGTCAACACCCAGACGATGCAAGGTTGATATGCGAGGGGTCACCCAATAGATGCAGATGCATAAATTAGGTGGAGACTGACTAGGGTGATTAGTTAATTGTGGCGTAATGCCCTTTGGGCCTATCATGGAGGTCGGTTCAGTCACTTATAGAGCTTATTAATTAGATAACAAAGTTTCAAAGGCCACAACTTGATTACGGGGAAGATCAATCCTTTGTCAACCTGTTGAACAACATGCGTTAGACCACGCATCAAGACCATCTGTGCTAGTATTTTTCCCTCATCATTTATGATATGCAATCTCCCGTGGTTCTGAATTTTTCAAAGCTTTTTTTTTTTTTTTTCAAACTCATGAACTATGTTTGCACTAAAATTAAACATGTACGAGGGGGGATCAAGTGTCTATCCATCTACAAATTTTGGGCTCCATTTGATATGCAATGTGATAGTTTTTTTAAAAAGACTCCATTTGGTATGCCATGTGATATTTTTTAAAAACGACTATGTAACAGATTATGAGCTAAATGTAAAGATATACATTTAGCATAATTAGATTCAATCTCGCTTAATTATATGCAAAGCTTCAAATATGGGGATCGATACTATCCTTAAAAAATAAAAAGAATCGATGTTTGATCCGAAGAAGAGAAAATTAGGATCAATAGTTCATTGGATGAACTTCATCTATCTCTCAGTATTAATTGTTGATGTTTAAATTTAAAAAGTTTTGAATTATTCATCGAATACTCAAAACCACATAAAAGGAAGGACAAAGTTTTTCTTCACTGATGAAAGAAAAGATGGGTCCTGATGTGACCTCCCCCCCTCTCCCATATATCTCCCTCCTGTTGCAAGGTCGATGAGGCATGATTAACTCATACTTATTCACACTAGCCTCAATGTGATTTGAGAATTTTATATCGAGAATAAGATCGATTAAGATCGATACAGATCCAGATCACCCTAGATTAGACAGAAATACCCTTGGTTTTATGTTTAAAACTATTTTTTGACTATTTTATCTCTTATTTGTACCATTCCATTAATACAATATCATTTAAGAAATCGATCGAAGACCGATACTAATTCAATCCAACCGATTCTCAAACCATGGGCCCGGGGAAATCCTCCCTCAATGAATGCCTAGTTTTCTTGTACATACAGTTAAAAACGTTGTGAGAACAGAGAGAGCTGACAAAATTTAGAGGAAGAGTGACGGTCTAAAACTTCCAACCACCCCACCACCCACCGCCATCCACTATTAGTTAAAACGGGAACGGCAAAAAAACAGAGACGTACGGTACGTGTTTTAAACGGATAAAAACGATGAATGGTACGGTCAAAAAAAGGGTCAAAAAAATAGAAAACGTCAAACGGACGGAAACGAACGGTACGAGTATTAAACGTGTAGTTTTCAAAAAAACGAAACCAAAAAAAGGCAATATATCATCATGTAATTTGAGAGATTATTGCTTGTATACCTGCATCTAATGTTCTAAACTACATCAACATCAAACATTCATGCATATATCATCCAAAATATAGCATCCAATGTAAATTCCAAATTAAAACTTAATACACCATATTAAAAAAGACATGTCCAAAATATATATAAAAAAAAAAAACCATCCATCCATATCATCCAAGATGTCTAAAGAACTCAGTATCATTATAACAGGTCCAAAGATCAATGATAAAAGTCTACGGTTAATTGGTACTGGCTCCTTCCTTTCCTTCACAAGCGACGACTATAAGTCTACGGGGACCGGAGTCACCGGACTTGAGAGTCTTCTGAGTTCTTGCTACTGTCGATGCCCGAGCCCGACTTCCGATGACCTCCGATGACCTGTGATTAAGTGATTAACCTTTCTCGACTTCCGACGACTTCTGACGCTTCCGACGACCTGCTCTTCCACTTTTGCTCTGGGTTTTCTTCGATTGACAAACGGAGAAGAAGGTTCAGAGTCTGACAGTCTGACCAACAGAGTGTATGGCTTCCGGGCCTATGGTCGGGGGAGGCGGTGATGGTTCTCGAGATAAGCATAGATGGGGAGATGGCAAAGTCTACACAAGAAAGGCTCACAACAAGGGCTTGAAGAGCGTACCTCAACAGCAACCCTCTCAAACCACAGGTCCTGAGGACGGCAACTCGTCTCAGCAGCTGTTGCTCACTCGTTTCGATGCCGCTTCTGACGATTCGTCGAGTCTGAACTCTGAACCGTCGTCAATCCGCTGAGGCCAACATTCGTGAGCCGCCTTCCGGTAATGGCTCCGTTCTCCCGGTTTTTCCTAGGTTGGAAAATCGTGTCACGAAAGAAGGGAGAGATGAAGGGAGTCACGGAATCACCGGAGCACCGGACTACGACTACGGGCACAATTTCAGAAATCAGAAATTCAGAATTAGGGATTTGGGGAAGAAAACGAAGGGAAGGGATTTGGGGAAGAAATCAGAATTCAGAAATCTTAAAACGTTTTCTTTGGTTTTGGGTTTTTTTTTTTTAAATAGTATGACAAAATTCCCATTTTGCCCTTACAAAACGTATACACGTTTTAAACGCAACGTGCGTTTAAAACGTGTTTAAAACATTTTATACAGTCGTACCCGTTTTTTCCCACATTATATGGAAACATACGATAATACGCGTTTTAAACAGCAAAAAAACACGAACACGTTTTAAACGTTCACGTTTTTTTGTCGTTTAAAACGCGTTTTAACTAACAGTGCCGCCATCACAACCTAACCATTTGCTCCCAGTTGTAGCTAATTACGTGTTGAGTGTGTGAGTTCTCTATTAACTACCATCTATTAATGTAGGTTGCACTTGAGGGAAGCAATTAAGGACCTGCTTTTACTTGTGGAGTTGGTAAAACTTAATAGGGAACGAAGGATTTCTTCATTTCCTATTTTCTATCGTACGGTTGTGGACTCCAGAGTGCAGACATTTTGAAGCCATGGAAAAGAGTGTAAAATGTATATGATCGAGGCGTAACTGTGAAGGGCATGATTTCGTCAGATGTGGCGTAATTATGATAGCCATATGAATGAATGAATTAGTCAAGCTCAAGCCTTAAAAGAGTTAAAGCTCCTTCCTTACCCACACCCCCTACCCACTTCTTTCTGGGTTCCAATCTACGTCTCATGTGTCACTTCTTAGAAGTAAGTTAATTTGGTGTTGGCTTTTGCTACCCTTTCACAGTTCCTTCACTATCTCATTGTCCCCACCATCATCACCTTCCCATCATTAACTCCACTAAGACAATCACCTACACTAAGTAAAGGGTGCCCTCACTATTATCAGCTTCTTAATTGACACTTGCGCAAAGATTATCTATTTTCTACCTGCATTTCTCCATTCTCTTTTTCCCAAAAAAAAAAGTCAATATTTCCTTATCCTATCAAGGCCTTGTCTATTTGTTAAACAAATAAATAAATAAAATAAAACAGAAAAATAAATATTGTAAAGGTTTTCAGAAAAATTCAAAAGAAAAATGATTCATCTATGATCATGTGATTTTTACGCTCAAATACAAAAGGCAGTGGGTCATTCAATCTCTACATCAAGACATAGAGGGTGAAAAATATGTCACCATCCTTATAAAACCTGAAATTCCTACCCCCTATTTATCCATGTAACCAGAGAGCATTTTTTGTCTGATTCCAAAATCAATATTATCTTTAAATTTTTAATGAGAAAATTATATTTGAATATGGTGATGGATTATTTCATTATTTCATCTTATTCTTATTCTCCCTTCCTCTTCTTATTTTCATTGCTTGGCCCTATTACATGTAAGACTTATAAAGTTTTTTTTTTTTCACCCATTTTTTCTCGCCAAACAAACAAACGAGGCTCAAGGGATGAAATTGTCTGAATCGGATTTTTTAGTCAATTTTGATTATTTCCAATGAAAACTATATGTACCAAATCTGACTAAGTTAGGAAGAGTCTGGCCAAGACAAGTGGATTTTGTCTAAATCGGACACTCACAGCCATACCAAATTCTATGATGATTCAAATTAAACTCAACGAAGACCGACTGATCCCACAACTGACTCCAAATTTATAAACCTTGGGCAGACCAAGGACCCAAGTACCAAAACAAGATCTACCAAAAAAAAAAAAAGTACCAAAAGAAGAAAGAATTGAAAAAAGATAACTGATATCAATATCTATACATTACTGGACAAGTGTTTGGATACCTTTTGATTCTTGAAGGCGACTTGAATACCAAATAGAGCATTCTAATGATGTACTCATGCATGAGAAGATGGGGGGACAAAAAGGATATGCAAAAGATGAGAATCAAATTATCATGCCGAAGAGCATGGCAGATGAATTACATCTCACCTATGATTTCTTTGGCCGGCTATGCGTGAGTCTCTTGCTCAATAGTTTTCAAAATAAATATAATAGATATAATAAATAAATAAAGCTATTGGCTTTTGGAGTTTTTTTATTTTATTCTATTCATTATTCTTTTTTTTTTTTTCCCATCAAACTAAATGTGTATATGTTTTTGTATTCATGAAGGACTTTATAAAGGATCGAGTTTTTCTAAGGCCACGGTGAATGGGAACTAGTTCATTGTAACCTATCAACACCATATAATAGGGGGGAGATATTTGAGGAGAGAGGGGGTCACATCAGGACCCTCTCTTCTTTTATCGCTCAGGACCGAATTTTTCTAAGGCCACGTTGAACGGGCATCATTTCACTATGGCCCATCGACACCATACAATAGGGGCCGATATATTTGAGGAGAGAGAGGGGGTCACATCAGGCCCTCTCTTCCTTCACC
>CM040971.1:21981830-21995970 GCA_022985045.1 Macadamia tetraphylla
CAGTAGAATGACAAAAGCAAAGAGCATAAATAAGGCGGGGAATTCAAGTCCAATGTGCAAATTCGAACATAATGGAGAATAGCTTGAAACCCTAGGTCTAGAGCAAAATGCCGTAGTAGCGGGATCATGAATGTGCAAGTACGTAACCAAATAGGCTATGGAATTCCAAGAATGCAAGTATGGGATGAAGAACCAAGGAAACCAATACAAAGAGGATTTTCATAGAAATACATGGGATTCCAAGCATAATGGAGGATTCATGAAATCTAAAGCATATCTAGCGTAAATCAAATGGAATGCATCACAAAGGAGTCATCAATTGGAGAAAAAGTGAGAATTGAAGAAATCCCCAAATTTGGAAACCTAGGGCACAAATTGGGGTTTTCTCCAAATGGAGATAAAATTCCTATAAACTACAAATGACCACGTAGAAGCATCACAATCACATGGTAACACTATTCTATGGTGAAAAATATGAAAAGAAACCTAGAAAGTAAACCTTATGCATGCATTCTACCCAAATGGAAATTCGAAAAAGGAAGAAGGAGGAACTTACTTGAATGAGGTGAGTTGACTCTTCTCTAAAAGCGCCAAGTGGGTGAGTAGAAGCGCAGGAGACCTCCAAGATCAAGGAAGAAAGGAAGAAAGAAAGGAGATGGGGAAAGAGACAAGGCAGAGCAGAGTGCAGCAGGGCCTGTTCGTGTTTCTTCTGGCAAGACCGGAGGGGTATAACCGGCGGGCTCCTACCATGCAGTGCCACCCGGTGTAAAGCGATAAGACCGGCAGGTATAACGGGGCTCCTACCCCGATGTAGCCCACCGGTTGTGACGATTGGGAAATTTTGAAAATTTTCCTTCTTTTCTTTCCTTCTCTCCTCCTAGCATGATTACATTGATTTTCATTATGGACATTCTTTCTATGATAAATATGCTATGGTCAAAGTGGGACCGTTGACATGTCTGTTAGGGACTTTGCTATCTTGGAATTGAGCTACGATTATTTACGGGCTATCATACACTACAACACCTCATGTAATGGCATATGATTGTGTGCGAAATCAATTCTATGGTGTTTAACCAATATGGTGTGTGATGTGTTCAGTGCAGGATACGATGGTGCGAACTAGATCGTAGTAATGCAGGTACCTCCGGGGTCCTCGTCGGTCGATCGACCACGAAATCCCGGGGTCTCGTTCTATGGGGCATACCTCACCTCCACTACCTCCGAGACCCTTGGTCGGGGTGGGGCACATGGGGACCCACCTGGCTGCCTCCGGACCCTCCACGGTTATCACACTGGAGATGTTGCTACTATAATCCGGCGTCCCAACAAGCTTTCCGGCAACAAATGCTTGACAAAAAAAGCATTTATGTACGCCATCCGACAGAGTTGGACTTTTCTCAACAGGGTCAACCCCCGGTACTCACTCCGTAGGACCCACGTAGGGTGGAGCAGGACCACAAGTGGTGGGTACACTCAATCCACCATTCGGTGTTCCTCGGCATGGGATGCCTCCTCCATACTCCTACTATCCTATCTATGCTCCTAACTTCCCGGCGACGAATGTCGTCAAGGGTAGTGGAGTCATTCAGAAGGAACTTACCGGTATTCTCTAAGGTGGGGTGATCCTCTGGAACGGATCAATGGATCCAAGAATTAGAAGATATTTGAGGTGCTTGAGTGCTCGGATGCCCGAAACTTATTTGTCTTTGGGTTGCAACTCAAGAAAAGGCAAATTCTTGGTGGCAAGCCTCCAAACCTATATTGATGGCTGCTCATCCGAACCTACTTGGGAGCAGTTCAAGGAGTTGTTCTTGGATAACAATTATCCATGCGATTTGAGACCGAAAGGAGGCGAGTTCATGGCCTTAACTCAAGGAGGTAAGGCGTCCTTGAGTATCAACAACAATTCAGAGTTTGTTCCATTTTTCCCCAAGGCATATCGAGCAATTTGAAGAGAAGCGACAAGGTTCCTAAAAGGCCTAAAAGCATCTATTGAGTGCGTGCTTGAAGTCTTGGATTTGACCGAATATGGCGGTTATGCAGAAGGCCAAGACCATGGAAGATAAGCAAAAGGGTGACAGGTCCCTCACTCCGGGTTGGAAGAGAACAAATCCATTCAGATGTGGGAAATTCCTCCAAAGCTTACATGGATCATACAGTTACAGGCCTATGTATAGGCAGCCCTATAGGCCATCGGCTACCCTCCTAGGCAGTTGGTGGTTGGGTTCCACCTCTTTTCGCGAACACTAGTGTGGCACCCTCGGCTCCAAGGCCACCTCGACCTCCATCTGTGGGTCAAGTGCGGAGGGCCCGCTCGATTCGGCGTCTCGATTCGTTGCTTCAGCGCCATTCCTATGGGCATTATCGAAAAGCGCCGGGCCGACCAGCCTTGCCCTCGATCACCCTCTGCGTCTGAGCCTCCCTTACCTCGAGGAATCAACCGAGGAAGGATGTATGCTTATCGGCCGAGAAGTGAGGCTAATCTGAAGTAATGCGGTACATTTTAAATTAAGAAGTTCATTATGATTAATATTGATGACTGCTGAAATTATATACATTGTTATACTAGGTATCCTACCCATATCAGGCATACCAGCCTATGTTTTATTTGATTAGGAGCTACTCATTCATTCATCTAAGAGATTTGTGAGGAAACTTGGGATGTCACCGGGATCCTAGACCATGGAATGATTGTTAGTATGCCTCTTGGTAAAATTACGATTGAAGGAAGTGTATGGGTGCGTGCCCGGTGGAATTAGTGGGAAGAACTTTGATGCACAACTCATTAAATTCAATATGCAAAATTTTGATGTTATATTGGGTATGGATTGGTTGTCGGCTCATCGAGCTAATGTGATCTGTCTTGGAAAGGCTGATTAAGGTAACGAGATGCGAAGGAAAGAATGGGTATACCGGCGGATACCATGAAAAGGGTGAGGAAGGTCCTTGTCTCCGCTCTCAAGCGGTAAAGTTGCTAGAAAGTGGATGTCGGGGTTTCATAGCCTCGGTACTCGATGTTGATGCAATAGTTACACCTCTAGAAGAAGTAAGGTGGTTAAAGAGTTTCTGATGTTTTCCCGAGATGATCGATGCATTTACCACGATAGGGAGTTGGAGTTTGCCATAGACTTGACTCACGGAGCAGCTCCGATATCTAAGGCTCCATACGAGGATGGCACCGCTGAATTGAAGGAGTTGCGAGATGCGATTCAGGAACTATTGGAAAAGGGTTTATTAGCCAAGTGTTTCACCTTGGGGTGCCCGTGTTGTTTGTCAAGAAGAATGATGGTATCTTGCGTATGTGCATAGATTACAGGGAGTTGAATAAGCTAACCATTAAGAACCGGTATCCATTGCCACGCATTGACAATTTATTTGATCGATTGCGAGGAGCGGGGTATTTTCAAAGATAGACCTTGATGCAGCTATTATCGACTCAAGATAAAGAGGTGATATACCCAAAACAGCATTTAGGACTCGTCGGTCATTATGAGTTCCTAGTGTTGTCCTTGGGTTAACCAATGCATGACGGCATTCATGGATCTAATGAATCGAGTATTTCGGATGTGCTCGACAAATGGGTAATTGTTTTATTGGCGATATCTTGATCTACTCCAAGACCGGGGAGGAGCACACTCAACACTTGAGAATGGTGTTACGAGGTTGAGAAATCAAGATTGTTTGCCAAATACAAAGGGGAATTAAAGCTTGAACAAGTTGGATTCACGGGCACGTAGTGTCTAAAGCTGGAATCGAGGTAGATCTGCTAAGGTGAAAGCGATGAGTGGAATGGGAAAGCCCCAAGAATATTCTTGAAATTAGAAGCTTCTTGGGTTTGGCTGGATACTACGGCGTTTCATCGAGAATTTTGCTCGGATCTCGGCACCAATGACCAAGTTGACTAAAAGGGTGTGAAATTATTTGACGGAGGAATGTGAGAAGAGCTTCGAGAATTGAAAGAAAGGTTGGTGGCCTGTCTTGACTATTCACGAGGGCACGAGTGGAATGACGGTCTATACCGATGCTTCCAAAGTTGGTTTGGGTTGTGTTCTCATGCAGCGGGAAGGTAATAAGCGTATGCATCCCGACAACTAAAGGAATATGAGAAAAATTACCCCTCATGACTTGGAACTAAGCTGCAGTCATTTTTGCCCTTAAGATCTGGCGACATTATTTGTATGGGAGAAGTGTGAGATATCGGGATGATCACAAAAGCCTGAAATACTTCTTCACCGAAGGATCGAACATGAGGCAGAGAAGATGGCTTGAACTCATGAAGGATTATGCTGCGATATTGATATCATCCGGCAAGGCTAATGTAGTGGCGGATGCATTGAGTCGGAAGACCTGAGTAGTCGCTCTCATATAGCGATCGACTCACCACTTGTGCAAGGCGATGCTAATGGATGAAACCCTCTTGTATGAAGGGCAACCTTAGAGCTTGAACCTCAACGAGAAAACCTTAAATGGTTGCGGTATCCTTATCGGCTCTGAGTGCATCCGGCAATTAGGCAAGAGGTGATAATGAAGCAACCTTTGGATCTGAATTGCGGCGGATTAGAGTTAGGTTCAAGACCAAACAATGAGCGACCAGATTTTACTTTAGCGTGATGGGGCATTGATGTTTCGAGGCAGTTGTGTGTACCGATGATTTGGATATACAAGATAAAATAGTGAGAGAAGCACATAGCTCAGTACTCACTCCACCGGAAATACCAAAATGTACAAAGACCTCAAACAAAGTTCTTGGTGGCCAAACATGAAAGTCACCATAGCTTTGTATGAGGCGACTTATCTTACTTGCCGAAAGTGAAAGAGAGGCATTGACCTTATGGTACCGTTCAGCCACTCGTGCGAATGGAAGTGGGAAAGGATTACAATGGACTTAGTCACGGACTACCAAGTACACCTAAGGGAATGGATGCGATATGGGTGATTGTGGATCGACTACCAAGGCTGCTCATTTCATTCCTATCAAGACCAAGTTCTCCATGACCAAACTAGCACAACTTTACATGGACAACATAGTGCGCTTACATGGAGTGCCGATGAGCATTGTTTGAGATAGGGACCCAAGGTTCACTTCAGTTTTTGGGAAAAAAGCTTACGTGCCTTGGGATCCGACTGAATTTGAGTCTGACTTTTCACCCACAGACGGATGGTCGATCGGGCGAACCATACAGATATTGGAAGACATGCTCGGGGCATGTGCAATGGAGATAGTGGCGTTGGGAAGAATATATACCTCTTATGGGTTTGCATATAATAACGATTACCAAGCTACAATTGGAATGGCTCCGTATGAGGCATTATATGGCGGAAGTCGAGAACTCCTTTGTATTGGGATGAGGTAGGTGAACATCGAATGTTAGGACCGAGATGATCTGAGATGACTTGTGACAAAGTCGGCGTTATTGAGAACGGATTAAAGCACCCAGTCCGTCAAAAGAGCTATGGGGACACCCGAAGGAGATTGAATTTCAGCCGGGAGAAAAGGTATTTCTCAAGATCTCTCCTACTATGCAAAGGTTTCACGAAAAGGGAAGTTGAGCCCAAGATACATGGGACCATTTGAGATCTTATCCGGGTTGGCACAATAGCCTACATGCTTGCTCTGCCACCTTAGCAGGGATGTTCACAATGTATTCCATGTATCCATCTTTGAAGAAATGCGTGCATGATCCATCTCATGTACTACCGTGGAACAGTACCTAGAAGGCATATGACCTATCTGAGCAACCGGCTGAAATTTTGGACGGAAGGTGAAAACCCTCATAACCGCTCCATTGCCTATGTAAAGGTGCGATGGGCTGATCATTCACTTGAAGAAGCATCTTGGGAGGTAGAAGAAGAAATGCGAGCCAAGTACCCTCATCTTTTGATCAACTGTGCGTAATTTGAGGACGAAATTTTTGAAGGAGGGTAATGTAATACCCGCTTCTTAAACCCGATCGATTTCGCGGTTGAACGGTTTAACCATCGAGGAACAGCGGAGGAAATTAGGCGGGTTCCTTTGGGCTATGATGGCACGGGTGACCTTAAACACCGGTGGCCCGACAAGTCCGAGCCGATGCGGAAAGAGCAGGAGTGCCCAAATTGTATCGTGCACCTACCATAAGACTATGTACGGATAAAACAGGTATTATATCCGTATTTTAAGGTATATCGTATGCTACATCGTATGCTTAGGGTGGGGTTGGCGAGATCGAACCCCGATCAAAATCCCAAGTTTTGGCTCTCGGTGGGTAGGGCGGTGGGTGCACCCACAGGTGACCCATCCAAACCTTTGTTCACTTATTAGGAATTATATATAAAGCTTTATGATTTTCTCTTCTTCCATTATTACCCCAGTGCGTTGGTGAGAAAAGTAAAGAGAGAGAAAAGAAAGGAAGAAGAAAGGAAGAGAAGGAAGAGGAAGAAAGGGGATTTCAGCGGCGCGAAGCTCGGTCTTCCCATTCGGTCTGGAGAGTGATCGTCAACTCTAGATCTACAGTTGGAGGTAAGAAAAGTTGGGTTTTGTGAACATTCACCATCCCCAAGCTTTGAACCCTTGATTGAGTATGGTTTCTTGAGATCTTGTAAATACCCTTTAAAATGATGAATCTAAGGTTTAATAGATGATTTATGTGTTGATCTTGAAGGATTTGAAGAGATATTGACAAGGTAGAAGAAGCATTGTGAGTTTGAAGTGATTTGGAGGTTTGAAGTCATTCTTGAGCAAAGAAGGTAAGATGGTTTCCCTCACTTGAATCTAACCTAGATCTAGGTTAGGACCATCCTATAGGACCTTGAGGGTGTGAAGAATGGGTGGGGAAAAGCCCATTTGATTCCCCAAAGAATGGAGAAAATGGGGAAAAGCATGTCTTTTCCACCAAAACGGTGGGTACAACCGGTGGGCTCCTACCGCTTGTGGGTACCCACGAGAGCGGGGGCCTCTGGTACAACCGGCGGGTACAACGGCGGGCTCCTACCGCCGGTCATAACGGTGGGTAAAATCGGTGGTAGAACTGCCCACCATACCGTGTGGCCCCAAGGTGATCCTTATGTCGTCGAACCCAAATCGGACGTGTGACCTTCTTTGACTTTCTAAACATGATTTTATTATCGGTTTCATTAATTTTGATTCTAAAATGGTGAAGTACTAACCCGCTCAATTATGTTAGGTTCACCAAATCCTACCCTATTCGCTCGGATCTCACCCGTCTTAGAGCAGGAATCCTTATGCGCTTCTGGTAAGTGGAGAGAGGCGTTTGGCCTTGTTTCAAGGCATTTGTTTGGCATTCATATAACTATATCTAATCTAGTCATGTCATCATGAATATGCTATATAGATTAGTCATTCCACACCTTGATGTGCATATATGCTATGTTTACTTTTCAAATGCCAATTGATTGGGATGTTTATATGTTGAATGTGGACATCATGGTGCATAATGCATTGATAGACTAGATGCGTGATGGCTTGGAAGCGAATGCATTGGTGGCCCGTGGAATGGGACACGGAGGCACTATCTTGATCGTACTATTGTCATATAGACATGCGGTATTAGGATTCTCACCATCCCGTGCTACGACCCTTCCCATGAGGGTTAAGGTGTTGGGTTGCCATTTGAGAGCGAGGGTCGGTTGTTGGACCTTTGTGGCGGTTAGGCATTACGCTGACGAGTCATGTAGGGACGATCGGCAACCCGATGGTACATTCAAGAGGGCCAATCGTCGCTTTTAAATTTTTGGAGTCGGCACCTTTATTTTCGTCATTTACATTTACTGTTGAGGCGGTGGGCGGCATTGTCTTTACTTTTCGGTACTCACGGTGGGCCTTCTCAAACAGCCCTATGGGCGTATCGGGAGGGAGTTCGCGGCTCGTACCGGAGTATCTGCGCCTTGTGGTTGTAGTATCACTAAAACCAAAGACTTAGTAATGTTGCTTAGGTGGATGTGATTTAAAATGTATAGCATGGCATGTAGTGCATATGATGTGTTGTGATGTGTGGACTATTGTGTGTGGTCCACCTTTCTACTTCTTGAGCTAGTGAGCTCATCACGTGTACACCCTTTTTAGATGATTTTGCAGGTCATACATCGAGGAGCATGGGGTGGGTCCCACGTCGAGTTTCTGAAGAGGAATGGTGGACCCTTGAGGAGTTTGAGCAGCGTGGGCTTTCGTCTGAGAGTGTCTTGGACAGCACTTACGAGGCCGTCTTGAGCTCCACTTCGAGGCCAGTGAGCTCTTCTATATGATGCGATTGGGCACAACCCCGATGCTGGTGAGCTCGACCTTGAAACCGAGCAGTGTGTACTCGATGGTTTTGATGATTTCTGTATATACTTGGTATTTGAATCATATTCTTTTTGTGTATATATCATGCCTTGACCCAAATGTATATAATTATTGTATCACAATTCGGTATCAAGTATATGGGATTTATTAACGGTAAAACTTAGTCTTCGCTGATCGATGAACTTATGTTAGTGTGTGTATCTTTGTGGTGGAATCTGATGTCGATGATCTGGCGAGGTTTGGGTTAACCGGTGTTAACTCAGTCCTTCTCGGTTCGAGTGTGAGCGGGGTGTGACTAAAGGTCTCTGGAGGTTGTGGAAGTGAGGTTTGCCCACAGTAGGACCTTACGGATTGATTGGTCGGCCAGAGGACGAGGACCACCGAGGTACCTCGTGCATTGCTACCGGATCTATGCGTACCATCGTATCCTTGCACCTAGAACATACCATACACAACATTGGTTAAGCACCTTAGAATTGATATCGGCACATAATCATATGTCAGCATACGAGGTATTATAGTGTATAAAGGTTTTACGCGCCATAGATTAATCCAGAAATTACGGTGCTAGTGCTTCAACAAGTGGATGATGGTCCCACTCGACCATATGGTGCTATCCACACTTTTTTTTTTAGGTATATTATTATTATAATAATAATAATAATACCCCATTTTTTTAAGTTTTCTCTCAGCTGACGGGCTACCATCGGCGGCAAGTTGGGCCTCGTCGGCGTCGGTCCAAATCTTCAACCGAGCGGTGACAAGCAGCGAGTTGTGCCACCGTAGGCCGTCGGTCCTACCGGCGAAAATTACGAGCAGGGCTTTTAAGCCCTGTTCCTCATTATTCTCCCATTTCTTCCTCCTCTCTCTCTCTCTCTCTCTCTCTCTCGGCGATTTTGAGAGCTCCTTGGCCTTCCACTGGATCTCACTCAGCGATCCGGCGGTTTTGGGAAGATTCAACTCCTCTACCTACAAGTAAGTTTCTTCCTCATTTTCTTCTCGAATGTGTACTTTGGGGTATAACTCATGTGTAGTCTTCAATCTCGATTCTTTTCGTGTTTCTTTCCATAGAACGGTGATTTCATGTAAATGTGATGTTTTCTTCGTGATTTATTTCTAGTTTTAGGATTTACTTCTCAATTTTTTGAGAGAAACCCCAATTGTGCCTAGTTTTCTCAAATTTGGGGATTTCTTCAATCTCTGCTCTTTTCTTCCCAGCTAACAACTCAAATGCAATGCCTTATGTTTGATTTGTACTTGACATATTGTAGAGATCATAGAAAGTCACGTATGCTTGAAATCCCATTTCTTCCCATGAAAATCCATCTCTTTGTGTTGGGTTTCTTTGATTATCTTTCCATCCCTTCATACTTGTGGATTCCTTTCACCTCAATATCATAATAGTAGATGTTTTTGCATATTCTAGATTGCACTCGATGGCATTTCAATCTTAGACATATAGCTTCAAGCTTTACTCTATCGTGAGTCTTTTAAATTTTTCTTAAATTGAACTTGCACATTGAGAATTGGGGTCTTTCCATCCCTTAGTTGCCATGCTTTATATGCCTTTTGTCACTTTTACTGTTTTGCCATAATTTCGTCTTGTCACTTACCATGCACTTCATCCATATACTTTCTATCATTCATCGCTTGTCACATTTGTCATATTTCTATTTGCCATGCTTTTCGATTTTGGGGCTTCCTCTTATTGCTCACCCATCTATTTATTCCTTTTTCCTTACTCACAATTTTTTCCTCTTTTCTTACGGGATGTCTTCTCAAGGGCAAAGAACTAGCATCCTCTTCTACTCGGTAAGACCACCGCTTCCAAGCGGAAGAGTGTGGGGACTAGTTCTCCAGCCCCTCATGCGGTGGCCAGACACTGCCCTTATTGATCCTTCCGACTATGACGAGGAACTCTTCCATTGTTGAGGCAGCAACCAACTGGCGGCCTTCACGAAGAGGTCGTGATGATGGAGAAGGCGTGGTAGTTGCGACTTCCATGAGTTCAACTTCAAGAGAGGTTCACCGCCTTGGGTTGGCGATCTATCCTCCACATAGATCGTCAGTCTCTGAGCTGATTTGTAGATTCTATTGTAACCTGGAGGTTTCCTACCAGTACGGAGAGTATGCGATAACTAGTATGGTGAAGGGGTGGACATTCAGCTGACCGTGGACACCTTGGCTAGTATTTTGGATATTTCTTCAGGTGGGCACCGTTTCTCTGATCCTCGAGGAGTAAGCCCATGGGCCGTTCTTGAGTTGGAGACACGACCACATCTATGAGACCATATGTGGTAGCAGGAGCATCCGGATTCTAAGACATCATTTTCCTAGAGGTTCGTGTGTTTGCCGTTTGGTCGATTCAACTTGCTCCCGAGAGAAGGTCAGGAACGGTGGGCTTCATGGTGGCCTTCTTAGCCTTCTGCATTTATAATGCTTTAGAGGGGGGTGACGAGCACTTGTGCTTGCCTTACATCATCCTCAAGACTATGGAGCACCATACTTCTCACCCCAAGGATGGAGGATTTCCATATGGCAGGACCCTCACCAAGATCTTTGAGCTCTTTGGTGTGGACCTGAGTGGTGAGGAGGGGAAGATGCTAGCAGATAAGTTTGACAGGGGGAATCTATTGAGGATGGGTCTCCACACTCTCATGGATGTACCTCGGAGGCGGGAGCTCGGAGAGGTAGAGATGAGGAGGCGCCCTAGGAGGATGTTCTATGGAGGAGGAGTCTAGTGAGGAGGATGAGGACTATGTTCCTCGGGTGAGGAGGATGATTTTGTGGAAGAGGACATCCTTGAGGAGGTGCCTCATGAGTCGAGAGGTGTTGATCCTAGCTTCACTAGAGTTGCAGGCCCACAACATAGAGCCCCACCACCTGAGAGTGGTGCATATGATTTTGAGGGCATGATGTCTACTATGAGGGCTTTGAAGGACAGGTAAGATCAACTGTTAAGAAGACTGGATGAGAGTGCTTCTAGGGAGGAAAACATCCTGGAGAGGCAGGCTACCCTAGAGAGTTCCTTCCTCAGATTGGGCCAGGACTTGGATACAACAGCCAATGCCATTTCAGCAGATTTTGCCCAACTTCGGAGGGATGTATACCTGTACTGGTTGACTCAAATACCAATGTTGTGTACTTTTTTGTGACTACATCTACACTGTAGTGCATAAGACTTTTGTAAATCATTTGCGTAATTCTCAAATGACGAAAATGAATGAAAATTTGAATCATCTCGTAATACTCAGCTCAAAACCTTGGAATAACACAATCTACGAGAGACTAGGGAACTAAATATATCAATGCCAAAGCTTACTGGAAGATTTTTATCGATATTCTGAATCGGATTCGCTATCTACTGAGAAAAGAAAATTGAGCGGGGCATTTCAATGAAATTGAAATACCATAACTCTTGTTTTTTCAATCCAATTTTAGTATTTTCCTCGTTTATAGCACTGTAGAGGTTGACTTTGATACCAACATTCTATATTTTTTCCTCTGTGCAACAACATACAAATTCAAAAATACAATAAGTGAGAAGAACGTTATTTTCAAAGTTTCAAAATGTCTTCAAACTGATATGATTGGTTATAAAAAAGAAAATTTTGAATCGGGTTCGTAATCAACTAAGGATGAAAATTTTAAACGTGCTACTTCCAAGACACCCAAACACTAGAACCACTTTTTTGATTCATTTTTATTATTTTCTTCGATTATAGCTCTGTAGTGGTTGACTCTGATACCAATGTTGTGTACTTTTTTGCGACTACAACTACACTGTAGTGCATATCACATTGTCAATCATTTGTACAATTTTTAAATGATGAAAATGAATAAAAACTTGAATTATCTCGAAGTACTCGATTCACAACCGTAGAATAACACAATCTACGAGAGATTGGTGATCTAAATATATCAATGCCAAAGCTTACTGGATGATTTTTATCGATATTCTGAATCAGATTAGCTCTCTACTGAAAAAAGAAAATTGAGCGTGGGATTTTAATGAAATCGAAATACCAGAACTTTTGTTTTTTCAGTTCAATTTTAGTATTTTCTTCAATTATAGCACTGTAGAGGTTGACTCTAATACCAATATTGTATATATTTTCCTCTGTGTAACAACATACAAATTCAAAAAATACAATAAGTGAGAAGAACGTTATTTTCAAAGTTTCAAAATGACTTCAAACTGATATGATTGTTTATTAAAAAAGAAAATTTTGAATCGAGTTCGCAATCAACTGAGAATAAAAAATTTAAACGTGTTATTTTCAACATACCCAAACACTAGAACCACTTTTTTTTTAATTTTATTATTTTCTTGGATTATAACACTATACTGGTTGACTCTAATACCAATGTTGTGTACTTTTTTGTGACTACATCTACACTGTAGTGCATAAGACTTTTGTAAATCATTTGCGTAATTCTCAAATGACGAAAATGAATGAAAATTTGAATCATCTCGTAATACTCAGCTCAAAACCTTGGAATAACACAATCTACGAGAGACTAGGGAACTAAATATATCAATGCCAAAGGTTCTTTGGAAGATTTTATCGATATTACGAATCGGATTAAGCTATCTCTTGAGAAAAGAAAATTGGCGGGCATTTCAACGAAATTGAAATACCAGAACTCTTGTTTTTTCAATCCAATTTTAGTATTTTCCTCGTTTATAGCATTGTAGAGGTTGACTTTGATACCAACATTCTATATTTTTTCCTCTGTGCAACAACATACAAATTCGAAAATACAATAAGTGAGAAGAACGTTATTTTCAAAGTTTCAAAATGTCTTCAAACTGATATGATTGTTTATAAAAAAGAAAATTTTGAATCGGGTTCGCAATCAACTAAGGATGAAAATTTTAAACGTGCTACTTCCAAGACACCCAAACACTAGAACCACTTTTTTGATTCATTTTTATTATTTTCTTCGATTATAGCACTGTAGTGGTTGACTCTGATACCAATGTTGTGTACTTTTTTGCGACTACAACTACACTGTATTGAAGGGTAATATTGAGTATTATTGAAATAATAGATAAACTTAATGAAATTGGTCTACTTGTAAGATCCAACATTGTATAGGGAGGGAGATGTAATTTTTGAAAACACATGAAGTGGTTTATAATACGGATAAAGCATAGGGGAAGGGGATGTAATTTGCTCTTGAATTTAACTACTGCAATCTTTTGTCCCATATGAGGCATTCCATTCTCAAGGAAATTTTGGGAAGACAAGAAAATCATACCTTTTTTTTTTCCTCTTCTTTCCTTTCCTATCGTTCAAAACACAACTCAGTTAGAAAATCAAGCCTGATCACTTTGTACCTATGACACATGTCTTACTCTCATTTAAAATCTTTTAACCAACATTTTTGTCAGAACAAAACATGAGTGTTAGATTTACATGTATACTACGTTGCATAGCCAACTCTCAATAAAATCATTGGAGGATAGGATTTTTAAACAGAAGGTTCAATGGGGTAAGAAATTGCATTGAGTAGACCCAAAGATTCCCGGATCCGGCTCCTCTGATCACCCAGGGTCTTCCCACGTCTGGGAAGACGACACATGTATATGACGGATCTAACAGATCTCAATCTTTACCCCAAAAAACACTATCCATCTTTATCAGAAACCTATACCCGAGCGCATCTCCTTATCCATACGAGTTTCAATCTGCTATTTTCTCTGCTATCCCCTCTCTTCCCACCTCGTTTGTTGCTCTCCTTTCACCGGCATTTCTCTCCAGTTAAGGTTGTGACCTAATGAACAAGAGGCAGGAAGCCCACTGAAGGAGTTGCAGCGACTGTTTTGCCGACGCCGGTGATCGAAGGCGA
>CM040971.1:21996070-22006997 GCA_022985045.1 Macadamia tetraphylla
GTAAATCATTATGTAATTTCAAATGACTAAAATGAATGAAAATTTGAATCATCTCGTAATACTCATCAAAACCTTGAATAACACAATCTACGAGACTAGGGAACTAAATATATCAATGCCAAAGCTTACTGGAAGAATTTTATCGATATTCTAAATCGGATTCGCAATCTACTGAGAAAAGAAAATTGAGCGGGGCATTTCAATGGAATTGAAATACCATAACTCTTGTTTTTTGAATCCAATTTTAGTATTTTCCTCGTTTATAGCACTGTAGAGGTTGACTTTGATACCAACATTCTATATTTTTTCCTCTGTGCAACAACATACAAATTCGAAAATACAATAAGTGAGAAGAACGTTATTTTCAAAGTTTCAAAATGTCTTCAAACTGATATGATTGTTTATAAAAAAGAAAATTTTGAATCGGGTTCGCAATCAACTAAGGATGAAAATTTTAAACGTACTACTTCCAAGACACCCAAACACTAGAACCACTTTTTTGATTCATTTTTATTATTTTCTTCGATTATAGCACTGTAGTGGTTGACTCTGATACCAATGTTGTGTACTTTTTTGCGACTACAACTACACTGTAGTGCATATCACATTGTCAATCATTTGTATAATTATTAAATGATGAAAATGAATAAAACTTGAATTATCTCAAGTACTCGATTCACAATCAGAATAACACAATCTACAGAGATTGGTGATCTAAATATATCAATGCCAAAGCTATCGGATGATTTTTATCGATATTCTAATCGATTAGCTCTCATAAAAAGAAAATTGAGCGTGGGTTTCAATGAAATTGAAATACCAGAACTTTTGTTTTTTCAGTTCAATTTTAGTATTTTCTTCAATTATAGCACTGTAGAGGTTGACTCTAATACCAATATTGTATACATTTTCCTCTGTGTAACAACATACAAATTCAAAAAATACAATAAGTGAGAAGAACGTTATTTTCAAAGTTTCAAAATGACTTCAAACTGATATGATTGTTTATTAAAAAAGAAAATTTTGAATCGAGTTCGCAATCAACTGAGAATAAAAAATTTAAACGTGTTATTTTCAACATACCCAAAAACTAGAACCACTTTTTTTTTAATTTTATTATTTTCTGATTATAACACGTATGGTTGACTCTAATACCAATGTTGTGTACTTTTTGTGACTACATCTACATCAGAGTGCATAAGACTTTGTCAATCATTTGTAATTTCAAATGACGAAAATGAATGAAAATTTGAATCATCTCAATACTATTCACAAACCTGAATAACACAATCTACAGAGACTAGGGAACTAAATATATCAATGCCAAAGCTATCGAAGATTTTTATCGATATTCAATCGGATTCGCCATTCATCGAGAAAAGAAAATTGAGCTGGCATTTCAATGAAATTGAAATACCATAACTCTTGTTTTTTCAATCCAATTTTAGTATTTTCTCTTATAGCATCGAGAGGTTGACTTTGATACCAACATTCTATATTTTTCCTCCGTAACAACATACAAATTCAAAAAATACAATAAGTGAGAAGAACGTTATTTTCAAAGTTTCAAAATGTCTTCAAACTGATATGATTGTTTATAAAAAAGAAAATTTTGAATCGGGTTCGCAATCAACTAAGGATGAAAATTTTAAACGTGCTACTTCCAAGACACCCAAACACTAGAACCACTTTTTTGATTCATTTTTATTATTTTCTTCGATTATAGCACTGTAGTGGTTGACTCTGATACCAATGTTGTGTACTTTTTTGCGACTACAACTACACTGTAGTGTATATCACATTGTCAATCATTTGTATAATTTTAAATGATGAAAATGAATAAAACTTGAATTATCTCAAGTACTCGATTCACAATCAGAGAATAACACAATCTACAGAGATTGGTGATCTAAATATATCAATGCCAAAGCTATCGGATGATTTTTATCGATATTCTAATCGATTAGCTTTCATCGAAAAAAGAAAATTGAGCTGGATTTCAATGAAATTGAAATACCGTAACTTTTGTTTTTTCATCCAATTTTAGTATTTTCTTCAATTATAGATCGAGAGGTTGACTCTAATACCAATATTGTATATATTTTCCTCTCTGTAACAACATACAAATTCAAAAAATACAATAAGTGAGAAGAACGTTATTTTCAAAGTTTCAAAATGACTTCAAACTGATATGATTGTTTATTAAAAAAGAAAATTTTGAATCGAGTTCGCAATCAACTGAGAATAAAAAATTTAAACGTGTTATTTTCAACATACCCAAACACTAGAACCACTTTTTTTTTTATTTTATTATTTTCTGGATTATAACACGATAGTTGACTCTAATACCAATGTTGTGTACTTTTTGTGACTACATCTACATCAGAGTGCATAAGACTTTGTCAATCATTTGTAATTTCAAATGATGAAAATGAATGAAAATTTGAATCATCTCAATACTCATTCAAAACCTGAATAACACAATCTACAGAGACTAGGAACTAAATATATCAATGCCAAAGCTATCGGAAGATTTTTATCGATATTCTAATCGGATTCGCTTCATCGAGAAAAGAAATTGAGCTGGCATTTCAATGAAATTGAAATACCATAACTCTTGTTTTTTCAATCCAATTTTAGTATTTTCTCTTATAGCATCGTAGAGGTTGACTTTGATACCAACATTCTATATTTTTCCTCTGTGTAACAACATACAAATTCAAAAAATACAATAAGTGAGAAGAACGTTATTTTCAAAGTTTCAAAATGTCTTCAAACTGATATGATTGTTTATAAAAAAGAAAATTTTGAATCGGGTTCGCAATCAACTAAGGATGAAAATTTTAAACGTGCTACTTCCAAGACACCCAAACACTAGAACCACTTTTTTGATTCATTTTTATTATTTTCTTCGATTATAGCACTGTAGTGGTTGACTCTGATACCAATGTTGTGTACTTTTTTGCAACTACAACTACACCAGAGTGCATATCACATTGTCAATCATTTGTATAATTTTTAAATGATGAAAATGAATAAAAACTTGAATTATCTCAAGTACTCGATTCACAATCAGAGAATAACACAATCTATAGAGATTGGTGATCTAAATATATCAATGCCAAAGCTATGGGATGATTTTATCGATATTCAATCGATTAGCTCTCTACCGAAAAAAGAAAATTGAGCGGATTTCAATGAAATCAAATACCGTAACTTTTGTTTTTTCACTCAATTTTAGTATTTTCTTCAATTATAGCACAGAGAGGTTGACTCTAATACCAATATTGTATATATTTTCCTCTGTGTAACAACATACAAATTCAAAAAATACAATAAGTGAGAAGAACGTTATTTTCAAAGTTTCAAAATGACTTCAAACTGATATGATTGTTTATTAAAAAAGAAAATTTTGAATCGAGTTCGCAATCAACTGAGAATAAAAAATTTAAACGTGTTATTTTCAACATACCCAAACACTAGAACCACTTTTTTTAAAATTTTATTATTTTCTTGGATTATAACATCATCGTTGACTCTAATACCAATGTTGTGTACTTTTTGTGACTACATCTACATCAGAGTGCATAAGATTTGTCAATCATTTGTAATTCTCAAATGACGAAAATGAATGAAAATTTGAATCATCTCGTAATACTCACAAAACCTTGAATAACACAATCTACTAGAGACTAGGGAACTAAATATATCAATGCCAAAGCTATCGAAGATTTTTATCGATATTCTAATCGGATTCGCATTCATCGAGAAAAGAAATTGAGCTGGCATTTCAATGAAATTGAAATACCATAACTCTTGTTTTTTCAATCCAATTTTAGTATTTTCCTCGCTTATAGATAGAGGTTGACTTTGATACCAACATTCTATATTTTTCCTCCGCAACAACATACAAATTCAAAATACAATAAGTGAGAAGAACGTTATTTTCAAAGTTTCAAAATGTCTTCAAACCGATATGATTGTTTATAAAAAGAAAATTTTGAATCGGTTCGCAATCAACTAAGGATGAAAATTTTAAACGTGCTACTCCAAGACACCCAAACACTAGAACCACTTTTTTGATTCATTTTTATTATTTTCTTCGATTATAGCACTGTAGTGCTTGACTCTGATACCAATGTTGTGTACTTTTTTGCACTACAACTACATCAGAGGTATATCACATTGTCAATCATTTGTATAATTTTAAATGATGAAAATGAATAAAACTTGAATTATCTCAAGTACTCGATTCACAATCGAGAATAACACAATCTACGAGAGATTGGTGATCTAAATATATCAATGCCAAAGCTTACTGGATGATTTTTATCGATATTCTGAATCAGATAAGCTCTCTACTGAAAAAAGAAAATTGAGCGTGGGTTTCAATGAAATTGAAATACCAGAACTTTTGTTTTTTCAGTTCAATTTTAGTATTTTCTTCAATTATAGCATCGAGAGGTTGACTCTAATACCAATATTGTATATATTTTCCTCTGTGTAACAACATACAAATTCAAAAAATACAATAAGTGAGAAGAACGTTATTTTCAAAGTTTCAAAATGACTTCAAACTGATATGATTGTTTATTAAAAAAGAAAATTTTGAATCGAGTTCGCAATCAACTGAGAATAAAAAATTTAAACGTGTTATTTTCAACATACCCAAACACTAGAACCACTTTTTTTTTAATTTTATTATTTTCTTGGATTATAACACTGTACTGGTTGACTCTAATACCAATGTTGTGTACTTTTTTGTGACTACATCTACATCAGAGTGCATAAGACTTTTGTCAATCATTTATAATTCTCAAATGATGAAAATGAATGAAAATTTGAATCATCTCGTAATACTCACCTCAAAACCTTGGAATAACACAATCTACGAGAGACTAGGGAACTAAATATATCAATGCCAAAGCTTACTGGAAGATTTTTATCGATATTCTGAATCGGATTCGCTATCTACTGAGAAAAGAAAATTGAGCGGGGCATTTCAATGAAATTGAAATACCATAACTCTTGTTTTTTCAATCCAATTTTAGTATTTTCCTCGTTTATAGCACTGTAGAGGTTGACTTTGATACCAACATTCTATATTTTTTCCTCTGTGCAACAACATACAAATTCGAAAATACAATAAGTGAGAAGAACGTTATTTTCAAAGTTTCAAAATGTCTTCAAACTGATATGATTGTTTATAAAAAAGAAAATTTTGAATCGGGTTCGCAATCAACTAAGGATGAAAATTTTAAACGTGCTACTTCCAAGACACCCAAACACTAGAACCACTTTTTTGATTCATTTTTATTATTTTCTTCGATTATAGCACTGTAGTGGTTGACTCTGATACCAATGTTGTGTACTTTTTGCACTACAACTACATCAGAGTATATCACATTGTCAATCATTTGTATAATTTTTAAATGATGAAAATGAATAAAACTTGAATTATCTCAAGTACTCGATTCACAATCAGAGAATAACACAATCTACTAGAGATTGGTGATCTAAATATATCAATGCCAAAGCTATCGGATGATTTTTATCGATATTCTAATCGATTAGCTCTCATCAAAAAAGAAAATTGAGCTGGATTTCAATGAAATCGAAATACCGTAACTTTTGTTTTTCACTCAATTTTAGTATTTTCTTCAATTATAGCATCGAGAGGTTGACTCTAATACCAATATTGTATATATTTTCCTCTATGTAACAACATACAAATTCAAAAAATACAATAAGTGAGAAGAACGTTATTTTCAAAGTTTCAAAATGACTTCAAACTGATATGATTGTTTATTAAAAAAGAAAATTTTGAATCGAGTTCGCAATCAACTGAGAATAAAAAATTTAAACGTGTTATTTTCAACATACCCAAACACTAGAACCACTTTTTTTTTAATTTTATTATTTTCTTGGATTATAACACTGTACTGGTTGACTCTAATACCAATGTTGTGTACTTTTTTGTGACTACATCTACATCAGAGTATAAGACTTTGTCAATCATTTGTAATTTCAAATGACGAAAATGAATGAAAATTTGAATCATCTCGTAATACTCATTCAAAACCTTGAATAACACAATCTACTAGAGACTAGGAACTAAATATATCAATGCCAAAGCTATCGAAGATTTTTATCGATATTCTGAATCGGATTCGCTATCTACTGAGAAAAGAAAATTGAGCGGGGCATTTCAATGAAATTGAAATACCATAACTCTTGTTTTTTCAATCCAATTTTAGTATTTTCTTCAATTATAGCACTGTAGAGGTTGACTTTATACCAATATTCTATATTTTTCCTCGTGCAACAACATACAAATTCAAAATACAATAAGTGAGAAGAACGTTATTTTCAAAGTTTCAAAATGTCTTCAAACTGATATGATTGTTTATAAAAAGAAAATTTTGAATCGGGTTCGCAATCAACTAAGGATGAAAATTTTAAACGTACTACTTCCAAGACACCCAAACACTAGAACCACTTTTTTGATTCATTTTATTATTTTCTTCGATTATAGAAATCAGTAGTGGTTGACTCGATACCAATGTTGTGTACTTTTTTGCACTACAACTACATCAGAAGTGATATCACATTGTCAATCATTTGTAAAATTTTTTAAATGATGAAAATGAATAAAACTTGAATTATCTCAAGTACTGATTCACAATCGAGAATAACACAATCTACTAGAGATTGGTGATCTAAATATATCAATGCCAAAGCTATCGGATGATTTTTATCGATATTCTAATCGATTAGCTTCTACGAAAAAAGAAAATTGAGCTGGATTTCAATGAAATTGAAATACCGTAACTTTTGTTTTTTCAACCAATTTTAGTATTTTCTTCAATTATAGCACGAGAGGTTGACTCTAATACCAATATTGTATATATTTTCCTCTCGTAACAACATACAAATTCAAAAATACAATAAGTGAGAAGAACGTTATTTTCAAAGTTTCAAAATGACTTCAAACCGATATGATTGTTTATTAAAAAGAAAATTTTGAATCGAGTTCGCAATCAACTAGAATAAAAATTTAAACGTGTATTTTCAACATACCCAAACACTAGAACCACTTTTTTATTCATTTTATTATTTTCTTGATTATAACACGTAGGGTTGACTCGATACCAATGTTGTGTACTTTTTTGACTACAACTACATCAGAGTGCATATCACATTGTCAATCATTTGTATAATTTTAAATGATGAAAATGAATGAAAATTTGAATTATCTCAAGTACTCGATTCAAAATCGAATAACACAATCTACAGAGATTAGGATCTAAATATATCAATGCCAAAGCTATCGAATGATTTTTATCGATATTCTGAATCGGATTCGCTATCTACTGAGAAAAGAAAATTGAGCGGGGCATTTCAACGAAATCGAAATACCAGAACTTTTGTTTTTTCAGTTCAATTTTAGTATTTTCTTCAATTATAGCACTGTAGAGGTTGACTTTGATACCAACATTCTATATTTTTTCCTCTGTGCAACAACATACAAATTCGAAAATACAATAAGTGAGAAGAACGTTATTTTCAAAGTTTCAAAATGTCTTCAAACTGATATGATTGTTTATAAAAAAGAAAATTTTGAATCGGGTTCGCAATCAACTAAGGATGAAAATTTTAAACGTGCTACTTCCAAGACACCCAAACACTAGAACCACTTTTTTGATTCATTTTTATTATTTTCTTCGATTATAGCACTATAGTGGTTGACTCGATACCAATGTTGTGTACTTTTTGACTACAACTACATCAGAGTGCATATCACATTGTCAATCATTTGTATAATTTTAAATGATGAAAATGAATAAAACTTGAATTATCTCAAGTACTCGATTCACAATCGAGAATAACACAATCTACAGAGATTGGTGATCTAAATATATCAATGCCAAAGCTATCGGATGATTTTTATCGATATTCTAATCGATTAGCTCTCACAAAAAAGAAAATTGAGTCTTGGGATTTCAATGAAATCGAAATACCTGAACTTTTGTTTTTTCAGTTCAATTTTAGTATTTTCTTCAATTATAGCATTGTAGAGGTTGACTCTAATACCAATATTGTATATATTTTCCTCTGTGTAACAACATACAAATTCAAAAAATACAATAAGTGAGAAGAACGTTATTTTCAAAGTTTCAAAATGACTTCAAACTGATATGATTGTTTATTAAAAAAGAAAATTTTGAATCGAGTTCGCAATCAACTGAGAATAAAAAATTTAAACGTGTTATTTTCAACATACCCAAACACTAGAACCACTTTTTTTAAAATTTTATTATTTTCTTGGATTATAACACTGTACTGGTTGACTCTAATACCAATGTTGTGTACTTTTTTGTGACTACATCTACATCAGAGTGCATAAGACTTTGTAAATCATTTCAGTAATTCTCAAATGACGAAAATGAATGAAAATTTGAATCATCTCGTAATACTCATTCAAAACCTGGAATAACACAATCTACAGAGACTAGGGAACTAAATATATCAATGCCAAAGCTATGGGAAGATTTTTATCGATATTCTAATCGGATTCGCATTCATCGAGAAAAGAAAATTGAGCGGGGCATTTCAATGAAATTGAAATACCATAACTCTTGTTTTTTCAATCCAATTTTAGTATTTTCCTCGTTTATAGCACTGTAGAGGTTGACTTTGATACCAACATTCTATATTTTTCCTCCGGCAACAACATACAAATTCAAAAAATACAATAAGTGAGAAGAACGTTATTTTCAAAGTTTCAAAATGTCTTCAAACTGATATGATTGTTTATAAAAAAGAAAATTTTGAATCGGGTTCGCAATCAACTAAGGATGAAAATTTTAAACGTGCTACTTCCAAGACACCCAAACACTAGAACCACTTTTTTGATTCATTTTTATTATTTTCTTCGATTATAGCACTGTAGTGGTTGACTCGATACCAATGTTGTGTACTTTTTGACTACAACTACATCAGAGTATATCACATTGTCAATCATTTGTATAATTTTTAAATGATGAAAATGAATAAAACTTGAATTATCTCAAGTACTCGATTCACAATCAGAATAACACAATCTACTAGAGATTGGTGATCTAAATATATCAATGCCAAAGCTATCGGATGATTTTTATCGATATTCTAATCGATTAGCTTTCTACGAAAAAAGAAAATTGAGCGGATTTCAATGAAATTGAAATACCGTAACTTTTGTTTTTTCACTCAATTTTAGTATTTTCTTCAATTATAGCATCAGAGGTTGACTCTAATACCAATATTGTATATATTTTCCTCTCGTAACAACATACAAATTCAAAAATACAATAAGTGAGAAGAACGTTATTTTCAAAGTTTCAAAATGACTTCAAACCGATATGATTGTTTATTAAAAAGAAAATTTTGAATCGAGTTCGCAATCAACGAGAATAAAAATTTAAACGTGTTATTTTCAACATACCCAAACACTAGAACCACTTTTTTTAATTTTATTATTTTCTTGGATTATAACACTATCGTTGACTCTAATACCAATGTTGTGTACTTTTTGTGACTACATCTACATCAGAGTGCATAAGATTTGTCAATCATTTCATGAATTTCAAATGACTAAAATGAATGAAAATTTGAATCATCTCGTAATACTCATTCAAAACCTTGAATAACACAATCTACTAGAGACTAGGGAACTAAATATATCAATGCCAAAGCTATCGGAAGATTTTTATCGATATTCAATCGGATTCGCATTCATCGAGAAAAGAAAATTGAGCTGGCATTTCAATGAAATTGAAATACCATAACTCTTGTTTTTTCAATCCAATTTTAGTATTTTCTCGCTTATAGCACTGTAGAGGTTGACTTTGATACCAACATTCTATATTTTTTCCTCTCTGCAACAACATACAAATTCGAAAATACAATAAGTGAGAAGAACGTTATTTTCAAAGTTTCAAAATGTCTTCAAACTGATATGATTGTTTATAAAAAAGAAAATTTTGAATCGGGTTCGCAATCAACTAAGGATGAAAATTTTAAACGTACTACTTCCAAGACACCCAAACACTAGAACCACTTTTTTGATTCATTTTTATTATTTTCTTCGATTATAGCTCTGTAGTGGTTGACTCTGATACCAATGTTGTGTACTTTTTGCACTACAACTACATCAGAGTGATATCACATTGTCAATCATTTGTATAATTTTAAATGATGAAAATGAATAAAAACTTGAATTATCTCGAAGTACTCGATTCACAATCGAAGAATAACACAATCTACGAGAGATTGGTGATCTAAATATATCAATGCCAAAGCTATCGGATGATTTTTATCGATATTCTAATCGATTAGCTTTCATCGAAAAAGAAAATTGAGCTGGATTTCAATGAAATCGAAATACCAGAACTTTTGTTTTTTCAGTTCAATTTTAGTATTTTCTTCAATTATAGAACTGTAGAGGTTGACTCTAATACCAATATTGTATATATTTTCCTCTGTGTAACAACATACAAATTCAAAAAATACAATAAGTGAGAAGAACGTTATTTTCAAAGTTTCAAAATGACTTCAAACTGATATGATTGTTTATTAAAAAAGAAAATTTTGAATCGAGTTCGCAATCAACTGAGAATAAAAAATTTAAACGTGTTATTTTCAACATACCCAAACACTAGAACCACTTTTTTTAATTTTATTATTTTCTTGGATTATAACACTCATCGGTTGACTCTAATACCAATGTTGTGTACTTTTTGTGACTACATCTACATCAGAGTATAAGACTTTGTCAATCATTTATGAATTTCAAATGACAAAATGAATGAAAATTTGAATCATCTCTAATACTCATTCAAAACCTTGAATAACACAATCTACAGAGACTAGGGAACTAAATATATCA
>CM040971.1:22007097-22049701 GCA_022985045.1 Macadamia tetraphylla
CATACAAATTCAAAAAATACAATAAGTGAGAAGAGCGTTATTTTCAAAGTTTCAAAATGACTTCAAGCGATATGATTGTTTATTAAAAAGAAAATTTTGAATCGAGTTACAATCAATTGGAATAAAAAATTTAAGCGTGTTATTTTCAACATACCCAAAACTAGAACCACTTTTTTTTAATTTTATTATTTTCTTGGGTTATAACCTTTATTTTGGGTTTACTCTAATACCAATGTTGTGTACTTTTTTGACTACATCTACCTTTGTAGTGCATAAGACTTTTTTCAATCATTTCGTAAATTTTCAAATGGAAAATGAATGAAAATTTGAATCATCTCTAATACTCGATTCAAAACCTTGGAATAACACAATCTCGAGAGTAGGGAACTAAATATATCAATGCCAAAGCTTCTGGAAGATTTTTTTCGATATTTGAATCGGATTAGCTATCTCTTGGAAAAGAAAATTGGCGGGGCATTTCAATGAAATTGAAATACAGAACTCTTGTTTTCAATCAATTTTAGTATTTTCTCGATTTAAAGCATTTAGAGGTTGACTTTGATACCAACATTTATATTTTTCCCTGTGCAACAACATACAAATTCGAAAATACAATAAGTGAGAAGAGCGTTATTTTCAAAGTTTCAAAATGTCTTCAGCGATATGATTGTTTATAAAAAGAAAATTTTGAATCGGGTTCGCAATCAACTAAGGATGAAAATTTTAAGCGTGCTATTTCAAGACACCCAAACACTAGAACCACTTTTTTGATTCATTTTATTATTTTCTTGATTATAACCTTTGTAGTGGTTGACTCGATACCAATGTTTGTACTTTTTGCGACTACAACTACTGCTGTGTGCATATCACATTGTCAATCATTTGTACAATTTTTAAATGATGAAAATGAATAAAACTTGAATTATCTCAAGTACTCGATTCACAAGTAGAATAACACAATCTGAAAATTGGTGATCTAAATATATCAATGCCAAAGCTTCTTGGATGATTTTTATCGATATTACGAATCGGATTAGCTTCTCTTTGAAAAAAAAAATTAGCGTTGGATTTTAATGAAATTGAAATACAGAACTTTTGTTTTTGGTTCAATTTTATATTTTCTTCAATTATAGCCTTTGTGAGGTTGACTCTAATACCAATATTGTATATATTTTCCTCGTGTAACAACATACAAATTCAAAAATACAATAAGTGAGGAAAACGTTATTTTCAAAGTTTCAAAATGACTTCAATGATATGATTGTTTATTAAAAAGAAAATTTTGAATCGGTTCAATCAGCAGAATAAAAAATTTTAAGCGTGTTATTTTCAACATACCCAAACACTAGAACCACTTTTTTTTAATTTTATTATTTTCTTGGATTATAACACTATCTTTTGACTCCAAAACAATGTTGTGTACTTTTTGTGACTACATCTACCTTTAGTGCATAAGACTTTTGTAAAACATTTGGTAATTCTCAAATGGCGAAAATGAATGAAAATTTGAATCATCTCGTAATACCCTCAAACCTTTGGAATAACCAATCTCCGAGAGACTAGGGAACTAAATATATCAATGCCAAAGTTTCTGAAGATTATTATCGATATTACAATCGGATTAACTATCTCTTGAAAAAGAAAATTGGCGGGGCATTTCAATGAAATTGAAATACCGAACTCTTGTTTTTCAATCCAATTTTAGTATTTTCTCGTTTATAGCATTGTAGAGGTTGACTTTGATACCAACATTCTATATTTTTCCTCGTGCAACAACATACAAATTCGAAAATACAATAAGTGAGAAGACGTTATTTTCAAAGTTTCAAAATGCTTCAATGATATGATTGTTTATAAAAAGAAAATTTTGAATCGGTTACAATCAACTAAATGAAAATTTAAGCGTGCTACTTCAAGAACCCAAACACTAGAACCACTTTTTGATTCATTTTATTATTTTCTTGATTATAGCCTTTGTAGTGGTTGACTCGATACCAATGTTGTGTACTTTTTTGCCTACACTACACGTAGTGCATATCACATTTCAATCATTTGTATAATTTTTAAAGTGAAAATGAATAAAAACTTGAATTATCTCGAATACTCGATTCACAACTAGAATAACACAATCTCGAAGTTGGTGATCTAATATATCAATGCCAAAACTTCTTTGGATGATTTTTATCGATATTACAATCGGATTAGCTCTCTCGAAAAAGAAAATTGAGTGGGATTTTAATGAAATGAAATACCAAACTTTGTTTTCAATTCAATTTTATATTTTCTTCAATTATAGCCTTTGAGGTTGACTCTAATACCAATATTGTATATATTTTCCTCTGTAACAACATCAAATTCAAAAATACAATAAGTGAGAAGAGCGTTATTTTCAAAGTTTCAAAATGACTTCAATGATATGATTGTTTATAAAAAGAAAATTTTGAATCGAGTTAGCAATCAATCTGAGAATAAGAAAATTTAAGCGTGTTATTTTCAAGACATACCCAAACCTAGAACCACTTTTTATTCAATTTTATTATTTTCTTGATTATAACACTTTATGGTTGACTCAGATACCAATGTTGTGTACTTTTTTGACTACACTACTTTGTAGTGCATAAACTATTGTCAATCATTTGTAATTCTTCAAATGATGAAAATGAATGAAAACTTGAATATCTCGTAATACTCGATTCAAACCTAGAATAACACAATCTCGAGAGATATGGTGACTAAATATATCAATGCCAAAGCTTCTTGGATAGATTTTTATCGATATTACGAATCGGATTAGCTATCTCTTGAGAAAAGAAAATTGGGGGATTTCAATGAAATTGAAATACAGAACTCTTGTTTTTCAATCCAATTTTAGTATTTTCTCGTTTATAGCTTATAGAGGTTGACTTTGATACCAACATTCTATATTTTTCCTCTGCAACAACATACAAATTCGAAAATACAATAAGTGAGAAGAGCGTTATTTTCAAAGTTTCAAAATGTCTTCAATGATATGATTGTTTATAAAAAGAAAATTTTGAATCGGGTTCAATCAACTAAGGATGAAAATTTTAAGCGTGCTACTTCAAGACACCCAAACACTAGAACCACTTTTTGATTCATTTTATTATTTTCTTCGATTATAGCACTGTAGTGGTTGACTCTGATACCAATGTTGTGTACTTTTTTGCGACTACAACTACACTGTAGTGCATATCACATTGTCAATCATTTGTACAATTTTTAAATGATGAAAATGAATAAAAACTTGAATTATCTCGAAGTACTCGATTCACTGAGTAGAATAACACAATCTCGGAGATTGGTGATCTAAATATATCAATGCCAAAGCTTACTGGATGATTTTTATCGATATTCTGAATCAGATAAGCTCTCTACTGAAAAAAGAAAATTGAGCGTGGGTTTCAATGAAATTGAAATACCAGAACTTTTGTTTTTTCAGTTCAATTTTAGTATTTTCTTCAATTATAGCACTGTAGAGGTTGACTCTAATACCAATATTGTATATATTTTCCTCGTGTAACAACATACAAATTCAAAAATACAATAAGTGAGAAGAGCGTTATTTTCAAAGTTTCAAAATGACTTCAAGCGATATGATTGTTTATTAAAAAGAAAATTTTGAATCGAGTTACAATCAATGAGAATAAAAAATTTAAGCGTGTTATTTTCAACATACCCAAACACTAGAACCACTTTTTTTAATTTTATTATTTTCTTGGATTATAACACTATCTTTGGTTGACTCTAATACCAATGTTGTGTACTTTTTGTGACTACATCTACCTTGTAGTGCATAAGACTTTTGTAATCATTTCGTAATTCTCAAATGGCGAAAATGAATGAAAATTTGAATCATCTCGTAATACTCATCAAAACCTTGGAATAACACAATCTAGAGACTAGGGAACTAAATATATCAATGCCAAAGCTTCTTTGGGAAAATTTTTATCGATATTACGAATCGGATTAGCTATCTCTTGAGAAAAGAAAATTGAGCGGGGCATTTCAACGAAATTGAAATACCAGAACTCTTGTTTTTTCAATCCAATTTTAGTATTTTCCTCGTTTATAGCATTGTAGAGGTTGACTTTGATACCAACATTCTATATTTTTTCCTCTGTGCAACAACATACAAATTCGAAAATACAATAAGTGAGAAGAACGTTATTTTCAAAGTTTCAAAATGTCTTCAACTGATATGATTGTTTATAAAAAGAAAATTTTGAATCGGGTTACAATCAACTAAGGATGAAAATTTTAAGCGTGCTACTTCCAAGACACCCAAACACTAGAACCACTTTTTTGATTCATTTTTATTATTTTCTTTGATTATAGCACTGTAGTGGTTGACTCTGATACCAATGTTGTGTACTTTTTTGCGACTACAACTACACTGTAGTGCATATCACATTGTCAATCATTTGTATAATTTTTAAATGATGAAAATGAATAAAAACTTGAATTATCTCGAAGTACTCGATTCACAACCGTAGAATAACACAATCTACGAGAGATTGGTGATCTAAATATATCAATGCCAAAGCTTACTGGATGATTTTTATCGATATTCTGAATCAGATTAGCTCTCTACTGAAAAATAAAAATTAAGCGTTGGATTTTAATGAAATTGAAATACCAGAACTTTTGTTTTTTCAGTTCAATTTTAGTATTTTCTTCAATTATAGCACTGTAGAGGTTGACTCTAATACCAATATTGTATATATTTTCCTCTGTGTAACAACATACAAATTCAAAAAATACAATAAGTGAGAAGAACGTTATTTTCAAAGTTTCAAAATGACTTCAAACTGATATGATTGTTTATTAAAAAAGAAAATTTTGAATCGAGTTCGCAATCAACTGAGAATAAAAAATTTAAACGTGTTATTTTCAACATACCCAAACACTAGAACCACTTTTTTTTAATTTTATTATTTTCTTGGATTATAACCTTTTCTTGGTTGACTCTAATACCAATGTTGTGTACTTTTTGTGACTACATCTACCTGTAGTGCATAAGACTTTGTCAATCATTTCGTAATTCTCAAATGGAAAATGAATGAAAATTTGAATCATCTCGTAATACTCGATTCAAAACCTTGGAATAACACAATCTACGAGACTAGGGACTAAATATATCAATGCCAAAGCTTCTTGGAAGATTTTTATCGATATTACGAATCGGATTAGCTATCTCTTGAGAAAAGAAAATTGGCGGGGCATTTCAATGAAATTGAAATACGAACTCTTGTTTTTCAATCCAATTTTAGTATTTTCTCGTTTATAGCATTATGAGGTTGACTTTGATACCAACATTCTATATTTTTCCTCGTGCAACAACATACAAATTCGAAAATACAATAAGTGAGAAGAGCGTTATTTTCAAAGTTTCAAAATGTCTTCAAGATATGATTGTTTATAAAAGAAAATTTTGAATCGGGTTAGCAATCAACTAAGGATGAAAATTTTAAGCGTGCTACTTCAAGACACCCAAACACTAGAACCACTTTTTGATTCATTTTATTATTTTCTTGATTATAACTTTAGTGGTTGACTCGATACCAATGTTGTGTACTTTTTTGCGACTACAACTACATTGTAGTGCATATCACATTGTCAATCATTTGTACAATTTTTAAATGATGAAAATGAATAAAAACTTGAATTATCTCGAAGTACTCGATTCTGCAAGTAGAATAACACAATCTCGAGAGATTGGTGATCTAAATATATCAATGCCAAAGCTTCTTGGATGATTTTTATCGATATTACGAATCGGATTAGCTCTCTCTTGAAAAAGAAAATTGGCGTGGGATTTCAATGAAATTGAAATACGAACTTTGTTTTTAGGTTCAATTTTAATATTTTCTTCAATTATAGCCTTTGTGAGGTTGACTCTAATACCAATATTGTATATATTTTCCTCTGTGTAACAACATACAAATTCAAAAAATACAATAAGTGAGAAGAACGTTATTTTCAAAGTTTCAAAATGACTTCAAACTGATATGATTGTTTATTAAAAAAGAAAATTTTGAATCGAGTTACAATCAATGAGAATAAAAAATTTAAGCGTGTTATTTTCAACATACCCAAACACTAGAACCACTTTTTTTAATTTTATTATTTTCTTGGATTATAACACTATACTGGTTGACTCTAATACCAATGTTGTGTACTTTTTTGTGACTACATCTACACTGTAGTGCATAAGACTTTTGTAAATCATTTGCGTAATTCTCAAATGACGAAAATGAATGAAAATTTGAATCATCTCGTAATACTCGATTCAAAACCTTGGAATAACACAATCTACGAGAGGGACTAAATATATCAATGCCAAAGCTTCTTTGGAAGATTTTTATCGATATTCTGAATCGGATTCGCTATCTACTGAGAAAAGAAAATTGAGCGGGGCATTTCAACGAAATTGAAATACCAGAACTCTTGTTTTTTCAATCCAATTTTAGTATTTTCCTCGTTTATAGCATTGTAGAGGTTGACTTTGATACCAACATTCTATATTTTTTCCTCTGTGCAACAACATACAAATTCGAAAATACAATAAGTGAGAAGAACGTTATTTTCAAAGTTTCAAAATGTCTTCAAACTGATATGATTGTTTATAAAAAAGAAAATTTTGAATCGGGTTCGCAATCAACTAAGGATGAAAATTTTAAACGTGCTACTTCAAGACACCCAAACACTAGAAC
Organism: Macadamia tetraphylla; assembly: GCA_022985045.1. Lineage (NCBI taxonomy): Eukaryota > Viridiplantae > Streptophyta > Magnoliopsida > Proteales > Proteaceae > Macadamia > Macadamia tetraphylla. The sequence goes on from CM040971.1 coordinate 22,013,832, forward strand.
CACTTTTTTGATTCATTTTTATTATTTTCTTCGATTATAGCACTGTAGTGGTTGACTCTGATACCAATGTTGTGTACTTTTTTGCGACTACAACTACACTGTAGTGCATATCACATTGTCAATCATTTGTACAATTTTTAAATGATGAAAATGAATAAAAACTTGAATTATCTCGAAGTACTCGATTCACAACCGTAGAATAACACAATCTACGAGAGATTGGTGATCTAAATATATCAATGCCAAAGCTTACTGGATGATTTTTATCGATATTCTGAATCAGATTAGCTCTCTACTGAAAAAAGAAAATTGAGCGTGGGATTTCAATGAAATTGAAATACCAGAACTTTTGTTTTTTCAGTTCAATTTTAGTATTTTCTTCAATTATAGCACTGTAGAGGTTGACTCTAATACCAATATTGTATATATTTTCCTCTGTGTAACAACATACAAATTCAAAAATACAATAAGTGAGAAGAGCGTTATTTTCAAAGTTTCAAAATGACTTCAAGCGATATGATTGTTTATTAAAAAGAAAATTTTGAATCGAGTTAGCAATCAATGAGAATAAAAATTTAAGCGTGTTATTTTCAACATACCCAAACACTAGAACCACTTTTTTAATTTTATTATTTTCTTGGATTATAACACTATCTTTGGTTGACTCTAATACCAATGTTGTGTACTTTTTTGTGACTACATCTACACTGTAGTGCATAAGACTTTTGTCAATCATTTGCGTAATTCTCAAATGGCGAAAATGAATGAAAATTTGAATCATCTCGTAATACTCGATTCAAAACCTTGGAATAACACAATCTCGAGAGACTAGGGAACTAAATATATCAATGCCAAAGCTTCTTTGGAAGATTTTTATCGATATTACGAATCGGATTAGCTATCTCTTGAGAAAAGAAAATTGGCGGGGCATTTCAATGAAATTGAAATACCAGAACTCTTGTTTTTCAATCCAATTTTAGTATTTTCTCGTTTATAGCTTGTAGAGGTTGACTTTGATACCAACATTCTATATTTTTCCTCGTGCAACAACATACAAATTCGAAAATACAATAAGTGAGAAGAGCGTTATTTTCAAAGTTTCAAAATGTCTTCAACGATATGATTGTTTATAAAAAGAAAATTTTGAATCGGGTTAAATCAACTAAGGATGAAAATTTTAAGCGTCTACTTCAAGACACCCAAACACTAGAACCACTTTTTGATTCATTTTATTATTTTCTTGATTATACTTTGATGGTTGACTCGATACCAATGTTGTGTACTTTTTGGACTACAACTACTTGTAGTGCATATCACATTGTCAATCATTTGTACAATTTTAAATGATGAAAATGAATAAAAACTTGAATTATCTCGAAGTACTCGATTCTGGCAAGTAGAATAACACAATCTCGAAGATTGGTGATCTAAATATATCAATGCCAAAGCTTCTTTGGATGATTTTTATCGATATTACGAATCAGATTAGCTCTCTCTTGAAAAAGAAAATTGAGCGTGGGATTTCAATGAAATTGAAATACGAACTTTTGTTTTTAGTTCAATTTATATTTTCTTCAATTATAGCCTTTGTAGAGGTTGACTCTAATACCAATATTGTATATATTTTCCTCGTGTAACAACATACAAATTCAAAAATACAATAAGTGAGAAGAGCGTTATTTTCAAAGTTTCAAAATGACTTCAAGCGATATGATTGTTTATTAAAAAGAAAATTTTGAATCGAGTTAGCAATCAATGAGAATAAAAAATTTAAACGTGTTATTTTCAACATCCCAAACACTAGAACCACTTTTTTTTTAATTTTATTATTTTCTTGGATTATAACACTATACTGGTTGACTCTAATACCAATGTTGTGTACTTTTTTGTGACTACATCTACACTGTAGTGCATAAGACTTTTGTAAATCATTTGCGTAATTCTCAAATGACGAAAATGAATGAAAATTTGAATCATCTCGTAATACTCAGCTCAAAACCTTGGAATAACACAATCTACGAGAGACTAGGGAACTAAATATATCAATGCCAAAGCTTACTGGAAGATTTTTATCGATATTCTGAATCGGATTCGCTATCTACTGAGAAAAGAAAATTGAGCGGGGCATTTCAATGAAATTGAAATACCATAACTCTTGTTTTTTCAATCCAATTTTAGTATTTTCCTCGTTTATAGCATTGTAGAGGTTGACTTTGATACCAACATTCTATATTTTTTCCTCTGTGCAACAACATACAAATTCGAAAATACAATAAGTGAGAAGAACGTTATTTTCAAAGTTTCAAAATGTCTTCAAGCGATATGATTGTTTATAAAAAGAAAATTTTGAATCGGGTTACAATCAACTAAGGATGAAAATTTTAAGCGTGCTACTTCAAGACACCCAAACACTAGAACCACTTTTTTGATTCATTTTTATTATTTTCTTCGATTATAGCACTGTAGTGGTTGACTCTGATACCAATGTTGTGTACTTTTTTGCGACTACAACTACACTGTAGTGCATATCACATTGTCAATCATTTGTACAATTTTTAAATGATGAAAATGAATAAAAACTTGAATTATCTCGAAGTACTCGATTCACAACCGTAGAATAACACAATCTACGAGAGATTGGTGATCTAAATATATCAATGCCAAAGCTTACTGGATGATTTTTATCGATATTCTGAATCAGATTAGCTCTCTACTGAAAAAAGAAAATTGAGCGTGGGATTTCAATGAAATCGAAATACGAACTTTGTTTTTGATTCAATTTAATATTTTCTTCAATTATAGCCTTTTTAGAGGTTGACTCTAATACCAATATTGTATATATTTTCCTCTGTGTAACAACATACAAATTCAAAAAATACAATAAGTGAGAAGAACGTTATTTTCAAAGTTTCAAAATGACTTCAAACTGATATGATTGTTTATTAAAAAGAAAATTTTGAATCGAGTTAGCAATCAATGAGAATAAAAATTTAAGCGTGTTATTTTCAACATACCCAAACACTAGAACCACTTTTTTTTTAATTTTATTATTTTCTTGGATTATAACACTGTACTGGTTGACTCTAATACCAATGTTGTGTACTTTTTTGTGACTACATCTACATTGTAGTGCATAAGACTTTTGTAAATCATTTGCGTAATTCTCAAATGGCGAAAATGAATGAAAATTTGAATCATCTCGTAATACTCGATTCAAAACCTTGGAATAACACAATCTACGAGAGACTAGGGAACTAAATATATCAATGCCAAAGCTTACTGGAAGATTTTTATCGATATTCTGAATCGGATTCGCTATCTACTGAGAAAAGAAAATTGAGCGGGGCATTTCAATGAAATTGAAATACCATAACTCTTGTTTTTTCAATCCAATTTTAGTATTTTCCTCGTTTATAGCATTGTAGAGGTTGACTTTGATACCAACATTCTATATTTTTTCCTCTGTGCAACAACATACAAATTCGAAAATACAATAAGTGAGAAGAACGTTATTTTCAAAGTTTCAAAATGTCTTCAAACTGATATGATTGTTTATAAAAAAGAAAATTTTGAATCGGGTTCGTAATCAACTAAGGATGAAAATTTTAAACGTGCTACTCCAAGACACCCAAACACTAGAACCACTTTTTTGATTCATTTTTATTATTTTCTTCGATTATAGCACTGTAGTGGTTGACTCTGATACCAATGTTGTGTACTTTTTTGCGACTACAACTACACTGTAGTGCATATCACATTGTCAATCATTTGTACAATTTTTAAATGATGAAAATGAATAAAAACTTGAATTATCTCGAAGTACTCGATTCGGCGTAGAATAACACAATCTCGAGAGATTGGTGATCTAAATATATCAATGCCAAAGCTTCTTTTGGGTGATTTTTATCGATATTACGAATCGGATTAGCTCTCTCTTGAAAAAGAAAATTGAGCGTGGGATTTCAATGAAATTGAAATACAGAACTTTTGTTTTTCAGTTCAATTTAATATTTTCTTCAATTATAGCTTGTGAGGTTGACTCTAATACCAATATTGTATATATTTTCCTCGTGTAACAACATACAAATTCAAAAATACAATAAGTGAGAAGAGCGTTATTTTCAAAGTTTCAAAATGACTTCAAGCGATATGATTGTTTATTAAAAGAAAATTTTGAATCGAGTTACAATCAATGAGAATAAAAAATTTAAGCGTGTTATTTTCAACATACCCAAACACTAGAACCACTTTTTTTAATTTTATTATTTTCTTGGATTATAACACTTCTTGGTTGACTCTAATACCAATGTTGTGTACTTTTTGTGACTACATCTACTTTGTAGTGCATAAGACTTTTGTCAAAACATTTGCGTAATTCTCAAATGGCGAAAATGAATGAAAATTTGAATCATCTCGTAATACTCGATCAAAACCTTGGAATAACACAATCTCGAGAGACTAGGGACTAAATATATCAATGCCAAAGCTTCTTGGAAGATTTTTATCGATATTACGAATCGGATTAGCTATCTCTTGAGAAAGAAAATTGGCGGGGCATTTCAATGAAATTGAAATACCATAACTCTTGTTTTTTAATCCAATTTTAGTATTTTCCTCGTTTATAGCATTGTGAGGTTGACTTTGATACCAACATTCTATATTTTTTCCTCTGTGCAACAACATACAAATTCGAAAATACAATAAGTGAGAAGAGCGTTATTTTCAAAGTTTCAAAATGTCTTCAAGCTGATATGATTGTTTATAAAAAGAAAATTTTGAATCGGGTTGCAATCAACTAAGGATGAAAATTTTAAGCGTGCTACTTCAAGACACCCAAACACTAGAACCACTTTTTGATTCATTTTATTATTTTCTTGATTATACCTTGTAGTGGTTGACTCGATACCAATGTTGTGTACTTTTTGCGACTACAACTACTTGTAGTGCATATCACATTGTCAATCATTTGTACAATTTTAAATGATGAAAATGAATAAAAACTTGAATTATCTCGAAGTACTCGATTCAACGCGTAGAATAACACAATCTCGAGAGATTGGTGATCTAAATATATCAATGCCAAAGCTTCTTGGATGATTTTTATCGATATTACGAATCGGATTAGCTATCTCTTGAGAAAAGAAAAGGGGGGTTTTTAAAAAATTAAATAAAATTTTTTTTTAAACAATTTTTAAAATTTTTTAATTTTAAACCTTTTATTAAATAAAATTTTATATTTTTTAAAAATAAAATTAAAAAATAAAAAAGTAAAGAGGATTTTCAAATTTCAAAAAACTTCAAATATGATTTTTTTAAAAAAAAATTTTTAATCGGTTTGCAATTAAATAAAATTTTGGGTTTTTTCAAATACCCAAAATAGAACCCTTTTTTTTTTAATTTTTTTTTTTCTTGATTTAAACTTTGGTTATCTAAACCAAAGGTGATTTTTGACTCACTCCTTTATGCAAAACTTGAAACATTTCAATCTAAAACAAAATGAATAAAATCTTGAAATTTATTTCAAAATTGAATAAAAAATCTCGAAAAAATATATATCCCAAAATTTGGGGAAATTTTATGATTTCAATCATTTATTCTGAAAAAAAAAATTGGGGGATTTAATAAATTAAATACTAATCTTTTTTAACCAATTTTAATTTTTTCATTATAGCATTTTTTTGGGGGTTATTTCCAAATTTAATTTTTCCTTAAAAATAAAATTAAAAACAATAAGTGAAAAACGAAAATTTAAAATGTCTTCAGAAATAATGATTTTTATAAAAGAATTTGAATGGGGACAATCAACTTGGATAAAATTTAAGCCTACTTAAAAAATAAATAAAACTTTTTGATTATTTATTTTTTTCATTATAATTATGGTTCTAAAAGATTGGATTTTTGGACTAAATCGTTGTTTTTCAAAAAATTTTTAAAAGATGAAAAAAATTTGTTTTTTCTCTTCACAACGTAGAATAACACAATTTTAGTTGGGACAAATATATCAATAAAAAGAAATTTAAAGTTCAAATGATAATTTTTAAAAAAATTGAACATTATATGTATTTACGTTATTTTACTCACAAACATTTTATTTATATTTCTTGGATAAACTATCTGTATCAATCAATGTGATTTGAATCTCTTCAAAACTTGAACAAATCTAGAAGAATAATAATCATCCAAACTAAACTGAATAAACAATTAGACTGAAAAATTAATTGAAATTATCGTTCAATCGATAGTATTCGAAAGAATGGGATTTAAAATATATTTTTCAACAATTATCGTATTTTATTTAAATTCATTTTTTTTAAAAAAAAATAAAATCCCCAAATAGCCATTGTCAATCATTTGTACAATTTTAAATGATGAAAATGAATAAAAACTTGAATTATCTCGAAGTACTCGATTACTACGTAGAATAACACAATCTCGAGATTGGTGATCTAAATATATCAATGCCAAAGCTTCTTGGATGATTTTTATCGATATTACGAATCGATTAGCTCTCTCTTGAAAAAGAAAATTGGCTGGATTTAATGAAATTGAAATACCGAACTTTTGTTTTCAGTTCAATTTAATATTTTCTTCAATTATAGCCTTTGTGAGGTTGACTCTAATACCAATATTGTATATATTTTCCTCTGTGTAACAACATACAAATTCAAAAAATACAATTAGTGAGAAGAACGTTATTTTCAAAGTTTCAAAATGACTTCAAACTGATATGATTGTTTATTAAAAAAGAAAATTTTGAATCGAGTTCGCAATCAACTGAGAATAAAAAATTTAAACGTGTTATTTTCAACATACCCAAACACTAGAACCACTTTTTTTTTAATTTTATTATTTTCTTGGATTATAACACTATACTGGTTGACTCTAATACCAATGTTGTGTACTTTTTTGTGACTACATCTACACTGTAGTGCATAAGACTTTTGTCAATCATTTGCGTAATTCTCAAATGACGAAAATGAATGAAAATTTGAATCATCTCGTAATACTCAGCTCAAAACCTTGGAATAACACAATCTACGAGAGACTAGGGAACTAAATATATCAATGCCAAAGCTTACTGGAAGATTTTTATCGATATTCTGAATCGGATTCGCTATCTACTGAGAAAAGAAAATTGAGCGGGGCATTTCAACGAAATTGAAATACCAGAACTCTTGTTTTTTCAATCCAATTTTAGTATTTTCCTCGTTTATAGCATTGTAGGTTGACTTTGATACCAACATTCTATATTTTTTCCTCTGTGCAACAACATACAAATTCGAAAATACAATAAGTGAGAAGAACGTTATTTTCAAAGTTTCAAAATGTCTTCAAACTGATATGATTGTTTATAAAAAAGAAAATTTTGAATAAAAATAAAATTTAAATCCATTAACTTTTTACTAATATTTGGAAAATTTTAAACCATTTTTGGATTTTCTTCATTATAACAAAAAATTTTGGGTTTTAATAACCAAAAAATTGTTATTTTTAACTTAAAAACTTAGAGTCATAAGAAAACTAATTTTAACTCTCCAAATGACCCCAACCCATCCACTCTCATCACCCCGCAACCCTCCCCTCCCCCCCCCCCCCCCCCCCCCCCCCCCCCCCCCCCCCCCCCCCCCCCCCCCCCCCCCCCCCCCCCCCCCCCCCCCCCCCCCCCCCCCCCCCCCCCCCCCCCCCCCCCCCCCCCCCCCCAAAAAAAAAAAAAAAAAAAAAAAAAAAAAAAAAAAAAAAAAAAAAAAAAAAAAAAAAAAAAAAAAAAAAAAAAAAAAAAAAAAAAAAAAAAAAAAAAAAAAAAAAAAAAAAAAAAAAAAAAAAAAAAAAAAAAAAAAAAAAAAAAAAAAAAAAAAAAAAAAAAAAAAAAAAAAAAAAAAAAAAAAAAAAAAAAAAAAAAAAAAAAAAAAAAAAAAAAAAAAAAAAAAAAAAAAAAAAAAAAAAAAAAAAAAAAAAAAAAAAAAAAAAAAAAAAAAAAAAAAAAAAAAAAAAAAAAAAAAAAAAAAAAAAAAAAAAAAAAAAAAAAAAAAAAAAAAAAAAAAAAAAAAAAAAAAAAAAAAAAAAAAAAAAAAAAAAAAAAAAAAAAAAAAAAAAAAAAAAAAAAAAAAAAAAAAACGGGTTACAATCAACTAAGGATGAAAATTTTAAACGTGCTACTCCAAGACACCCAAACACTAGAACCACTTTTTTGATTCATTTTTATTATTTTCTTCGATTATAGCACTGTAGTGGTTGACTCTGATACCAATGTTGTGTACTTTTTTGCGACTACAACTACACTGTAGTGCATATCACATTGTCAATCATTTGTACAATTTTTAAATGATGAAAATGAATAAAAACTTGAATTATCTCGAAGTACTCGATTCACAACCGTAGAATAACACAATCTACGAGAGATTGGTGATCTAAATATATCAATGCCAAAGCTTACTGGATGATTTTTATCGATATTCTGAATCAGATAAGCTCTCTACTGAAAAAAGAAAATTGAGCGTGGGTTTCAATGAAATTGAAATACGAACTTTGTTTTCATTCAATTTAATATTTTCTTCAATTATAGCACTGTAGAGGTTGACTCTAATACCAATATTGTATATATTTTCCTCTGTGTAACAACATACAAATTCGAAAAATACAATAAGTGAGAAGAACGTTATTTTCAAAGTTTCAAAATGACTTCAAACTGATATGATTGTTTATTAAAAAAGAAAATTTTGAATCGAGTTAGCAATCAATCAGAATAAAAATTTAAGCGTGTTATTTCAACATCCCAAACACTAGAACCACTTTTTTTAAATTTTATTATTTTCTTGGATTATAACCTTTGTGGTTGACTCTAATACCAATGTTGTGTACTTTTTGTGACTACAACTACTTGTAGTGCATATACATTGTCAATCATTTGCGTAATTTTCAAATGCGAAAATGAATAAAATTGAATATCTCGAATACTCGATTCAAAACCGGAATAACACAATCTCGAGAGATTGGGACTAAATATATCAATGCCAAAGCTTCTTGGAAGATTTTTATCGATATTACGAATCGGATTAGCTATCTCTTGAAAAAGAAAATTGGCGGGGCATTTCAATGAAATTGAAATACCAAACTCTTGTTTTTCAATCCAATTTTAGTATTTTCTCGTTTATAGCATTGTAGAGGTTGACTTTGATACCAACATTTATATTTTTCCTCTGTGAACAACATACAAATTCAAAATACAATAAGTGAGAAGAGCGTTATTTTCAAAGTTTCAAAATGTCTTCAAGCGATATGATTGTTTATAAAAAGAAAATTTTGAATCGGGTTACAATCAACTAAGGATGAAAATTTTAAGCGTGCTACTTCAAGACACCCAAACACTAGAACCACTTTTTGTTCATTTTATTATTTTCTTGATTATACTTTTAGTGGTTTACTGAATACCAAAGTTGTTATTTTTCGACTACAACTACCCTGAGTGCATATCACATTGTAATCATTTTTAAATTTTTTAAAAGATAAAATGAAAAAAAATTGAATTTCTCGAATACTCGATTGCACTAGAAAACACAATTGAGGTTGGTGATCTAAATATATCAATCCAAAGCTTCTTTGGATGATTTTTTCGATATTCAATATTAGTTCTCTAAAAAAAAATTATGGGGTTTCAATGAAATTTAAATACAAAATTTGTTTTTCAGTTCAATTTAATATTTTCTTCAATTATAGCCTTTGTGAGGTTGACTCTAATACCAATATTGTATATATTTTCCTCGTGTAACAACATACAAATTCAAAAATACAATAAGTGAGAAGAGCGTTATTTTCAAAGTTTCAAAATGACTTCAAACTGATATGATTGTTTATTAAAAAAGAAAATTTTGAATCGAGTTCGCAATCAACTGAGAATAAAAAATTTAAACGTGTTATTTTCAACATACCCAAACACTAGAACCACTTTTTTTAATTTTATTATTTTCTTGGATTATAACATTGTACTGGTTGACTCTAATACCAATGTTGTGTACTTTTTTGTGACTACATCTACATTGTAGTGCATAAGACTTTTGTAAATCATTTGCGTAATTCTCAAATGACGAAAATGAATGAAAATTTGAATCATCTCGTAATACTCAGCTCAAAACCTTGGAATAACACAATCTACGAGAGACTAGGGAACTAAATATATCAATGCCAAAGCTTACTGGAAGATTTTTATCGATATTCTGAATCGGATTCGCTATCTACTGAGAAAAGAAAATTGAGCGGGGCATTTCAATGAAATTGAAATACCATAACTCTTGTTTTTTCAATCCAATTTTAGTATTTTCCTCGTTTATAGCACTGTAGAGGTTGACTTTGATACCAACATTCTATATTTTTTCCTCTGTGCAACAACATACAAATTCGAAAATACAATAAGTGAGAAGAACGTTATTTTCAAAGTTTCAAAATGTCTTCAAACTGATATGATTGTTTATAAAAAAGAAAATTTTGAATCGGGTTACAATCAACTAAGGATGAAAATTTTAAGCGTGCTACTTCAAGACACCCAAACACTAGAACCACTTTTTGATTCATTTTATTATTTTCTTGATTATAGCACTGTAGTGGTTGACTCTGATACCAATGTTGTGTACTTTTTGCGACTACAACTACTTGTAGTGCATATCACATTGTCAATCATTTGTACAATTTTAAATGATGAAAATGAATAAAAACTTGAATTATCTCGAAGTACTCGATTCTCAAGTAGAATAACACAATCTCGAGAGATTGGTGATCTAAATATATCAATGCCAAAGCTTCTTGGATGATTTTTATCGATATTACGAATCGGATTAGCTCTCTCTTGAAAAAGAAAATTGGCGTGGGATTTCAATGAAATTGAAATACGAACTTTTGTTTTTGTTCAATTTTTAATATTTTCTTCAATTATAGCCTTGTGAGGTTGACTCTAATACCAATATTGTATATATTTTCCTCGTGTAACAACATACAAATTCAAAAATACAATAAGTGAGAAGAGCGTTATTTTCAAAGTTTCAAAATGACTTCAACGATATGATTGTTTATTAAAAAGAAAATTTTGAATCGAGTTAGCAATCAATGAGAATAAAAATTTAAACGTGTTATTTTCAACATACCCAAACACTAGAACCACTTTTTTTTTAATTTTATTATTTTCTTGGATTATAACACTGTACTGGTTGACTCTAATACCAATGTTGTGTACTTTTTTGTGACTACATCTACACTGTAGTGCATAAGACTTTTGTAAATCATTTGCGTAATTCTCAAATGACGAAAATGAATGAAAATTTGAATCATCTCGTAATACTCAGCTCAAAACCTTGGAATAACACAATCTACGAGAGACTAGGGAACTAAATATATCAATGCCAAAGCTTACTGGAAGATTTTTATCGATATTCTGAATCGGATTCGCTATCTACTGAGAAAAGAAAATTGAGCGGGGCATTTCAATGAAATTGAAATACCATAACTCTTGTTTTTTCAATCCAATTTTAGTATTTTCCTCGTTTATAGCACTGTAGAGGTTGACTTTGATACCAACATTCTATATTTTTTCCTCTGTGCAACAACATACAAATTTGAAAATACAATAAGTGAGAAGAACGTTATTTTCAACGTTTCAAAATGTCTTCAAACTGATATGATTGTTTATAAAAAAGAAAATTTTGAATCGGGTTCGCAATCAACTAAGGATGAAAATTTTAAACGTGCTACTCCAAGACACCCAAACACTAGAACCACTTTTTTGATTCATTTTTATTATTTTCTTCGATTATAGCACTGTAGTGCTTGACTCTGATACCAATGTTGTGTACTTTTTTGCGACTACAACTACACTGTAGTGCATATCACATTGTCAATCATTTGTACAATTTTAAATGATGAAAATGAATAAAAACTTGAATTATCTCGAAGTACTCGATTCACAAGTAGAATAACACAATCTCGAGAGATTGGTGATCTAAATATATCAATGCCAAAGCTTCTTGGATGATTTTTATCGATATTACGAATCGGATTAGCTCTCTCTTGAAAAAGAAAATTGAGCGTGGGATTTCAATGAAATTGAAATACGAACTTTTGTTTTTCGGTTCAATTTAATATTTTCTTCAATTATAGCCTTGTGAGGTTGACTCTAATACCAATATTGTATATATTTTCCTCGTGTAACAACATACAAATTCAAAAATACAATAAGTGAGAAGAGCGTTATTTTCAAAGTTTCAAAATGACTTCAATGATATGATTGTTTATTAAAAAGAAAATTTTGAATCGAGTTACAATCAATGAGAATAAAAATTTAAGCGTGTTATTTTCAACATACCCAAACACTAGAACCACTTTTTTTAATTTTATTATTTTCTTGGATTATAACATTGTTGGTTGACTCTAATACCAATGTTGTGTACTTTTTTGTGACTACATCTACACTGTAGTGCATAAGACTTTTGTAAATCATTTGCGTAATTCTCAAATGACGAAAATGAATGAAAATTTGAATCATCTCGTAATACTCAGCTCAAAACCTTGGAATAACACAATCTACGAGAGACTAGGGAACTAAATATATCAATGCCAAAGCTTACTGGAAGATTTTTATCGATATTCTGAATCGGATTCGCTATCTACTGAGAAAAGAAAATTGAGCGGGGCATTTCAATGAAATTGAAATACCATAACTCTTGTTTTTTCAATCCAATTTTAGTATTTTCCTCGTTTATAGCACTGTAGAGGTTGACTTTGATACCAACATTCTATATTTTTTCCTCTGTGCAACAACATACAAATTCGAAAATACAATAAGTGAGAAGAACGTTATTTTCAAAGTTTCAAAATGTCTTCAAACTGATATGATTGTTTATAAAAAAGAAAATTTTGAATCGGGTTCGCAATCAACTAAGGATGAAAATTTTAAACGTGCTACTTCCAAGACACCCAAACACTAGAACCACTTTTTTGATTCATTTTTATTATTTTCTTCGATTATAGCACTGTAGTGGTTGACTCTGATACCAATGTTGTGTACTTTTTTGCGACTACAACTACACTGTAGTGCATATCACATTGTCAATCATTTGTAATTTTTAAATGATGAAAATGAATAAAAACTTGAATTATCTCGAAGTACTCGATTCACAACCGTAGAATAACACAATCTACGAGAGATTGGTGATCTAAATATATCAATGCCAAAGCTTACTGGATGATTTTTATCGATATTCTGAATCAGATAAGCTCTCTACTGAAAAAAGAAAATTGAGCGTGGGATTTCAATGAAATTGAAATACCAGAACTTTTGTTTTTTCAGTTCAATTTTAGTATTTTCTTCAATTATAGCACTGTAGAGGTTGACTCTAATACCAATATTGTATATATTTTCCTCTGTGTAACAACATACAAATTCAAAAAATACAATAAGTGAGAAGAACGTTATTTTCAAAGTTTCAAAATGACTTCAAACTGATATGATTGTTTATTAAAAAAGAAAATTTTGAATCGAGTTCGCAATCAACTGAGAATAAAAAATTTAAACGTGTTATTTTCAACATACCCAAACACTAGAACCACTTTTTTTAATTTTATTATTTTCTTGGATTATAACACTGTACTGGTTGACTCTAATACCAATGTTGTGTACTTTTTTGTGACTACATCTACACTGTAGTGCATAAGACTTTTGTAAATCATTTGCGTAATTCTCAAATGACGAAAATGAATGAAAATTTGAATTATCTCGAAGTACTCGATTCACAACCTTGGAATAACACAATCTCGAGAGATAGGGAACTAAATATATCAATGCCAAAGCTTCTTGGAAGATTTTTATCGATATTACGAATCGGATTAGCTATCTCTTGAAAAAGAAAATTGGCGGGGCATTTCAATGAAATTGAAATACCATAACTCTTGTTTTTCAATCCAATTTTAGTATTTTCCTCGTTTATAGCTTGTAGAGGTTGACTTTGATACCAACATTCTATATTTTTCCTCTGTAACAACATACAAATTCGAAAATACAATAAGTGAGAAAAGCGTTATTTTCAAAGTTTCAAAATGTCTTCAACGATATGATTGTTTATAAAAAGAAAATTTTGAATCGGGTTAGCAATCAACTAAGGATGAAAATTTTAAGCGTGCTACTTCAAGACACCCAAACACTAGAACCACTTTTTGATTCATTTTATTATTTTCTTGATTATAACCTTTGTAGTGGTTGACTCAATACCAATGTTGTGTACTTTTTGGACTACAACTACCCTTGTAGTGCATATCACATTGTCAATCATTTGTACAATTTTTAAATGATGAAAATGAATAAAAACTTGAATTATCTCGAAGTACTCGATTCACAACCGTAGAATAACACAATCTACGAGAGATTGGTGATCTAAATATATCAATGCCAAAGCTTACTGGATGATTTTTATCGATATTCTGAATCGGATTCGCTATCTACTGAGAAAAGAAAATTGAGCGGGGCATTTCAATGAAATTGAAATACCATAACTCTTGTTTTTTCAATCCAATTTTAGTATTTTCCTCGTTTATAGCATTGTGAGGTTGACTTTGATACCAACATTCTATATTTTTCCTCGTGCAACAACATACAAATTCGAAAATACAATAAGTGAGAAAAGCGTTATTTTCAAAGTTTCAAAATGTCTTCAAGCGATATGATTGTTTATAAAAAGAAAATTTTGAATCGGGTTACAATCAACTAAGGATGAAAATTTTAAACGTGCTACTCCAAGACACCCAAACACTAGAACCACTTTTTTGATTCATTTTTATTATTTTCTTCGATTATAGCACTGTAGTGGTTGACTCTGATACCAATGTTGTGTACTTTTTTGCGACTACAACTACACTGTAGTGCATATCACATTGTCAATCATTTGTACAATTTTTAAATGATGAAAATGAATAAAAACTTGAATTATCTCGAAGTACTCGATTCACAACCGTAGAATAACACAATCTACGAGAGATTGGTGATCTAAATATATCAATGCCAAAGCTTACTGGATGATTTTTATCGATATTCTGAATCAGATTAGCTCTCTACTGAAAAAAGAAAATTGAGCGTGGGTTTCAATGAAATTGAAATACCAGAACTTTTGTTTTTTCAGTTCAATTATAGCACTGTAGAGGTTGACTCTAATACCAATATTGTATATATTTTCCTCTGTGTAACAACATACAAATTCAAAAAATACAATAAGTGAGAAGAACGTTATTTTCAAAGTTTCAAAATGACTTCAAACTGATATGATTGTTTATTAAAAAAGAAAATTTTGAATCGAGTTAGCAATCAATGAGAATAAAAATTTAAGCGTGTTATTTTCAACATACCCAAACACTAGAACCACTTTTTTTAATTTTATTATTTTCTTGGATTATAACCTTCTTGGTTGACTCTAATACCAATGTTGTGTACTTTTTGTGACTACATCTACCTTTGTAGTGCATAAGACTTTTGTAAATCATTTGCGTAATTCTCAAATGACGAAAATGAATGAAAATTTGAATCATCTCGTAATACTCAGCTCAAAACCTTGGAATAACACAATCTACGAGAGACTAGGGAACTAAATATATCAATGCCAAAGCTTACTGGAAGATTTTTATCGATATTCTGAATCGGATTCGCTATCTACTGAGAAAAGAAAATTGAGCGGGGCATTTCAATGAAATTGAAATACCATAACTCTTGTTTTTTCAATCCAATTTTAGTATTTTCCTCGTTTATAGCTTGTAGAGGTTGACTTTGATACCAACATTCTATATTTTTTCCTCTGTGCAACAACATACAAATTCGAAAATACAATAAGTGAGAAGAACGTTATTTTCAAAGTTTCAAAATGTCTTCAAACTGATATGATTGTTTATAAAAAAGAAAATTTTGAATCGGGTTCGCAATCAACTAAGGATGAAAATTTTAAACGTGCTACTCCAAGACACCCAAACACTAGAACCACTTTTTTGATTCATTTTTATTATTTTCTTCGATTATAGCACTGTAGTGGTTGACTCTGATACCAATGTTGTGTACTTTTTTGCGACTACAACTACACTGTAGTGCATATCACATTGTCAATCATTTGTACAATTTTTAAATGATGAAAATGAATAAAAACTTGAATTATCTCGAAGTACTCGATTCACAACCGTAGAATAACACAATCTCGAGATTGGTGATCTAAATATATCAATGCCAAAGCTTACTGGATGATTTTTATCGATATTCTGAATCAGATAAGCTCTCTACTGAAAAAAGAAAATTGAGCGTGGGATTTCAATGAAATTGAAATACCAGAACTTTTGTTTTTTCAGTTCAATTTTAGTATTTTCTTCAATTATAGCACTGTAGAGGTTGACTCTAATACCAATATTGTATATATTTTCCTCTGTGTAACAACATACAAATTCAAAAAATACAATAAGTGAGAAGAACGTTATTTTCAAAGTTTCAAAATGACTTCAAACTGATATGATTGTTTATTAAAAGAAAATTTTGAATCGAGTTAGCAATCAACTGAGAATAAAAATTTAAGCGTGTTATTTTCAACATACCCAAACACTAGAACCACTTTTTTTAATTTTATTATTTTCTTGGATTATAACCTTTTTGGTTGACTCTAATACCAATGTTGTGTACTTTTTGTGACTACATCTACCTTTGTAGTGCATAAGACTTTTGTAAATCATTTGCGTAATTCTCAAATGCGAAAATGAATGAAAATTTGAATCATCTCGTAATACTCGATCAAAACCTTGGAATAACACAATCTCGAAAACTAGGAACTAAATATATCAATGCCAAAGCTTCTTGGAAGATTTTTATCGATATTACGAATCGGATTAGCTATCTCTTGAGAAAAGAAAATTGAGCGGGCATTTCAATGAAATTGAAATACCATAACTCTTGTTTTTCAATCCAATTTTAGTATTTTCCTCGTTTATAGCATTAGAGGTTGACTTTGATACCAACATTCTATATTTTTCCTCGTGCAACAACATACAAATTCGAAAATACAATAAGTGAGAAGAGCGTTATTTTCAAAGTTTCAAAATGTCTTCAACTGATATGATTGTTTATAAAAAGAAAATTTTGAATCGGGTTACAATCAACTAAGGATGAAAATTTTAAGCGTGCTACTTCAAGACACCCAAACACTAGAACCACTTTTTGATTCATTTTATTATTTTCTTGATTATAGCCTTTAGTGGTTGACTCGATACCAATGTTGTGTACTTTTTGCGACTACAACTACTTGTAGTGCATATCACATTGTCAATCATTTGTACAATTTTAAATGATGAAAATGAATAAAAACTTGAATTATCTCGAAGTACTCGATTCACAATCGTAGAATAACACAATCTACGAGAGATTGGTGATCTAAATATATCAATGCCAAAGCTTACTGGATGATTTTTATCGATATTCTGAATCAGATTAGCTCTCTACTGAAAAAAGAAAATTGAGCGTGGGATTTCAATGAAATCGAAATACCAGAACTTTTGGTTTTTCAGTTCAATTTAATATTTTCTTCAATTATAGCCTTGTGAGGTTGACTCTAATACCAATATTGTATATATTTTCCTCTGTGTAACAACATACAAATTCAAAAAATACAATAAGTGAGAAGAACGTTATTTTCAAAGTTTCAAAATGACTTCAAACTGATATGATTGTTTATTAAAAAAGAAAATTTTGAATCGAGTTCGCAATCAACTGAGAATAAAAAATTTAAACGTGTTATTTTCAACATACCCAAACACTAGAACCACTTTTTTTAATTTTATTATTTTCTTGGATTATAACACTGTACTCTGGTTGACTCTAATACCAATGTTGTGTACTTTTTTGTGACTACATCTACACTGTAGTGCATAAGACTTTTGTAAATCATTTGCGTAATTCTCAAATGACGAAAATGAATGAAAATTTGAATCATCTCGTAATACTCAGCTCAAAACCTTGGAATAACACAATCTCGAGAGACTGGGAACTAAATATATCAATGCAAAGCTTCTTTGGATAGATTTTTATCATATTACAATCATTAATTCTCTTGAAAAAAAATTGGGGGATTTCAAGAAATAAATAACCAAACTCTTGTTTTTCAATTCAATTTATATTTTCTTTTATACTTTGAGTTGACTTTATACCAAATTTATATTTTATCTTCAACAACATACAAATTAAAATAAATAAGTGAGAAACTTATTTTCAAAGTTTCAAAATGTCTTCAGGATATGATTGTTTATAAAAACAAATTTTGAATCGGTTCTAATCACTAAGGATGAAAATTTTAGCGTGCTTCAGAAAAACATAGAACCACTTTTTATCATTTTATTATTTTCTTGATTATACTTATGTAGGTTGACTCGATACCAATGTTGTGTACTTTTATGACTACAATCTACATGAGTGATACAATATTCAATCATTTGTCAATTTTAAATGATGAAAATGAATAAAAATTGAATATTCGAGTCTCGATTCATAAATAAAAATCTGAGATTGACTAAATATATCAATGCCAATTTTAGATTTTTTATCGATATTGACAATCAGATTAATTTCTCTCTTGAAAAAAAAAAAATTGAGCTGGGATTTTCAATGAAATTCGAAATACCAGAATTTGATTTTTATTCAATTAATATTTTATCAATTATAGCTGTATTGTAAGGTTGACTTCTAATACCAATATTTATTATTTTCCTCTGTGTAACAACATACAAATTCAAAAATACAATAAGTGGAAGACGTTATTTTCAAAGTTTCAAAATGACTTCAAGCATATGATTGTTTATTAAAAAGAAAATTTTGAATCGAGTTACAATCATGAAATAAAAAATTTAAGCGTGTTATTTTCAAATACCCAAAACTAGAACCACTTTTTAATTTTATTATTTTCTTGGATTATAACTATTATGGTTGACTCAATACCAATGTTGTGTACTTTTTGACTACATCTACCTTGTAGTGCATAAGACTTTTGAATCATTGTAATTTCAAATGGAAAATGAATGAAAATTTGAATATCTCGTATACTATCTCAAAACCTTGAATAACACAATTCGAGAATCTAGGGATCTAAATATATCAATGCCAAGCTTCTTGGAAGATTTTTATCGATATTAGAATCGGATTAGCATCTCTGAGAAAGAAAATTGAGCGGGCATTTCAATGAAATGAAATACAAACTTTGTTTTCAATATTTAGTATTTTCTTCGATTATAGCATTGTAGGGTTGACTCTGATACCAATATTGTATATTTTTTCCTCATTGCAACAACATACAAATTTGAAAATACAATAAGTGAGAAAAGCGTTATTTTCAAAGTTTCAAAATGCTTCAAATATGATTGTTTATAAAAAGAAAATTTTGAATCGGGTTACAATCAACTAAGGATGAAAATTTTAAGCGTGCTACTTCAAGACACCCAAACACTAGAACCACTTTTTGATTCATTTTATTATTTTCTTGATTATAGCTTGTAGTGGTTGACTCGATACCAATGTTGTGTACTTTTTGCGACTACAACTACTTAGTGCATATCACATTGTCAATCATTTGTAAATTTTAAATGATGAAAATGAATAAAAACTTGAATTATCTCGAAGTACTCGATTCAAAGTAGAATAACACAATCTAGAGATTGGTGATCTAAATATATCAATGCCAAAGCTTCTTGGATGATTTTTATCGATATTACGAATCGGATTAGCTCTCTCTTGAAAAAGAAAATTGGCTGGGATTTCAATGAAATGAAATACAAACTTTGTTTTTCAGTTCAATTAATATTTTCTTCAATTATAGCTTTGAGGTTGACTCTAATACCAATATTGTATATATTTTCCTCGTGTAACAACATACAAATTCAAAAATACAATAAGTGAGAAGAGCGTTATTTTCAAAGTTTCAAAATGACTTCAATGATATGATTGTTTATTAAAAGAAAATTTTGAATCGAGTTACAATCAATGAGAATAAAAATTTAAGCGTGTTATTTTCAACATACCCAAACACTAGAACCACTTTTTTTAATTTTATTATTTTCTTGGATTATAACCTTTTTGGTTGACTCTAATACCAATGTTGTGTACTTTTTGTGCAACTACAACTACACTGTAGTGCATATCACATTGTCAATCATTTGTACAATTTTTAAATGATGAAAATGAATAAAAACTTGAATTATCTCGAAGTACTCGATTCACAACCGTAGAATAACACAATCTACGAGAGATTGGTGATCTAAATATATCAATGCCAAAGCTTACTGGATGATTTTTATCGATATTCTGAATCAGATTAGCTCTCTCTTGAAAAAGAAAATTGGCGTGGGATTTCAATGAAATTGAAATACAGAACTTTGTTTTTCAGTTCAATTTAATATTTTCTTCAATTATAGCCTTTGTAGGTTGACTCTAATACCAATATTGTATATATTTTCCTCTGTGTAACAACATACAAATTCAAAAAATACAATAAGTGAGAAGAACGTTATTTTCAAAGTTTCAAAATGACTTCAAACTGATATGATTGTTTATTAAAAAAGAAAATTTTGAATCGAGTTCGCAATCAACTGAGAATAAAAAATTTAAACGTGTTATTTTCAACATACCCAAACACTAGAACCACTTTTTTTAATTTTATTATTTTCTTGGATTATAACCTTGCTTGGTTGACTCTAATACCAATGTTGTGTACTTTTTGTGACTACATCTACCTTTGTAGTGCATAAGACTTTTGTAAATCATTTCGTAATTCTCAAATGGCGAAAATGAATGAAAATTTGAATCATCTCGTAATACTCGATCAAAACCTTGGAATAACACAATCTCGAGAGACTAGGGAACTAAATATATCAATGCCAAAGCTTACTGGAAGATTTTTATCGATATTCTGAATCGGATTCGCTATCTACTGAGAAAAGAAAATTGAGCGGGGCATTTCAATGAAATTGAAATACCATAACTCTTGTTTTTTCAATCCAATTTTAGTATTTTCCTCGTTTATAGCTTGTAGAGGTTGACTTTGATACCAACATTCTATATTTTTCCTCGTGCAACAACATACAAATTCGAAAATACAATAAGTGAGAAGAGCGTTATTTTCAAAGTTTCAAAATGTCTTCAATGATATGATTGTTTATAAAAAGAAAATTTTGAATCGGGTTACAATCAACTAAGGATGAAAATTTTAAGCGTGCTACTTCAAGACACCCAAACACTAGAACCACTTTTTGATTCATTTTATTATTTTCTTGATTATAGCCTTGTAGTGGTTGACTCGATACCAATGTTGTGTACTTTTTGCGACTACAACTACTTGTAGTGCATATCACATTGTCAATCATTTGTACAATTTTAAATGATGAAAATGAATAAAAACTTGAATTATCTCGAAGTACTCGATTCAGCACGTAGAATAACACAATCTCGAGATTGGTGATCTAAATATATCAATGCCAAAGCTTCTTGGATGATTTTTATCGATATTACGAATCGGATAGCTCTCTCTTTAAAAAAGAAAATTGGCGTGGGATTTCAATGAAATTGAAATACAGAACTTTGTTTTTCAGTTCAATTTAATATTTTCTTCAATTATAGCCTTGTAGAGGTTGACTCTAATACCAATATTGTATATATTTTCCTCTGTAACAACATACAAATTCAAAAATACAATAAGTGAGAAGAGCGTTATTTTCAAAGTTTCAAAATGACTTCAAGCGATATGATTGTTTATTAAAAAGAAAATTTTGAATCGAGTTAGCAATCAATGAGAATAAAAAATTTAAGCGTGTTATTTTCAACATACCCAAACACTAGAACCACTTTTTTTAATTTTATTATTTTCTTGGATTATAACCTTCTTTGGTTGACTCTAATACCAATGTTGTGTACTTTTTGTGACTACATCTACTTGTAGTGCATAAGACTTTTGTAAATCATTTGCGTAATTCTCAAATGGCGAAAATGAATGAAAATTTGAATCATCTCGTAATACTCGACTCAAAACCTTGGAATAACACAATCTCGAGAGACTAGGGAACTAAATATATCAATGCCAAAGCTTCTTTGGAAGATTTTTATCGATATTACGAATCGGATTAGCTATCTCTTGAGAAAAGAAAATTGGCGGGGCATTTCAATGAAATTGAAATACCATAACTCTTGTTTTTCAATCCAATTTTAGTATTTTCCTCGTTTATAGCATGAGGTTGACTTTGATACCAACATTCTATATTTTTCCTCGTGCAACAACATACAAATTCGAAAATACAATAAGTGAGAAGAGCGTTATTTTCAAAGTTTCAAAATGTCTTCAACGATATGATTGTTTATAAAAAGAAAATTTTGAATCGGGTTACAATCAACTAAGGATGAAAATTTTAAGCGTGCTACTTCAAGACACCCAAACACTAGAACCACTTTTTTGATTCATTTTTATTATTTTCTTCGATTATAGCACTGTAGTGGTTGACTCTGATACCAATGTTGTGTACTTTTTGCGACTACAACTACATTGTAGTGCATATCACATTGTCAATCATTTGTATAATTTTTAAATGATGAAAATGAATAAAAACTTGAATTATCTCGAAGTACTCGATTCACAAGTAGAATAACACAATCTACGCGAGATTGGTGATCTAAATATATCAATGCCAAAGCTTACTGGATGATTTTTATCGATATTATGAATCAGATTAGCTCTCTACTGAAAAAAGAAAATTGGCGGGGATTTCAATGAAATTGAAATACGAACTTTGTTTTTCATTCAATTTAATATTTTCTTCAATTATAGCCTTTGTGAGGTTGACTCTAATACCAATATTGTATATATTTTCCTCGTGTAACAACATACAAATTCAAAAAATACAATAAGTGAGAAGAACGTTATTTTCAAAGTTTCAAAATGACTTCAAACTGATATGATTGTTTATTAAAAAAGAAAATTTTGAATCGAGTTCGCAATCAACTGAGAATAAAAAATTTAAACGTGTTATTTTCAACATACCCAAACACTAGAACCACTTTTTTGATTCATTTTTATTATTTTCTTCGATTATAGCACTGTAGTGGTTGACTCTGATACCAATGTTGTGTACCTTTTTGCGACTACAACTACACTGTAGTGCATATCACATTGTCAATCATTTGTATAATTTTTAAATGATGAAAATGAATAAAAACTTGAATTATCTCGAAGTACTCGATTCAACGTGAGAATAACACAATCTCAGAGATTGGTGATCTAAATATATCAATGCCAAAGCTTCTTTGGATGATTTTTATCGATATTACGAATCGGATTAGCTATCTCTTAGAAAAGAAAATTGGCGGGGATTTCAATGAAATTGAAATACAGAACTCTTGTTTTCAATCAATTTTAGTATTTTCTTCAATTATAGCTTGTGAGGTTGACTCTAATACCAATATTGTATATATTTTCCTCGTGTAACAACATACAAATTCAAAAATACAATAAGTGAGAAGAGCGTTATTTTCAAAGTTTCAAAATGACTTCAAGATATGATTGTTTATTAAAAAGAAAATTTTGAATCGGGTTAGCAATCAACTAAGGATGAAAATTTTAAGCGTGCTACTTCAAGACACCCAAACACTAGAACCACTTTTTGATTCATTTTATTATTTTCTTGATTATAGCCTTGTAGTGGTTGACTCGATACCAATGTTGTGTACTTTTTGCGACTACAACTACTTGTAGTGCATATCACATTGTCAATCATTTGTATAATTTTAAATGATGAAAATGAATAAAAACTTGAATTATCTCGAAGTACTCGATTCTCACGTAGAATAACACAATCTCGAGAGATTGGTGATCTAAATATATCAATGCCAAAGCTTCTTGGATGATTTTTATCGATATTACGAATCGGATTAGCTTCTCTTGAAAAAGAAAATTGAGCGGGATTTCAATGAAATTGAAATACCAGAACTTTGTTTTTCATCAATTTTAGTATTTTCTTCAATTATAGCACTGTAGAGGTTGACTCTAATACCAATATTGTATATATTTTCCTCTGTGTAACAACATACAAATTCAAAAAATACAATAAGTGAGAAGAACGTTATTTTCAAAGTTTCAAAATGACTTCAAACTGATATGATTGTTTATTAAAAAAGAAAATTTTGAATCGGGTTTGCAATCAACTAAGGATGAAAATTTTAAACGTGCTACTTCCAAGACACCCAAACACTAGAACCACTTTTTTGATTCATTTTTATTATTTTCTTCGATTATAGCACTGTAGTGGTTGACTCTGATACCAATGTTGTGTACTTTTTTGCGACTACAACTACACTGTAGTGCATATCACATTGTCAATCATTTGTATAATTTTTAAATGATGAAAATGAATAAAAACTTGAATTATCTCGAAGTACTCGATTCTACAAGTAGAATAACACAATCTCGAGATTGGTGATCTAAATATATCAATGCCAAAGCTTACTGGATGATTTTTATCGATATTCTGAATCAGATTAGCTCTCTACTTAAAAAAGAAAATTGAGCGTGGGATTTCAATGAAATCGAAATACCAGAACTTTTGTTTTTTCAGTTCAATTTTAGTATTTTCTTCAATTATAGCATTGTAGAGGTTGACTCTAATACCAATATTGTATATATTTTCCTCTGTGTAACAACATACAAATTCGAAAAATACAATAAGTGAGAAGAACGTTATTTTCAAAGTTTCAAAATGACTTCAAACTGATATGATTGTTTATTAAAAAGAAAATTTTGAATCGGTTACAATCAACTAAGGATAAAAATTTAAGCGTGTTATTTCAACATACCCAAACACTAGAACCACTTTTTGATTCATTTTATTATTTTCTTGATTATACTTGTAGTGGTTGACTCTGATACCAATGTTGTGTACTTTTTTGTGACTACAACTACACTGTAGTGCATATCACATTGTCAATCATTTGTATAATTTTTAAATGATGAAAATGAATAAAAACTTGAATTATCTCGAAGTACTCGATTCACAGCTGTAGAATAACACAATCTACGAGAGATTGGTGATCTAAATATATCAATGCCAAAGCTTCTTGGATGATTTTTATCGATATTACGAATCGGATTAGCTTTTCTTGAAAAAGAAAATTGGTGGGATTTCAATGAAATTGAAATACCAGAACTTTTGGTTTTTCAGTTCAATTTTAGTATTTTCTTCAATTATAGCACTGTAGAGGTTGACTCTAATACCAATATTGTATATATTTTCCTCTGTGTAACAACATACAAATTCAAAAAATACAATAAGTGAGAAGAACGTTATTTTCAAAGTTTCAAAATGACTTCAATGATATGATTGTTTATTTAAAAAAAAAATTTTGAATCGGGTTGCAATCAACTAAGGATGAAAATTTTAAGCGTGCTACTTCAAGACACCCAAACACTAGAACCACTTTTTTGATTCATTTTTATTATTTTCTTCGATTATAGCACTGTAGTGGTTGACTCTGATACCAATGTTGTGTACTTTTTTGCGACTACAACTACACTGTAGTGCATATCACATTGTCAATCATTTGTACAATTTTTAAATGATGAAAATGAATAAAAACTTGAATTATCTCGAAGTACTCGATTCACAACCGTAGAATAACACAATCTCGAGATTGGTGATCTAAATATATCAATGCCAAAGCTTCTTGGATGATTTTTATCGATATTACGAATCGGATTAGCTCTCTCTTTAAAAAAGAAAATTGAGCGTGGGATTTCAATGAAATTGAAATACAGAACTTTTGTTTTTCAGTTCAATTTAATATTTTCTTCAATTATAGCCTTTGTAGGTTGACTCTAATACCAATATTGTATATATTTTCCTCGTGTAACAACATACAAATTCAAAAATACAATAAGTGAGAAGAGCGTTATTTTCAAAGTTTCAAAATGACTTCAAGCGATATGATTGTTTATTAAAAAGAAAATTTTGAATCGAGTTAGCAATCAATGAGAATAAAAAATTTAAACGTGTTATTTTCAACATACCCAAACACTAGAACCACTTTTTTTAATTTTATTATTTTCTTGGATTATAACACTGTACTGGTTGACTCTAATACCAATGTTGTGTACTTTTTTGTGACTACATCTACACTGTAGTGCATAAGACTTTTGTAAATCATTTGCGTAATTCTCAAATGACGAAAATGAATGAAAATTTGAATCATCTCGTAATACTCGACTCAAAACCTTGGAATAACACAATCTCGAGAGACTAGGAACTAAATATATCAATGCCAAAGCTTCTTGGAAGATTTTTATCGATATTACGAATCGGATTAGCTATCTCTTGAGAAAAGAAAATTGGCGGGGCATTTCAATGAAATTGAAATACCATAACTCTTGTTTTTCAATCCAATTTTAGTATTTTCCTCGTTTATAGCTTGTAGAGGTTGACTTTGATACCAACATTCTATATTTTTCCTCGTGCAACAACATACAAATTCGAAAATACAATAAGTGAGAAGAGCGTTATTTTCAAAGTTTCAAAATGTCTTCAACGATATGATTGTTTATAAAAAGAAAATTTTGAATCGGGTTACAATCAACTAAGGATGAAAATTTTAAACGTGCTACTTCCAAGACACCCAAACACTAGAACCACTTTTTTGATTCATTTTTATTATTTTCTTCCATTGTAGCACTGTAGTGGTTGACTCTGATACCAATTTTGTGTACTTTTTTTTTACTACAACTACATTGTAGTGCATATCACATTGTCAATCATTTGTATAATTTTTAAATGATGAAAATGAATAAAAACTTGAATTATCTCGAAGTACTCGATTCACAACCGTAGAATAACACAATCTACGAGAGATTGGTGATCTAAATATATCAATGCCAAAGCTTACTGGATGATTTTTATCGATATTCTGAATCAGATTAGCTCTCTACTGAAAAAAGAAAATTGAGCGTGGGATTTCAATGAAATCGAAATACCAGAACTTTTGTTTTTTCAGTTCAATTTTAGTATTTTCTTCAATTATAGCACTGTAGAGGTTGACTCTAATACCAATATTGTATATATTTTCCTGTGTAACAACATACAAATTCAAAAATACAATAAGTGAGAAGAGCGTTATTTTCAAAGTTTCAAAATGACTTCAAGCGATATGATTGTTTATTAAAAAGAAAATTTTGAATCGAGTTAGCAATCAATGAGAATAAAAAATTTAAGCGTGTTATTTTCAACATACCCAAACACTAGAACCACTTTTTTTAATTTTATTATTTTCTTGGATTATAACCTTCTTTGGTTGACTCTAATACCAATGTTGTGTACTTTTTTGTGACTACATCTACATTGTAGTGCATAAGACTTTTGTAAATCATTTGCGTAATTCTCAAATGACGAAAATGAATGAAAATTTGAATCATCTCGTAATACTCAGCTCAAAACCTTGGAATAACACAATCTCGAGAGACTAGGAACTAAATATATCAATGCCAAAGCTTCTTGGAAGATTTTTATCGATATTCTGAATCGGATTCGCTATCTACTGAGAAAAGAAAATTGAGCGGGGCATTTCAATGAAATTGAAATACCATAACTCTTGTTTTTTCAATCCAATTTTAGTATTTTCCTCGTTTATAGCACTTGTGAGGTTGACTTTGATACCAACATTCTATATTTTTCCTCGTGCAACAACATACAAATTCGAAAATACAATAAGTGAGAAGAGCGTTATTTTCAAAGTTTCAAAATGTCTTCAACTGATATGATTGTTTATAAAAAGAAAATTTTGAATCGGGTTACAATCAACTAAGGATGAAAATTTTAAGCGTGCTACTTCAAGACACCCAAACACTAGAACCACTTTTTGATTCATTTTATTATTTTCTTGATTATAGCCTTTGTAGTGGTTGACTCGATACCAATGTTGTGTACTTTTTGCGACTACAACTACTTGTAGTGCATATCACATTGTCAATCATTTGTACAATTTTAAATGATGAAAATGAATAAAAACTTGAATTATCTCGAAGTACTCGATTCACAAGTAGAATAACACAATCTCGAAGATTGGTGATCTAAATATATCAATGCCAAAGCTTCTTGGATGATTTTTATCGATATTACGAATCGGATTAGCTCTCTCTTGAAAAAAGAAAATTGGCGTGGGATTTCAATGAAATTGAAATACGAACTTTGTTTTTAGTTCAATTTAATATTTTCTTCAATTATAGCCTTGTAGAGGTTGACTCTAATACCAATATTGTATATATTTTCCTCGTGTAACAACATACAAATTCAAAAATACAATAAGTGAGAAGAGCGTTATTTTCAAAGTTTCAAAATGACTTCAAGCGATATGATTGTTTATTAAAAAGAAAATTTTGAATCGAGTTAGCAATCAATGAGAATAAAAAATTTAAGCGTGTTATTTTCAACATACCCAAACACTAGAACCACTTTTTTTAATTTTATTATTTTCTTGGATTATAACACTTATCTTGGTTGACTCTAATACCAATGTTGTGTACTTTTTGTGACTACATCTACCTTTGTAGTGCATAAGACTTTTGTAAATCATTTGCGTAATTCTCAAATGACGAAAATGAATGAAAATTTGAATCATCTCGTAATACTCAGCTCAAAACCTTGGAATAACACAATCTACGAGAGACTAGGGAACTAAATATATCAATGCCAAAGCTTACTGGAAGATTTTTATCGATATTCTGAATCGGATTCGCTATCTACTGAGAAAAGAAAATTGAGCGGGGCATTTCAATGAAATTGAAATACCATAACTCTTGTTTTTTCAATCCAATTTTAGTATTTTCCTCGTTTATAGCATTGTGAGGTTGACTTTGATACCAACATTCTATATTTTTCCTCGTGCAACAACATACAAATTGAAAATACAATAAGTGAGAAGAGCGTTATTTTCAAAGTTTCAAAATGTCTTCAATGATATGATTGTTTATAAAAAGAAAATTTTGAATCGGGTTAGCAATCAACTAGAGATAAAAATTTAAGCGTGTTATTTTCAAATACCCAAACACTAGAACCACTTTTTGATTCATTTTATTATTTTCTTGATTATAACCTTTGTAGTGGTTGACTCTGATACCAATGTTGTGTACTTTTTTGTGACTACAACTACACTGTAGTGCATATCACATTGTCAATCATTTGTATAATTTTTAAATGATGAAAATGAATAAAAACTTGAATTATCTCGAAGTACTCGATTCACAACCGTAGAATAACACAATCTACGAGAGATTAGTGATCTAAATATATCAATGCCAAAGCTTACTGAATGATTTTTACCGATATTCTGAATCAGATTAGCTATCTACTGAGAAAAGAAAATTGAGCGGGGCATTTCAACGAAATTGAAATACCAGAACTCTTGTTTTTTCAATCCAATTTTAGTATTTTCTTCAATTATACCACTGTAGAGGTTGACTCTAATACCAATATTGTATATATTTTCCTCTGTGTAAGAACATACAAATTCGAAAAATACAATAAGTGAGAAGAACGTTATTTTCAAAGTTTCAAAATGACTTCAAACTGATATGATTGTTTATTAAAAAAGAAAATTTTGAATCGGGTTCGCAATCAACTAAGGATGAAAATTTTAAACGTGCTACTTCCAAGACACCCAAACACTAGAACCACTTTTTTGATTCATTTTTATTATTTTCTTCGATTATAGCCTTTGTAGTGGTTGACTCTGATACCAATGTTGTGTACTTTTTTGCGACTACAACTACACTGTAGTGCATATCACATTGTCAATCATTTGTACAATTTTTAAATGATGAAAATGAATAAAAACTTGAATTATCTCGAAGTACTCGATTCACAACCGTAGAATAACACAATCTACGAGAGATTGGTGATCTAAATATATCAATGCCAAAGCTTACTGGATGATTTTTATCGATATTCTGAATCAGATTAGCTCTCTCTTGAAAAAGAAAATTGGCGGGGATTTCAATGAAATTGAAATACCAGAACTTTGTTTTTCAATTCAATTTTAGTATTTTCTTCAATTATACCACTGTAGAGGTTGACTCTAATACCAATATTGTATATATTTTCCTCTGTGTAACAACATACAAATTCGAAAAATACAATAAGTGAGAAGAACGTTATTTTCAAAGTTTCAAAATGACTTCAAGCGATATGATTGTTTATTAAAAAGAAAATTTTGAATCGGGTTAGCAATCAACTAAGAATAAAAATTTAAGCGTGTTATTTCAACATACCCAAACACTAGAACCACTTTTTGATTCATTTTATTATTTTCTTGATTATAACCTTGTAGTGGTTGACTCGATACCAATGTTGTGTACTTTTTGGACTACAACTACCTTGTAGTGCATATCACATTGTCAATCATTTGTATAATTTTAAATGATGAAAATGAATAAAAACTTGAATTATCTCGAATACTCGATTCAAAACCTAGAATAACACAATCTACGAGAGATTAGGTGATCTAAATATATCAATGCCAAAGCTTCTTTGGATGATTTTTATCGATATTACGAATCGGATTAGCTATCTCTTGAAAAAGAAAATTGGCGGGCATTTCAATGAAATTGAAATACGAACTCTTGTTTTTCAATCAATTTTAGTATTTTCTTCAATTATAGCTTGTGAGGTTGACTCTAATACCAATATTGTATATATTTTCCTCGTGTAACAACATACAAATTCGAAAAATACAATAAGTGAGAAGAACGTTATTTTCAAAGTTTCAAAATGACTTCAAACTGATATGATTGTTTATTAAAAGAAAATTTTGAATCGGGTTTGCAATCAACTAAGGATGAAAATTTTAAACGTGCTACTTCCAAGACACCCAAACACTAGAACCACTTTTTTGATTCATTTTATTATTTTCTTGATTATAGCTTTGTAGTGGTTGACTCTGATACCAATGTTGTGTACTTTTTTGCGACTACAACTACATTGTAGTGCATATCACATTGTCAATCATTTGTACAATTTTTAAATGATGAAAATGAATAAAAACTTGAATTATCTCGAAGTACTCGATTCACAACCGTAGAATAACACAATCTACGAGAGATTGGTGATCTAAATATATCAATGCCAAAGCTTACTGGATGATTTTTAT
This sequence comes from Macadamia tetraphylla, assembly GCA_022985045.1. Lineage (NCBI taxonomy): Eukaryota > Viridiplantae > Streptophyta > Magnoliopsida > Proteales > Proteaceae > Macadamia > Macadamia tetraphylla. The sequence goes on from CM040971.1 coordinate 22,045,036, forward strand.
CGATATTACGAATCGGATTAGCTCTCTCTTGAAAAAGAAAATTGGTGGGATTTCAATGAAATTGAAATACCAGAACTTTGTTTTTCAATTCAATTTTAGTATTTTCTTCAATTATAGCCTTGTGAGGTTGACTCTAATACCAATATTGTATATATTTTCCTCGTGTAACAACATACAAATTCAAAAATACAATAAGTGAGAAGAGCGTTATTTTCAAAGTTTCAAAATGACTTCAAGCGATATGATTGTTTATTAAAAAGAAAATTTTGAATCGGGTTAGCAATCAACTAAATAAAAATTTAAGCGTGTTATTTCAACATACCCAAACACTAGAACCACTTTTTGATTCATTTTATTATTTTCTTGATTATAACCTTGTAGTGGTTGACTCGATACCAATGTTGTGTACTTTTTTGCGACTACAACTACACTGTAGTGCATATCACATTGTCAATCATTTGTACAATTTTTAAATGATGAAAATGAATAAAAACTTGAATTATCTCGAAGTACTCGATTCACAACCGTAGAATAACACAATCTACGAGAGATTGGTGATCTAAATATATCAATGCCAAAGCTTACTGGATGATTTTTATCGATATTCTGAATCGGATTCGCTATCTACTGAGAAAAGAAAATTGAGCGGGGCATTTCAATGAAATTGAAATACCATAACTCTTGTTTTTTCAATCCAATTTTAGTATTTTCTTCAATTATAGCACTGTAGAGGTTGACTCTAATACCAATATTGTATATATTTTCCTCTGTGTAACAACATACAAATTCGAAAAATACAATAAGTGAGAAGAACGTTATTTTCAAAGTTTCAAAATGACTTCAAACTGATATGATTGTTTATTAAAAAAGAAAATTTTGAATCGGGTTTGCAATCAACTAAGGATGAAAATTTTAAACGTGCTACTTCCAAGACACCCAAACACTAGAACCACTTTTTTGATTCATTTTTATTATTTTCTTCGATTATAGCACTGTAGTGGTTGACTCTGATACCAATGTTGTGTACTTTTTTGCGACTACAACTACACTGTAGTGCATATCACATTGTCAATCATTTGTACAATTTTTAAATGATGAAAATGAATAAAAACTTGAATTATCTCGAAGTACTCGATTCACAAGTAGAATAACACAATCTCGAGATTGGTGATCTAAATATATCAATGCCAAAGCTTCTTGGATGATTTTTTTCGATATTACGAATCGGATTAGCTCTCTCTTGAAAAAAAAAAATTGGCGTGGGATTTCAATGAAATTGAAATACAGAACTTTTGTTTTTCAGTTCAATTTAATATTTTCTTCAATTATAGCCTTGTGAGGTTGACTCTAATACCAATATTGTATATATTTTCCTCGTGTAACAACATACAAATTCAAAAATACAATAAGTGAGAAGAGCGTTATTTTCAAAGTTTCAAAATGACTTCAACTGATATGATTGTTTATTAAAAAGAAAATTTTGAATCGAGTTAGCAATCAATGAGAATAAAAATTTAAGCGTGTTATTTTCAACATACCCAAACACTAGAACCACTTTTTTTTAATTTTATTATTTTCTTGGATTATAACCTTTGTCTTGGTTGACTCTAATACCAATGTTGTGTACTTTTTTGTGACTACATCTACATTGTAGTGCATAAGACTTTTGTAAATCATTTGCGTAATTCTCAAATGACGAAAATGAATGAAAATTTGAATCATCTCGTAATACTCAGCTCAAAACCTTGGAATAACACAATCTACGAGAGACTAGGGAACTAAATATATCAATGCCAAAGCTTACTGGAAGATTTTTATCGATATTCTGAATCGGATTCGCTATCTACTGAGAAAAGAAAATTGAGCGGGGCATTTCAATGAAATTGAAATACCATAACTCTTGTTTTTTCAATCCAATTTTAGTATTTTCCTCGTTTATAGCTTTGAGGTTGACTTTGATACCAACATTCTATATTTTTCCTCGTGCAACAACATACAAATTCGAAAATACAATAAGTGAGAAGAGCGTTATTTTCAAAGTTTCAAAATGTCTTCAACTGATATGATTGTTTATAAAAAGAAAATTTTGAATCGGGTTACAATCAACTAAGGATGAAAATTTTAAGCGTGCTACTTCAAGACACCCAAACACTAGAACCACTTTTTGATTCATTTTATTATTTTCTTGATTATAACCTTTGTAGTGGTTGACTCGATACCAATGTTGTGTACTTTTTGCGACTACAACTACTTGTAGTGCATATCACATTGTCAATCATTTGTACAATTTTAAATGATGAAAATGAATAAAAACTTGAATTATCTCGAAGTACTCGATTCACAACGTAGAATAACACAATCTCAGAGATTGGTGATCTAAATATATCAATGCCAAAGCTTCTTTTGGGTGATTTTTATCGATATTACGAATCGGTTAGCTCTCTCTGAAAAAGAAAATTGAGCGTGGGATTTCAATGAAATGAAATACGAACTTTGTTTTTCGTTCAATTTAATATTTTCTTCAATTATAGCCTTGTGAGGTTGACTCTAATACCAATATTGTATATATTTTCCTCGTGTAACAACATACAAATTCAAAAATACAATAAGTGAGAAGAGCGTTATTTTCAAAGTTTCAAAATGACTTCAAGTGATATGATTGTTTATTAAAAGAAAATTTTGAATCGAGTTAGCAATCAACTGAGAATAAAAATTTAAACGTGTTATTTTCAACATACCCAAACACTAGAACCACTTTTTTTAAAATTTTATTATTTTCTTGGATTATAACACTGTACTGGTTGACTCTAATACCAATGTTGTGTACTTTTTTGTGACTACATCTACACTGTAGTGCATAAGACTTTTGTAAATCATTTGCGTAATTCTCAAATGACGAAAATGAATGAAAATTTGAATCATCTCGTAATACTCAGCTCAAAACCTTGGAATAACACAATCTACGAGAGATTGGTGATCTAAATATATCAATGCCAAAGCTTCTTGGAAGATTTTTATCGATATTACGAATCGGATTAGCTATCTCTTGAGAAAAGAAAATTGGCGGGGCATTTCAATGAAATTGAAATACCATAACTCTTGTTTTTTCAATCCAATTTTAGTATTTTCCTCGTTTATAGCATGTGAGGTTGACTTTGATACCAACATTCTATATTTTTTCCTCTGTGCAACAACATACAAATTCGAAAATACAATAAGTGAGAAGAACGTTATTTTCAAAGTTTCAAAATGTCTTCAATGATATGATTGTTTATAAAAAAGAAAATTTTGAATCGGGTTACAATCAACTAAGGATGAAAATTTTAAGCGTGCTACTTCAAGACACCCAAACACTAGAACCACTTTTTGATTCATTTTATTATTTTCTTGATTATACCTTTGTAGTGGTTGACTCGATACCAATGTTGTGTACTTTTTGCGACTACAACTACTTGTAGTGCATATCACATTGTCAATCATTTGTACAATTTTAAATGATGAAAATGAATAAAAACTTGAATTATCTCGAAGTACTCGATTCACAACGTAGAATAACACAATCTGAGGATTGGTGATCTAAATATATCAATGCCAAAGCTTCTTGGATGATTTTTATCGATATTACGAATCGGATTAGCTCTCTCTTGAAAAAGAAAATTGGCGTGGGATTTCAATGAAATTGAAATACAGAACTTTGTTTTTAGTTCAATTTAATATTTTCTTCAATTATAGCCTTGTGAGGTTGACTCTAATACCAATATTGTATATATTTTCTCTGTGTAACAACATACAAATTCAAAAATACAATAAGTGAGAAGAGCGTTATTTTCAAAGTTTCAAAATGACTTCAACGATATGATTGTTTATTAAAAAGAAAATTTTGAATCGAGTTAGCAATCAATGAGAATAAAAATTTAAGCGTGTTATTTTCAACATACCCAAACACTAGAACCACTTTTTTTAATTTTATTATTTTCTTGGATTATAACCTATCTTGGTTGACTCTAATACCAATGTTGTGTACTTTTTGTGACTACATCTACCTTGTAGTGCATAAGACTTTTGTAAATCATTTCGTAATTCTCAAATGGCGAAAATGAATGAAAATTTGAATCATCTCGTAATACTCGACTCAAAACCTTGGAATAACACAATCTCGAGAGACTAGGGAAATAAATATATCAATGCCAAAGCTTCTTGGAAGATTTTTATCGATATTACGAATCGGATTAGCTATCTCTTGAAAAAGAAAATTGGCGGGGCATTTCAATGAAATTGAAATACCATAACTCTTGTTTTTCAATCCAATTTTAGTATTTTCCTCGTTTATAGCCTTGTGAGGTTGACTTTGATACCAACATTCTATATTTTTTCCTCGTGCAACAACATACAAATTCAAAAATACAATAAGTGAGAAGAGCGTTATTTTCAAAGTTTCAAAATGACTTCAAGCTGATATGATTGTTTATTAAAAAAAAAATTTTGAATCGAGTTACAATCAACTGAGAATAAAAATTTAAGCGTGTTATTTTCAACATACCCAAACACTAGAACCACTTTTTTTAATTTTATTATTTTCTTGGATTATAACCTTGTCTTGGTTGACTCTAATACCAATGTTGTGTACTTTTTGTGACTACATCTACCTTGTAGTGCATAAGACTTT